>BJBW01001041.1:103166-156405 GCA_004320125.1 Scolopax mira | reverse complement strand
AGGTCCTGGAGTCCCCTTCTTTGGAGGTTTTCAAGACCCACCTGGATGCTCCTGAGTGACATGCTCTAGCTCTGGGCATCCTGCTTTAGCAGGGGAGTTGGACTAGAGGATCTCTATGGTCCCTTCCAACTCTAAAAATACAGTGAAATTCAGTGAAAATATAATAATTTATTTTTAAAACTTCTATTGCAGTTAAAGCAATAGTGTGCCCCTCTTGCACTGGTACACTTTTTACCACAGAATAATAACTTCTTGACAACCAGGGCTTACATATAACCAGAATGTTGTTTTTATCACTGCAGTGCATGCAAATAATTTGCAATTCATTTCTGCCTCACTAGAATAAACAGAATGTCACTGTAGTTGTTTTTACTATCCATGGATTCTGTATAATTTGTATTACTTTTATATAGCCAAAGAAATGCCTACAGTGATCATGAAGACAAATTAAATAATTGGCTTCTTTCAGGAAAACTTGGTAAAAAAACAAAGCCCAGGTCTTCATACATGCAATTGCTACTTTCTCCTATGAAAATACTCTAAATAGCTAAAGTACAGGATCATAGCCTAAATTAAATAAATACTATTATGACCATTATTTTAATTCTATTATTGGTGATTGGGTGCACCAGAATATAACAGGTCAGGGAGGTATTTTTCTGAATATATCAGTAAAGTGCAAAAAAATCCCTTAATATAAAAAAAACTCATCATTAACAAAGGTAGAAAGGTCAAGAAAGGTCATTAAAAAGCAAGTCTTCCTCCAGATGTTGATCAGTTATGTAGCAATGGTGGAGTTTATTAGCTCATATTTCAAACTTTATGATTTCACATATTTTGCTCCTAAAATAAAAACTCATATTTTAAAAAACATGTAACAAATAAACTGGATTATCGTTTTGCTAAGTGGTCAGACCGGGTTTAAACAGGAGTTCATTTTTGGTCTGGGGAGATTAGAAGATGGTAATCTTTGCCTACTGATTTTTAGGATTTGCAAATGCATAGAAGTTCTTTCCAATACAGCTCAACAGACAAAAGTATAAAATGCACAAAAGGTCAACGTATAGAACTTGGTTGTTTTGGTTTTTTTAATTAGCTTAAAATAAAGGAACTTCCATATAGCTGAATTTCTGCTTTAGAAAGTATTAACATTATTAAGAAGTGAGACAGCTTTTTGAATTCATATTGTTTTAGCAGCAAGCAAATATTTATACAAATGGAAGAATCACTGGGGTCTTAATTTCTTTCCAGGATTCTTCGCTCCTACCTCTTTAAGGTGTATGTTGTTCCTACTAAATCTCTTTAGTATTTTAGTTCCTCTGTGTTGTACTGTCACTTGGTTGGAGAATGGTGTAATAGGAATGAATTGGTCGAATTTGTTCATAGGATCAGCATCACATTGGATTCACTTTGCTTTATCAGTGATCCAGTTGCAAATGTATTGTATAGTAGTTCTGGATCATTCCACAGGAAAAGAGATTTTTTTCTATCAAAATTGAGTCTCTCAAATAAATTGTCAGAAATGTGCATGCTGTTTCTCTGCTGGCAGGCCAAACTCACCACATGTGGTAAGACTTAGTATATAAATTGCATAAAATGGAATACCTAATGTATATGACTTTCAAGGTTGGTGTGTTTTTGTCCCTGCACCCTGCCAGAGTACCTTGTTCTAGTCACATACTGCCTCTTGCTGGGTCTCGTTGTCCCCTGTATATAAAAAGAAGGATTAATTATGCTGATACTATTTTGTAAAGCACTGAAGACCTACATTAAATATTACTAATAAAGAAGCTTTATTGTCATTTATTAGAAGCTTTATTGTATTTCTAGAGGGATGCTTCTCTTCAAGTATTTCCTCTGAGTTCACTTGTCATTTGCTTTCCAGTTCCTGCTCCTGAACATACCCAAAGTTGAGTATTAAGACATTGAGGTAAAATTTAGGTTTTGTGCGTGTTCCAAAAGACAAAACAGATGCTGCTTTTTAAAATTAAAACTCTGATCGGTCTCAAGATGGGTGGTTTTAAAATAAGAGTCTCCTAAATGCTGTCTGATCAGTATTTGCTCAGCATTTTGGAATTGGCAGGAGGAGGCAGGAAGAAATGTAGAAGTCATTAAAAACAATGTTGCCTTTAATTAAGCAATGATAGATTATTTACACAGTTAATTAAAAAAAACCCATAAAAATATTTACTAGTCTTGTAAGAGGTATTCTAGTAGAACTATTTTTTTTCTAGTTTTGTTTTGGGTGCATTGACAGCCAAATGTTGTAGCACTGTGGTTAGTTCAGTGAAATAGAGTGGGGTTTCTTTTTTTGTTTGAAGTTTGTTTTCGTGTCTAGTTTCTTATACTAGGAAATTTAAAAAAAACTCTTATGAAGGTTTTTTAACATGCACAAATGTGGATCCTCTGTTCTTTTAAACATTTAGGAAGTCTTCACCATGTACTGAGTGAGCCTTGTAGTTGTGTCAGGACAGAAGTCATGAATCTGTCAAAGTCCATGCAGATCAGATCTCTTGAAGGGTCGTTATTAACAGATGGGTTTAATTTGGCCTTGGAGAAGGTGGAAGGTGATGTTAAAATAATTGCCTATGGCTGAGATCTTTTTTCCTCCTTGATTGCTTAGCGAACACCCTTCCCCAGTCTTTCAGTCTCTGTTTGAGAGTCTTGTTATTCAGAATGAGAGTATGTGACGTGACTTGGGTTAATTTGACAATGTGAAGCTCTGAGGGAGCATTGAAGCATGGAGTTAGCATCTACCATCTCACAGTAAAACCAGATCAACAAAAAAATGGTGGTGTTTATCTTCTGGAAGCTTAGCAGTAGTGTATGACTGTGTGAAAGCAGGAAGGACTGGTTTAATGTGAATTCTTGAGTTAAATTCTCCTTCTTAAAACAAACAAAAAAAAACTAGACAGAGTTTTTCAACTGCTTCCCAGAGTGTGAATTAAGAGCCAGCTGTATTATATTTAGCAAAAACACAATCACCTTGTATTGTACAGGGTAGAAAACATCTGTAGGACTTGCTCTTGTTCAGCAGAACTCGGATGCTGTCAACATCTATACTTTCATTGCAGTAGTAGCAGGAACAATTTTTTTTCCTTTTAGAAAATCACCAGTGATGCCAAGTTTCCCCAGAATAAACACTATAAAATACTATTGTTCTTAAGCTCTTGTAGCCCATTGGCAACAAGACTTAATATTTTTTCCTTTTAGACAGAGCTATAACTGCTACTTTAAGGTAAATACCATCTTTTACACTGAACATAGAGCAAGGAAGAAGCCATTGCTCTGCTGAGTGTGTAAGGCCCCTCATGAGTGTAGAGGTGCTGATGTGAGTGTCAGACTTGTCACAGCTTGTTCTCATTACTAGTGTAGTGAGCTGATTTGGGCAATGCTTTTCCCACCTGGAAGATGATAAATACCTTGAATAAATCTTGCATAGTTGCAAGGCACAAAGTTACTGAATTGTCCTCAACAGCTAACACAGTTATTTGTTCATGCAGGTCAGGAAAAATCCTAATATTGAACAGTTTTGGAAATACTAGGGCAACAGCTTCTAGATAAGAATAGTATTTAGCTGTTGAAAGTGTTAAATATTAATTTTAACATTTAAGAAAGCGCTATGCAATTTTGGCAGAGCAGGAAAAAACTCTTCTGTTCTTTGCTATGAATGAAATGGCAGCTTAATGTGATGCAAAGACATTTAAAAGAAATGTCTTTGGTTGGGCATATTTACAGAGGTCTGTTTTCATCTGATTACAACGTCTGCATCCTTGAGCCTGTGCATACTGGCACCTATACCTCCAGCTGCATTTACTGTGCATGTAATTTGGATCCACTTGCGGATGGTGATCCCTCTCTTGGCTCAGGCTTCTTAGCACACTTCTAAGGCACAGCAGCATTTGCAAGTGTTCACTTATTGCAGGGGAGAAAGGTCTGCATCCTTCTGCACTGCTTCCTAAGAACATGTGGCTCTGGAGCTGCATAGGAGGATGTGAGCAGATTAACTGTAATATTGCTCCCTTCTTTGGAGGGGTGTTGTATGGATGGGCAAGAAGAAACTGTAGCAGTCAGAAGGGAATCTGTGCTGCAGCCACTCTGCTGCTGGTTTCGTTATCCTGGTTATGCCATGCCTGAGGTTAAGCAGGGTTTGAGGCATTGTAAGGTGTTGTGGATTATAATAGAAACTCTGTGAGACAACAAAGCTTCCTTGGGAATGTCAAAAGCCTTTAGTTAAAAGAAAGCACTGTTCAATTTTCTGTGCTGGAATTGTTACAGTTGAGTAAACTTTTTTCCCCCATGGATTTCCATTGTCTTTCTATCTCTTTGCACGTTAGCCATTTGGCTTGCAAACTCTTCCCTTAGTAAGCATTGGTCCCCTTTGCTCTCTCTCTTCACTGTGTGGAAGTTACCTTCCCTCCAGCTCTTGCTCTGTGAAAAAGCTGACTTGTGTCATTCCTCACTTCACTGACTTGCTTATCTTTTCTTAGGTATTACTTAGAGATACCTATTCTCTTTGGATTATACTCTCTAATTTCCCCCATCTGTTACTCTTTAACTCCTTAATTGTGTTATTTAATTCAGTAAAAGGGTGTAGGGTAGAGTTTATGTGTAACATGCTGTACAAATTAAAACTAATTCTAATGAGACAAATTGCAGTGACAGGGTTGTGTTAAGTATGTGACCTTTTGCAGAGTAGTTCAGGCCGGTGTTAGTCCAGTAAAGAAATGTTGGGTTGAAGAATAATCACTAAACTTCAATGCATGAAACCTCAGATCTTTTTTTTATTTATTTTATTTTGGTAAATCCATAAGACTGAAATGTTTTTAAGCCAGAAATCCTATTTGATAAAAGAATGTAAACAAGCTACCAACATGGATTAACTGATTTTCATTTTTCTCAGCTACACATTCTGTAGCTGGGGTGAAGCTAGTGGGCAAAGTATTTATTTCTTAGCATTGCTGGCAGCTGACACTCTCTTAAAATCAGTATTCGTATCTTTCCATTGCTTGCTTTTCAAAATAAAACTACCCAACATAGATTTTCCAACATTACTGTGTCGGGAAGAGCTGATGGGAAACAATTGGTTATTTTGCTCTCTCAACTCCCTCTGCAGTTGATTCAACAAGTGTTCGTCTTAGGGTTTGTATCAGCCACCACAAAGAGTTGTGTGAGCTGTCCTTTGGTATCCCAAGAACCAACTGAGTTGCTACTTGAAGGGGTCAGGTTAGTTATTCTGGATTTTTCCTTCACTTCAGCTGAACATTGGTTCCAGGCGTCAATGGTTAACTCTGAGTTTACTGTTTTATTATGGGACCAACATACAAAAACATACTGGGAAAGATACATGCTTGTTTGTGTGTCATTTGCTCTTGATGCTAGTTCTTTAAGTCTTCGCATTAAATTCTTTAGACATTAAAGGCATGTCTAGTTCTTTTTTGGATAACACCGAGTAGTGATCTTTCTTTTAGCTCATTTGGGCGGTACAAATAATAAAGGAGTAATGTTCACAGTAAATATTTCTTAATCAATCTGCTTTTCAGGCAGTTGTTTAAAAATAGTATTTTAAATTTTGGAATCTGTATACCAGAAAAGATCTGGCAAATAACTGGTTAAATGTTCAAAGGGTGGTTTTCAGGGTGGGTTTGTTTGTTTTTCAGAAGAGAGACAAGCTAACCATGATGCTATCAGTGCTGATTTTTTGGTTTTCATATAACACATCTTATTTTTAGTGCCACTGTAACTTTGCAAGTTGTATTAAAGCAGCTATTGCAATGTCATAGATCTGTAGTTCAAGGGAAGACTCTTATTTTATGAATGTTCATATGGTCTGTGTTCCAATTAGCTGATTTATGCTCTATAATTGGCAAATTTAAAAAAAAAGTCTTAATGTCTCTTATTGCTATTTTAGATGCTTGAAATTTCACTTAGGATTGTACTAACCAGTGTTAAATCAGGAAGGTAAAGCCCAGCATTGGAGCAAAGCCTACAGAAGCACTTAGAAAATATCTGCCGGTGGGTTTTTTTTTTTTATTTTTCCAATCCTTTTATCAGTAAGGCTCTTGCAATCCACATTTGAAGATCAAGAAAACAAAATTATGCTTGCAGAGGAAGTTAATCTGTGTCCAAAGCATTTTAGTTGAATTAAAAGAGAAACTAAAAAAAAAAATAATAAAAAAATAAAATCTATTGACTTGTGCCAGCTCTTGTTTGAGTCTGGGTTAGACTAACATGTGGTCTCTGTGCTGTGAGGGTCCATGAGCTGCAGCTGCTGGGTTTTGTTAGCCCTGCGGCTCTGATCCCTGCAAACTTGGAAGTCTAAGTCCTTCACCATCTCTGTGGCTCGGTTTGCCCATCTCTGAAATGAGAATGCTCTTTTCTCAGGGGTGGTCACCACACGCTGCTGGCCAGGCAAGCTGTTGGTTGAACATACCCAGTATCATCTGCTGTGCTTTTCTCCCAGTTGGTTCCTCTGTGGTCTGCTGCCGAGGCCTTTCCAAGTGTGTTTCCTTCCATCGGATGGGAACTCTGTATGAAGGAGGCAAGAGGGCAATTCCAAAAGAGCTTGTGCTTTGCTTTGTCTGGGCAGTGGCTGGTTGCAGAATCTCTATGCCATTCATAATGTTTGAAAGCTGTGTGGCAGGTAGAACTGGATGAAATTTGCCTGTATTTATCAAAATAAGAGGAAGAATAATCCTAAACCATCCATTTAGCTCAACACATCTATTTTATCAGGATGCAAATGAAGATGTTTCCTTTGTTGTTGGACTTACTGCTTTCTGTACAGAGGAACCTTCGTGAAGGAGGGTGCTGCTGATGTCCTAGCACATTTTAGTTTGTCCTAAGATCAAGTGCTTCTGGTCAGCTTAACATTGTCTGTTAGGGTGAGGATTTTTGGAAATGTATGTTTCTCTAAAGCTAGAATTTTTCAGATTTCCTCCAGGATCGTCTAGGATCCATCATACACTCAGGCATTGGACTTGTCTTCCATTTCAGAAATAGATGGCTTGAAACCTTTGTGTCAGAAATGGGAAATGTATTAGTAATGATAATTTGGGTTTTTTCAGATTAATTGGTTTTTTGTTTTTGACTACCATGATTATTTTTGTCTATTTTTTTAGGGTTTTGTTTTGGCCTCACAATTGTTTATTTTCTGCAGATACTGGAGAAACTGGCTGCTCGTGGCTTAGATGGGAATACTCTCCACTGGGTTAAAACTGGCTGGAGGGCTGGGCCCAGAGAGTGGTGGTGAATGGAGTTAAATCCAGTTGCTGGGTGGTCATGAATGTTGTCCCACAGGGCTTGGTACTGGGACCGGTTCTCTTCAACATCTTTATCAATGATCTGGATGAGGGGATCGAATGCACCCTCAGCAAATTTGCAGATGACACCAAATTAGATGGGAGTGTTGATCTGTTGGAGGATAGAGAGGCTTTGCAAAGGGATCTGGGCAGGCTGGATGGATGGGCTGAGACCAACGGGTTGAGGTTCAATAAGGCCAAATGCCAGGTCCTGCACTTGGGTCACACCAACCCCAGGCAGCGCTACAGGCTGGGGGAAGAATGGCTGGAGCTGCCGGGCAGAAAAGGACCTGGGGGTGTTGGTCAGCTGTCGGCTGAACATGAGCCAGCAGTTTGCCCAGATGGTGCTCGTCTCTTGCATGGGTACATGGGGTATGGATTAGTGTTGGGTTGGTGGTGTTTTGGGTGTGGTGTGGGGTTTGTGCTGGTTTGTGGGGTTTTTTTGAGGTTTTTTTGTTTGTTTGTGGGGTGTGTGTGTGTTTTTGTTTTGTTTTGGTTTTTTTCCACCGGTTGGACTAGATGATCTTGAGAGGTCTCTTCCAATCTAGGTGATTCTGTGATTAATAACTAATATGCATTTTACATAGAGAACTCAGTGAGAGCTTCCTGTTATGTCTTTTGTTAGAAGTAGGGAATGAAATGCTGAAACTTTAAGATAAACTCCATAGACAAGTTGGCTTGTTAGGGCCACCTGCTCTTTTAGAGCAAATTTTGTGAAGGGCATGGGCTGAGCCTGGTTGGTGTTTGCTTAGCACAAGTTTGGCAGCGTGTCAGGCAGCAGAGATGAACACTATTCCTAACTGGCTCAAAAAGGGCTGATGAGAATTGTGAGAAGGCAGTTACGGAACTGAAGCAGGCGGTTGTGAATTTTCTTCTGTGCTGCATCACTAATGCCATGAGGGCTGTCAGTTCTTCAGACCACTAGAGATATTTATGAAATCAGTCCATGATCCTGGAGATTTAGAGAGGCAGTATTTTTAAATAGAGGAGAGTGCCTAAATGGAAAATAAAATTAATACAATTTGTGAGAAGAATGTCATAGAAAATGAATGAATTTCCTGCAGTCCCCTCGGTTTGCCTGAGTGCAAGTGAGAGCTGAGCATAAAGACAAACAGAAAGGCAAAATATGAATTAGCCCTTTTAGACCACAGTAATGTTAGGAAAAAAGATATGTGAAAACCTAACTTATTTTTGAACCTAGCTGAAGTAATGCACAATGAAATGCCAGACAAATGCAGCTTGAGGTATCGGTGGGTTTAGCGTGGTTGTATTTGGTCACACAGTTCTCCTTTTTCAAGCCCTTTTTGCTCTGCTTTGTGTGTCTCTTGCTTTCAGATCGTACTAATTTTTGCCTGTCACACTTTGACCATCAGCTGTAGCTCTGGTGTGCCTTGCTCTCACACCTAAGTGACTCCCTGTCATGAAATAGGTCTGCACCATAAGACTTTCTTCTGGTAGGTCTGAAATACACTACTTTTGACTCCTCGCTGTTCGGGTTGCCTGATCATTTGTCTGGGTTGAAGGTCTGTCTTTAAAGAACTAATATTTTGTTGCTGGCAAAAGAAAGGGGAGGTGAAGGAAGGGTCAGGGTGTGGATCAGTGTTAAACAAATTGTGAAGGTCACAAAGAATTTTAATCTGGCTTGAAAAAGGGACTTGTATCCAGCAGCACATTTTTGTTTGTGATAGTCTGAATGGACAATTGTGGCTACTTTGAGAATTTGGTGTAGACTGCATGACTGGTATAAATTGAATTAGACTCCCGACAAGGACATAGTCCCCTTTTTTTTCTATCTGCCTGATGGAAAGCAGAAGAAAGCCCTGTGTGACATGTCTTGACCCGCAATGTCAATGTGGGCTTTTGTGACAGGCTCTGATTTCTGGCCTCTCATTTCATAAAGCCAATTTGGAGGAGACTAGAAAGGAGGCTTGCTGCAACACAAAATGTACTTACAGAACAGAGTATCTGGTGGTGAGTACAGATGACTGCCATTCCATCTTAATAAGTGTTAGAAAGCCAGAGCTGCTTCTTTCTGAAAATGGGGCAAAGTCTTGGGCTTGTATAAAGTAGAGACATAGTCACACCAAATGATGCACTGTGTAATATCCTGCGCTGTACCATCACCTTTCTTTGTCCTTTTCTTCAGCCATCCTGCTGCCTTCCATTTCCTCTGTTTGCTTATTTCTTCCGTTTTTCTTTCACACTGTTCTGCATTCCTTTCATCTTCTTACACTTCTCTTTTCCCCCACACTTTGTACCCTAAACCGGAGTGAAATCGCTGACCGAGCACCAGCAAAGCAATCATTGTGGGTGCTGCTTTTCCTTAGCCTGAAAGCATCCCAACTTTCTGACTTTTTTTGTCCTTTTCCCTCCCATTCCCGATGCCCTACTTTCTGCCTCCATTGGCACTGCTAGAGGACCGTGTACTTGTAAAATCCTAGTGGAAATATTTATAGTTCATCAAAGGAAAAAGCAACTGAACTCGGGTTGTGTAACAGAAAGTGGTAACCTGCAGTGCTCATTGTTCTACCTGCATTCACAATGCAGAGAGAATGATTTAAATGGAAACACTTTTTCATTTTAAGTACTAGAAGGACATTCGAAGTGCTATCGTGTTGTTTTTTTTTAAATAAGGTTAAAAATTCTGTTGTTCCCATTGATACACAATACAGTGGGTTTTTTTAATGCAATGGATCAGGATGTTTTAACTGTAAATTTACAAAACTCACAAGAGAAAGATCGTCATGTTTTTCCTGAATATTAATTTCAAATCAAGGGCTGTAATCTGAGGAGGGGAAGCCAAGTATTTTTGCAGTCAGTAAACAAACAGGAACATGGTGAGAAAATGGCATTTACACTATGGAGTTGCAATTTCAAGTCCTAAGAGTTGGCTGTACTCTGACAGTGAATCATGGCATTGTACCGGTGTTGTGACCACATTTGAGTGATGTTTTCTTGAAGTTCTGTCATTTGTATCACAAATTCTGTTGTTTTTCATTGGAGAGTGATTTTAGCTCATGCTACAGACCTCTAGAGGAGATAAAGAAAATTGAATACATTGTGCGGTGTAGCAAATCCAGAAACACCTACTTTTCCCAGCCTGTTTATGTTGCATTATCTCATGCAGATTTGAGAAATGTGTTCTCTTTGTTAATGCCATGTATATTTTTTTCCTCTTTCCTTTTTCAGAGACCTGAGTGAAAACCAGATAAAAGGAATCCCTAGAAAGGCCTTTCGAGGAATCATTGATGTGAAAAACTTGTAAGTGACAACTTCATTACTATTTGCAGTGAAAAACATTCTCCTTAGGTTAGGTCTGGCTGTTATGATTTGTTTGGGTACCGTGTGGTTTGCTCTGTGCAGCACAAAAGGGAACTGTGGACCCTGCTGTGTGCAGCAGGTTATTCTCAAGGGCCTCATGTGCTACTGTGGTCAACAAGTACACTGTGCAACACACCTGGGGAAATTTGGAGCAAAGGAAAAAGTATACTTGAGGCTTTACCCCTCCCTGCAATATTTTCCTGTAAAATCCAGTGAAATTGTGGTCTAAGCCTTGAAGTAAGATATTCGTAAGAAACGAACTGGTAGAGGTTGAGGGTGAAATTGAAATATTTCACTTAAATTAAGTTTTCTGTCCCACCACTTCAGTGGGAAGTAAATAGGGCAAAATGTGGCACACAGGCACAGTTGTTAAGCCACAGATACCAGAAAATCAAAACTTAACATGGAAAATTAACTCTGCATGTTTTGATGGTCTGTATTGAAACTTTAAATTATATTTAAAAGCCTTCTTTGAGGCTTCTTTTGAGGGAAGCTATAAAGTGAGAAAAGCAAGTTTTGCTGTTTGTGCTAATGAAGCTAGGCAGTCCTAGCTGTTTTCTGTAAAGTATAGTCTGAAATACGTGTAAATAAAGACTTTCAGCTCTAGATTTCCAGCACTGCTAGAGGCTGCTGATATGTTACATACAAGAAATGCATTTCTGTGCACAGCCACGCACAGTAACACAACATTGGCATCATTAGAGTCAACACAAGGTGAATTGAAAAAGGAAATAACAGCCAGCAAGTTGGCAGAGTCAGGATTTCCCAAGGAAACTTTTAGCCACTCTCAGAACCATTTCAGAGCCATTAGTATGTGCACTCTGTTACCACACCAGTCGCTGAGATCTGATTCCCACCATGTTAAATATTGTCAGCATAGCATAAATACTGTGGATTTTTTTGGTTTATTTAATAGAAGAATCAGCTGAAGTAGGTCTAAGAAGCAGCACTTTTCTACAAACAGACAGTATACCTGTGGTCTGTTTTTATTTCTTGCTCCAATGACCATTCTCTTTAATGTCCTAATTTTATTTTTAATAGGCATCATGAAACTGTTAAGGGCAGTCAGTATGAGTCAGAGCATGGCCATGTTTGCATCCAAGGGCAAAACACAGTTCTTGTACTGTCTTTGGTGGTGCTGTGTTGCAGGCAGCCTCTCATCGTTGGGTTTATGCAAGGGAGACAATACTGCAAAAGACTGGAGCAGGACTTTCCCCAAACTGGAAAACATGGGCACAGGAGCAACGCTGTGAGGTGTCTCCTGCTCCCTCTGAGCACTGTGCAAGGTTCTTTTGGGGAGATTTTAGGATAGAATGTGAAGACTTTTACACATCGTGTAACATTTACAGCTGTTTCTGCGAGAATTCGGGATACTAAGCTGGTGTTTCTTTGATGGTTTGTTACTTTGTATATTCAACAGTGACTTTAGGTAGGAAGTCTTTTTTTACCCAAATGTCACTCTGAACAAGTGCATCTGTAGGAGCCAGTTAAACTATTCTAAGCCTGGATTCTAATATTGATTCTCAGTAGAGGAGCATCAGAGGGGATCTGTATGAGCAGATCTAGTTTTTAAGACAGGAAAATACTAGAGAATATAGTTTATAGTGGGAAGATGTTTGTGGACTTTAAACAGAAGCATGACTTTTTTGACATGTTGGCATCTACTTTACCTACATTGTGTAATCTGAAGGAACAATAGATGGTGTTTTGTTTCAGAAAATGTAACTTTCCCAGCTATAATTCACTGCTACTTGGCTATCACAATTAAGTAGCAATGTTTGTATTCAGAGTTGATTGCACCTCTGGCAAACTGTCAGAAAAATCACAGGTGTTCTTTGATTTTTTACCCAATCTCAGTGCAGAAGGAAGCAGAGTCTCACCTTTAGATGAGCTGGTATCAAGGGATGGCTTACAGGTATAGATGTTGGCATCTAAAGCTTTTTTTAAAAATTGTGACTGTTAGGATAGGCAGTATCTATGATTTTGCTGTAGAAGACGTTGTCACAAGTGCTTCCCTGTGGGCACTATTTCAGTCTTTCAGGAATACTGAAGTTACACAATCATAAAATAATTCTGTTTGGAAGTGACCTCTGGAGATCACCTAGTCCAACTTCTGGCTCAGCAGGAATACAAAGCTCAGTAGTCTAATTAATAGATTTGCTGACGTGAGCCACAAGTACTGCTTGCTTAGATAAATAGCAGGAGAAAGAGGCTTTTCACACAGATCTATAGCCGCTTTTTCTTGATAAGGAATGGACAAATTTTGTGTCTAGGGTGGTTCGTTAGATCAAGTGATGGCTTTTGGACACAGAGCAGTGTTCTATGAGTTGTTGAGAAAAATATGACAAGATATTAAGCCAGCTTGTTGCTGGAAACACATTAGAACTTCTGCAGCAATAACTGTAAGGGTGTGATGCAAGTTGAACCAAGTTAATATTTAAAGCTCCTAAAGCTTTAAGCAGTAGGCTTGAACATGCCAATTCTCATTCTCAGTCTAGGTTTGGCAGCCAAATTGCTCCCTTCTGAGTCACAGAGATGACCTTGCCAATGAGCGCGAGTGTTCAAGCACCGAGAGGAGAAGGAGCCTTTGCCTTTCAGTGCCATTCAGCTGTTTGAACACCTGCACTGCCAGCCGACTAGTGACTCTCTGACACATGTGCTAAAGTGATAGCAGCAGGGTTGGCCATTTCTATGGTTATCACTTTGCACATTTATTGTACTAGCTCAGAGCTCTTTCACCTTATAAAGTGTGTTTTTGAGGGGTTGTGGAGACTTTTAGACATAAGAAATAGAGTTACATATTCTCCCACGCTCCCCAACCTTTTCCAATTTATCTTTACAGTTCATATAGGGCAAGGCTGGCATGGAAGTGTCTCTGTTTTCATGGCTTGACATTTAACATGGCCTCAAATTCTTCCAGTTTCTACATAAAGTGTCCAAATGTCGTGGCAAAAATAATAACTCTCAGCTGGGACACAGCAAGTGCTAGACCACGTGAAAGTCTCCAGATTAATGCCGTCTTTAACAGCAGCTTGGAAAGCTTCCCTCAGGAAAAATGCAGGAAAGTTGATGCAATAGACTAAGCCAAGGCATGAATTCCTTTTGGATACAGGCTCCAAAATGTAAAAGCCTAAGGGCTTAATATAAATTACAGTGGGTGCCATTTGGAAACCCTGTGAGAACTGACCTATTTCAGCATGGCCATATCAATAAGCAACACCAAGTGGCAGGCTGTGTCCAGTTGGAGCATACTGGTGTAAAAAAAAATATTTCCTGAATTTAAGGGAAGAGTTGCTGCTGCATGTGATGAGTGATGGAAGCCCTTGGTGATGTCCATCTAGCACCAGGACTGAAGAACTGCTTTGGTACTGTAATGTTTTTGGTTATTCTCCAAAAAAAAATATTAAGATCATGGGGGAAAACCGAAAACCAAACATGTTATAGAAAGCAGTGTTTCAGGGTATTTTTCACCATACCTTTCTTTTTAAATGGTATAAGCTTTATATCTGTTGTCATTCTCTTAGCAGAGCAGTGGGCCCAGGAAATGGGCTCACGTAAAGGCTGTGCTAAAGAAGAGCATTTGAATTTCAGGGAGGCCAACATTTTTCCATGAGACAAAGCCAAAGCAGAGGCTGGCAAGAACAAGTTTTTAAACACCCAAAAGGTGGGAATTTTGTTGTGAGAAATATTTTCATATGAAGTGTTTTCTGCTGTTTGACTATAAAATCAAAGCTAGAAGCTGCACAAAGTTAGTAAGTGTATTTCTAATTAAAACATAGAAATAGTTATACAGCTTGAATACCTAATGTCCATTACCAGCAGTGAACTTAGATGGCAATTTGGTGTAAATTGGCACTTTGAACATGTTATAGAATAGATTTAAATGCTACTTAGTGGTCCTAAAAGACACAAACAAGCAAGGTCAAGAGAGGGCTAGCTTGCAGTGTGCACCTGTATTCAATTTCTGTTACTTATTACTTAGAGAACAGGAAATGTTTCTTGCAGGAATCTAGCCTCAAGTAAGCACATTTTTTCCAAGAACTAAAGTATATGGCTTTGGGTCTTGTTGAGCTTTGGGTTAGCCCAACACTGTCACCCATGGCCTTCCATCATAAAACTGTATGGAGCCTCTTCATGGATTTCTGCACGTTCTCCCTGCTTGTATCACAGCATTCCGGTGAGTGGTCCTCTGCTGAGGCATTCCTGCAGTTTCTCTTGAATTAGCCTGCTCTACCTGCCTTACTGGGGGCAGCCACATTGCCAAATAGGAACATGCAGAGGTTGACTCAAGTAAAGATGCCATAACAGCAGCAACTGTTCCTTTAAGGTGTTGCTTGTGGTTCTTGCAGTGTGCTCCCAGCTCTTCTTCTCACTGGGCTCTTTTCAGGACTGTGAAGCTGAACACAACCAATCGATCAGTGTGGGGATCACGAGGCGTCGTAGGAATGTGATTCTTGGAGGTATCGGGGCCTGGTGTCCTGCAGGGATCATTGCCCCATAAGAAATGCACAAGACAGGTTTCAAAGAAATACTCTTCCTGGCAAGTTGCTGCCATGTTTCCTTCTGCCCTCTCTTGACAGAAGTTTCTTCCTTTGCTTTGCAACATTGCAGTAAGGAAAATCAATAGCCCAAGACTTCCCAGCGAGCAGAGATCTGTCTAAGGCTAAAATGACAAGGCTGTGGTTGTGTGTTTCCTTAAGCCTTTGCTCCTTTGTCACCCATTCCTATGTCGCACCATTCAGAGTGAAGGAAAAGCTACTTGTGTAAGCAGTGACAGTGCAAATGTACATCTCCTGTACACACACAGTGCACACACTTGGTGTCAGAGTCCGTGTCCATGCTGTGACCCACAGCAAGGAGCGGGGTTGATATCAGGGCCCAGTGGTAGGAACCAGCCCGTGTCCATACTATCTTAGGGTTCAAGCTCTCTTGTGCGTGGTCCTCTCTTTCACATCAGCACCTACCAGCCAAGGAAACGAAATGGTTCACTGAAAGGAAACCATGGATTATGTATGCAGATGCATGGGGAGAATGACAGAGCAGCAAGAGCAGAGGGGAGAATACCTGACAGCGCAGACACCCCATTTGAACAGCACACAGAGCTAGAGCCACATGAAATCACGTAGTTACTGCTTGTTCTGTGAGGAGTGACTGACATTTTTTGTCTTGATTTACTGGAACTCACTTTTGTGTGCGTTCAGCTTCTGTCTTTTTCCTTCTGCAGGCTTTGATTAGAAGATAGAATTTGGTAGAATGTGGGTGCAGAAAGCACAAGCTAACAGGTTCATCTGTCATGATAATACAGGCTCATTGCATTTCTCTAAATATTTCTCAGCCACACATAAGATAATAGCTTCTATTACTAACCTGCAAGCTGCTTTCCTTGCATCCTGGGGCCACTTAGGAAATTATAGGTAATGTCCTTCTTTATAGCTCTAAAGGTTCCTTTGGAGGAAGAAATTAGGCATTTAGATTTAAAAAAAATAATAATGCAGGAGTACATCAGCACACAAGTTAGATTTAAAACTTCTGCAAGTCAGTACACATTTATTTTCCTAGAGGTTACATTACCAATGCAATGTGAAAAATCAAAGCTGTGCAAAATATTTTTGTGACTGTTAGTTTCAGTTTCCTATTTGTTAAATGGTTTTTCCTGGAAGATACTCTTGCTTTTGCTGCATGCATCTGCTATTAGCATCGATCCTTGTGACTTTTACAAAAATTAAACATCTAGATTGCACATTCAGGGTTTTGGAGAAAGCTGAACTTGCTCTTTACGTTGGGAGGTATGTGCATTCACAGACACAGAATGTAAAAATGTTCTTATGTCAGTTTTTTATTCATCACAACCAGCACTGCAGAGCATATTTGTAATTTTTGCCATTCGGCCATAGAATAAAAATAATGAAACATACCTGCCAAGCTAAAATAATGAATAAATCCAAGGAAATAATGATTGATTTGTGTGTAGCCATTTCACTAGTAGAAATAAAGCAAGTGATTGTGAATGATTTGCTGTAAATAAATATGCAGTATATCTTAATGGAATGTTTCACTAGAAAAGTTAACTCCTTTAATCTGGGTTCTCAAGGGAAGATGTTATCTGGAGCCCACTGAATGGCCTTAGTTTCTTGACATTTGTGTACAGTATGCAGTGTTACTGTCACAGTTTGCTGTGAAATAAAACAAAAGGAGCAGGATAAACAATTGGCCAAATTTTTCACTGGTTTGGTGTAAAATTTGGAATAAGTCAATTGAAGTCAGTGGTTGACCTCAAATGAAAGCAATGAAATGGCTAGAGGAGAATTGATTATCCCATGTTGGCTTGTGTATTTGCTTATGCATTTTTCAATAGACTGAACAATATGTGTCTGTATTTGATGATATGCACGAAAGGCATGGTATATTTTAAATATGAAGACTTAAAGAAAGGACACACTTCTATTATGGAACAGATTTCAGGTTGCCTTGATCTCAGCTGGTATTTTTGAGTGTTTTCAGAGCTGGCAAAACAGGTCAGAGGTATTGATACAGTCAACTATCGAAAATACTCATTAGAGACAAGCCTTTTGCATGTTTTAGGGGGTGAAAAGCTCATATTACTTCAGCTTTAAAAAATTGTAAATAATTTTCCTCCTCCTTATCCATAAATTCACGCTGCACTCAATGTATTCCAGCAGTGTATTCCTTTCTACCTCCTGTAATTGGTATTCATTGTGATAGTGACCATAATGAATTCAAGAGAGATCTCTGTGGCCATCACATTTGCTTTCCTGGAAATTCCGTTGTAATGCAGCCTTATTATAACATTAAAATAACATGTTACCAACTTAGCACCTTCTATGGAAAAACATCACCTGCAGCATAAGTTAATTTTATGAATATATTAGTTTGAGCTTTTGCCATCTGTTCTATCTCTTATAATAAATGCAAAAAGCCTATATTTCATAATTAACTCATTAAAAAGATATGATGGATTGAAATGCACATGCATGTTCCCTACACAATGCAGAGCGCATTGAGGTGAGATATGCAAAGCCAACCACGCAGAGTCTGAGTCTTAGCAGTGGACCTTTGGTGATGCACTTATGTTTATTTCTTCACATCCTCAGCTGGCCTCATGCAAAGGGCTGGCGTGCCAAGAGACACAGAGGTTGGTTGCTTTGTTTGTCTCTTGCAAATCATGGCCCCCCTCTGCAGGGACTGTCTGTCTGTCCGTCCATCCCTGTTTTGCTCAGGGACCTACTGCTGGCTATGCTGTCTGAGGGCAGTGTGGCATATATCATCCCTTTGCTTTTCTCTCTTCTACCTTACTCGGTTCTGAATTTCTAACCGTTAAAATCTACCTACCCTGGTCTTTCTAAAAAACTTCTCGTGTCTGTCTTATAGTAGAAAGGTGAATGCTGTGCAGCCTGACCTCTGGAGTGCGGGAAGGCGTAGGGAGGAACTGCAGTTTCCTTCAGCCCCAGCTGAAGGTGCCTGACTGCTCACCCTGTCCATTTCCACCAGGACTGCAGCCATAGCCAATAGTAAACCTGTTAGTGATGTGGAGATTAAAACTTTAATTTTCATTCAGAAACTGCATGCTTTAAATCACAGTTTCTCCTCTACCTACAGTGAACAGGCATAGCCTTTTGTCTTGCTAGGTGTCCTGCAGCGGGGAGGGTAGGCAATGCCTATGCCATCTGTGCTTCCTAACGGTACGTACAAGGGCAGCAGCTAATTCTGCATTTTTCTAGAGTACACATAGGCAGTGCCTTCTGAATAGCTGGGCTCTCTACCAGTTTGTTGTGGTTGGCAAGAAATACTGTGTTTTTCAAGTGTCATTACAACCCTGAAACTGCATATATCTCTTTTAGCATCATAAGGAGTAGTCATTCAAAATTACTTTCTTGGGAAGAAAGTTTTGTGTGGTTTGTGCATTGTCCACTGATGCTAAAAGATGCTGGTTCAGCAGTATTCTTGCTGCCCAGTGAGCTACGGCCAGTCTCCATAGTGCGTTTTTGCAAATGCTCTGCAGTAGTGTTATGGCAGTTATTCACGTGGTGAACTGCAGGGTTTGGTCCCAACCTGCAGGATATTCCTGTATTTCATGAGAAGAGCGGGTAAAGGGAGTGCTGCTTCCTTGCTTTATACCTGAACAATTTGGGATGGTCCCAACTGCATCAAGCACCAATGGCAGAAACATGTGCAGACTAATAACCTGCAAATTCTGCAACATACCCGGTAAAGACTGTAAAACTCCAGAACCATTTCATGAAGTATTCAAATGCATGTCTTATTTGGTAGTGTGATTAGACTATACTTGCATTTTTTAAACACATTTTGGTTTATGTAATCCCCTTTCCCATGTCTCTCGTTAATAACTAAAACACCAGGTGGACTAAGCAGCACAGAATGATCTTAAATCTATTGAATGTGCTAAATTACCACTTGTACTTCACTTGAGATTGATTTCACAGATTGAAAATGCACAGCTGATATATATATATTTTTTTTTAAATGAAAACATCTGTGTTAAGTAGAGTGGATTCTGCTCTGTTCTCCTGTCCAGTTGCATTTCAGGAAGTATTTGTTTCATGGATGCCCGTGGTTGTGGGCTCGACTAACCACAAGGGATCTGTCACCAACAACTCGTTAAGAGACAAACCATCACTCCTGAGAAACAGATTTCCTCGCTGTAAAGGTTGCTTTCCCCTGAGTAAAATGTCAGATAAATAAAAGCTGAAATATCTCTGTGTGCTCTACCTATAAAATAGAAGTACATAAGCCAGCAGTATTTAGTAGTGGGAGGATGTGTGTATGGTGGCATTTAATATTTTTATAATTCTCATTTTTCTGATGCGGATCAGAGCTGACTGCCCCCATAATAAGATTATACATTGATTTACCCAATTTCTGTATTCAGTATATCCACTGCAATATACTTTGTTTTCAGTATCAATTTTTGGATATACCATAGATTTCTAAATATTTCCTGTAGGCATAAGACAATCATAAATACCAATTGTTTTTTCCTTCTCTGGTCACGTATTTCAAATGCCATTTAAAGTCATAGAGCCATAGAATCATTTTGGTTGGAAAAGACCCTTGGGATCATCGAGTCCAACCATCTACTCTACAGAGTTCTCCCCTACACCATATCCCCCAACACAGCATCTAAACGACTCTTAAACACTTCCAGGGATGGAGACTCAACCCCCTCCCTGGGCAGCCTATTCCAATGCCCGACCACTCTTTCTGTAAAAAATTCTTTCCTAATGTTTAGTCTAAACCTACCCCGTTGGAGCTTGAAGCCATTCCCTCTCGTTCTGTCACTAATTACCTGTGAGAAGAGACCAGCACCAACCTCTCTACAGTGTCCTTTCAAGTGGTTGTAGAGAGAAAGTCTGTGTTTTCCTTGTTGTTAAAGTAAAACCCTAATGCTGACAACAAGAAAGATGAAATGTACCACATAGGCCTAAGTCATCCTCTGCATCTACTTCAAATTCTGCTCTTATCTTCTCTGTCCTGTACATTTTGCAAAATTTATTGCCGCCTTCTCCCTACGAGGGGTTCTTCTCTAGCCGTTAGCAATGCAGCTCTGTTGGTTGGTCATCAGTGGGGGTTTTGAAGAGTGACATAGACGTGTCATTCCCATCAAGAAAACAGCACTTCTGACACAGCCATGTGAACAGTTTGCACAGGAGGCTGAAAAAGTTCAGTGTTCAGGTGTGAGAACCCCAGGCTTGATGGTCACTTTTAAAATTTGCAGTGAATTTTTTGTTTGATTAGGTGGAAATGAGTTTAAAAATCAGTTTTGGGTATCTAGAGATTTAAGTTGTATGTAATTCACTTGCCTAAATGGGACCTTGGTGTAAATTATTAAATGAGGCCAAAAGGCTCCATGTCCAGAGCTTGACAAAGGGAAACTTCACCCCTACATTTGAATGGGATCCGTTATCTGGGGTTTGAAATCTGCAACAAGAAGTCAGGGTGACTATGGATACATCCAGGCATTGCATACCCTAATAAGTAAGATCACACCTTACTTATTTCCATGAGCTCTGCTTGGCACTTTCTGGGCTCATTATTCTTTTATCCTAATAAAGCATAAATAGATTTAGGTGCAGCACCCATGTTGCAGCTCCACTGTTGTACAGAGAGTAATGAATAGCAGATTTGGACCTTTTCTGTTTTAATAGTCCTACAAAAATCTCTTTGACAGAAACAAACTCCAGAAAATGCCATGATTTAAAAACAGGCTATAGGCTATTCTTACTGTCCTTTTGATATAAAACTTGGTTAAAATGGGATGTGACATCAGTTGGAAAAGTACGAAAATCAAATTTTCTGTATTTTAAACGTTTTTAGGCTAACCTATGCATACAGTTTATCTTTGGATAATTTGTGCTGTCTTTGTGCCATACCTTAATTTTGAATACATTTGTTGAAAATTTCCTGTGGTGTTCATCTATGATTGTCAAAAGGAGCTTTTATTCTGGAAAAAAATAATAGTACTGGTTTTAATTATCATTCTAAATAGCTTCATAACCACTGTGAACTCTGAATTTACATCATTTTTATGATAGCCACACCATTCCAGGTTTATTGATTTTGTCATTTGCTTCATTACATTTAATGCAAACCTTTTGTATGGAATTATTCTGGTGCTGTGCTGGGCACGGAGGGGTCAGCGTGTGCAGTCTCTAGCCAAAACAGCATAGCAATATCGTTTTAGTGCAGACTCCAGGAATAAGTGGGGGTTGTAAATACTGTCCACCAGCAGAACAAAGTTTCCCTTCTCCTTTTGACCTTTGCAGCTGGACAAAGTTAAAACCATAGCTTGTCATCTTTTCTTTTTTCATTATCGTTTTTTCCCCTTTTTCTCCTCTCCTCCTGTGTTTCAGCTCGTCTCTTCAGTCAGTGCAATACGTGGCTTTTCAGTTAGTGTGACAAAGGGTCTTTTGGTGGGAGAGCAGGAGCTGGGCAGTGCCTGCTTGTTCCATGGCCACGGGATGTATCAGGCCAGGACCATTTCTGTGCAAAACAAAGACGGTTGGACGGTCCTCCAGTGAAAGGATCTGCAGAGGGGGCTGACTTGCTGCTCACTGTCACTTCTGAAGAGCCAAGGTGCTTTTCAGCTGTCAACAGAGATACTGTGGGTCTCTGGAGTCTTGGATTGTTTTACCATTTCACTGGGATTAAATTTTGATCTTTCGTTTTGTAAAGAGACACCAATATTCCTGAATTTGTTGTACCTTTTAAGGTAACTTTCCTCGGTTCTTTGTTAACACTGCATCGCTTTTTCTGGATAAGACTATTACTATTTTTATTCTAACTTTGTTTAAAAAAAGCAATGAAAACACTGGTGCAAAACAGGTAAGTAAAACAAATTCTTGTTTTCTCCAGAAGGCAGTGATTTAAGCTCAAAAATTAATTTCAGTAATTGATTGGGGCACTAGATTTCCTGCACTGCTCTTCCTTGACCACAAGAGAAGATGGATGTCTCCCCTTCTTAACCCCACCTCAGCAAGGCTGCAGCTTGGCTGTTGTCAGCCCTCAACTCCACTGCAGCTTGCAGGGCAAGAATGGAACAGGGTATTTAAAATGATGACAACAACAAAGCCTGTGTAGTTTCTCGCCACGTTTAGAGCACAGAAGAGAATGGTTATGTTTCTCATTCAGCCTGTTCTGTGGCTTCGCTGTCTTGCAGTTGAGTGACTCAATGAGATAAAGTGGCTGTAGGAAAACGAAACCACCTGCAATTCAGCTCAATCCAGAATTGTTAGCTTTAAAAGGAAAACATTTTTGGAAGAAAAAAGAATTAAATTGTAATGGTATAATTGTATTTTACAGTCTTTTCATCATAAATTGGTTTTATATGATCATTTGTTCACTGTGTTTATACAGCAAGGGATGTTATACAGTCCTTTTAAACAGCTAAATTGCTGCATCATTTGAAAATTTCCTCAAAAGAAGCTCAGATCATATTAAGACGATCCTATGGAAGATGCTAATTTCTTTTATTTTAAATAGTATTTGTGCTTGGATCAGCAGTGTTTTCTTCCAGTGTAAAATAAGGATCTAACCCTAAGTGAAGCACAGAGGGAATCCTCAGGCACTCAAATACCTCTTACAAGATTAATAGAAATACTGTAAAGTTCATTATCTAGGTGTAAATCGGAGAATGTCTTTACTAAAATAGCTTTGAGGCAGGCAAGAATAAAAATGCTTTTGTTTAAGACCGGGTGTCACAGGGTGAATGTGAGATGGCAGCGTTTTCAAAGGGCCGTTAGATGATGGTCTCATTTGTACAACTGATTTTTGCTACTGAATATCATTTTCCTCTACTTTTTTACTACCAAAAGCCTGTGGGATCTAATTTTGCTTTTGTTTAGCCTTTGGTAGTCCCATAAATGTCAAAGAAACTAATGAGAGAATTCTATCTTCGTGTGGAAGTAACCTCTGCTCCAGTCTTTTGTGGGTTTTTTTTTGTTAAAGCTCTATTTCGAGTTATTTTTCCAAATCATTGAACAGTAGTACAGTATCACTGTGATAATATACATACATAGCTGCTATTCTCACACTTAGAATTCTTCCTTTCTCTTCTTTTACTAAGGAAAGTGAGGTTTTTTAAATTGTTCTTTTGATGGAACGTGAGACTTTCAAGAATGATCAAGTTTATTTCCATATATAATTCTGCCTTGATATCCTGTCAATCAGAAGTTGCTTATAAGTCATGACAGTTAATACTGAAATGCTTTTCCAGAAAGAAACAGCCCCGAATGCAGAATTTAACTTATTTAAGAAGATAAGCTAGTGAGCTGTATAAAACTGTGACGTGGTACACAAGATTTAAGGCATAGGGTTTGCATTAAGATCCCCATCAGCAGCTCTTCTGCATTTCCAGGTGCACACCATGCGAGTCACTGCATCCAGTCTGCTGCTCAGGGCAGCAAAGCATTAGTCTTTTTCATACACATTCAAAATTGCTCATCGTGATATGTGGTGGAAAATGTATCTTTCTGGTGTGAAAATGAGCTGTAGAAATGAGATTGATTATTTTTTTTCTTTTTTTTTTCCTTCTTCTACATTTTTGTGACCCCTCAGTAGCCCTGTACATGAGTTTCACCCTTGAACCTGCTTTATTTTGTGTTTAATTTATGCTTAGGCTCAGGTCATACGCAGCATCAGCTATTGATTAGGTCCTGCTTTTAAAACCAGTTTTATAAGGAAGCTGAGGGCTGTAAGGAGGTCAAGTGGTTTGCCTGGAATCAGGCACTGAATAAGGGAGCACTGAACCAGTTTGGAGGGGGGAGGTTGGTGGTGGTGGTTTTGGTTTGGATTTTACCTCTCTGCCTTCAGATTATATTCCTTTTCAAAGATGTGGCTCTCTTGCTTCTTGTGGAGCAGCTGGAAAGTATAATTAAGGGTTAATTTTCAGGCAGGGGGGAGCATGGGGGGAATATAAGCAGCAAGCTCTTGGTAATAAGTTAGGCAAGCATCGCTTTCAGGAGAGTGACTGATAAGGATGGGAGAAATACACTGTGAAGCCAATTGTGCAGGTATCCTCTTTACCTACTTACAAAAGATTTGTTGCTTTGATTTCAAGAAAGAAAACCTTAAGGCAGGGCTTTTCTCTGGCCGTTTTATTTAAGTGCTGTCCTATTTCAATATGAATTGGATATTTGAGATTATGTTTAAAGCATCAGGCAAGGTAACAGAGATGCTCTCTTGATTCAAACTTGCTGCCTGATCCTACTGGGGAGTAAAAGTTTTCTTGCACATGATTGCCTTTTTGTTATGACAGTCCTGGCAGAGGAAGCAGCTGTCTCTGCTGTGAATATATTTATGGATTAGTGTCAGGAAAAATAGTAATAAAAAAACCCACCACCTAACAAGAAAGTTTCAAAGTCATATGGATTAAGTTAACTTTTAAGATTTCTTATTAATGGCTTCAATTTTGTAAGGCTTGTAGAATCATTATTCAGTTGCTAGTAAGTAAATGTGAATGAACAGTTTAGACATGTAATCATTTATATTTAAGAAATTACAATGTCTGAGATGACCTGAAGGTTGATGTTATTAACTTAAAAATGTTATATTTTTTTTAAAAAAGTAAAAAAACCCCAAACCGTAGCAATTTGGAGAGAAAGCTATTGAAGCCTATGACTTGTAGGAAAACCTGTATATAAATCTGCCTCTGCAATATTTACTGTTGATATTAGATATAAGGTATAAAATTAGTTAATACTAACCATATTTCTAATAATAATCCATCTTCTCTATATATCTATTTTTTTCTCTGTAAATTAGGGATGCAGTTGCTTCATGATGCTGCCTTTACTAGGTTTAAATTGAATAATTCTTTTGTATTTCTGTTCATTACAAGTCTTGCAGTTATAGATAAATACAGACTTTTAAGTTACTCAAGTTTTCTGCAAGATGGAATAAAGCCCTTTGGGGGTGACCTTTCGTTCTGTTTCTGCAGCTTGTGTTGTTTTGGAGGTTATGGTTTCCCTTGGAATTGGGATTTCTAAACTGTGAAGTTTCAGAGCCAGGGTGAAGTTATTCCTTGTCTAGGAGGTAATCTCTCCAAGTGAGTAGTGATCCAGAAGGAAAGCTGAAAGGCAGATTTCAGCACCTGTTAGGCTGCTTTTAAATTCTACCCAAGAACTAAACTTACATGTTGCTGTCAGATATCAATAGGATTTTTGATGATATTTTTACTTTCAAGTACTGCTTTTCAGTAAAACGTTAGTGCTATTACATGTTTTACCTCTATCTTTTTTGTAAATCTGATTTGTAAAATAGTAGCATTATTAATAACTATCTATTGTAGTGAGTGATGTTCAGCACTTTTGATATAAACTCTCCCTGTTCTGTGTTCTGAATTTACATGTCCGGAGGCCGGGGAAGAAAATTTAGAAATGATGTGGGTTAGTAGAACTGGAAGTGTTGTGTTCAGTTCCTGGAATTTTGTAAAACCACCTTATGCTGCTGACAGCTGTGCATCTGCGGGAGGATGAATAAATATATTAAAGGGTGAGGGACTCAAATACTCCAGCAATCATGTAAATGCCAAAAATAGATGGATGCCACTTGCTTTTAGGAATTAAAAGAAATAGACCTGTGGTTTCGTGTTAGGTGGAAAGAAGCACTTCCTGGTGCGTATGTTGAAGAGTTATCACATATGCTCTGTGCCCTGTTCCTGCAGGATATATAGTAGTACCACATTGGTTTGGTGAAACATTGTTCAGAAAGTTAAAGATCTGCTAACAACAACTGAATGTGGTGATCCAAACATATTGGATGCTTATGGTTCATATGGGTGTTCAAATAGGAACATTTGTTCCAAAATGCTTGTAAACATAAATCTGCAGGATGAATTGCTGTCCTTACCCTGGGTGATAAACATTTCACAGATGACATGAATTTGGCTGGCTTGAAAACAATAAAACAAAATGGCTTTTCTTGTCAACTGTGATCCAGTTTGCTGCGTGAATTTCCATAGCACTTTTCAAAGTATTTCAAATTCGATGTAATTACTAGGTCCCGAGATGACCAAGAGCAGCATTATTTTTGTTCCCATTTATTATGTCAGGTCTTTTATTTGCTTTCCTTTCCTACCATCTTTTCTGGGTTTTCATTTGATTGACTTTTCTTTAAAGTGATTTTTTTTTCATGTCTAGAAACTAGTTATTCTTTCCTAACCCTTCTTGTTCAGTAGATGCCCTGTTAAGTGTTTTGGGCTTTCACTTGTTATGAGCAGGTGTTTCACTGACAACATAGGTGAGTTTTGCAAGTGTTCCAGAAATGGTGTAGACTTGGGTGAAAGAGTGGATTGCAGAGGAGGACACAAGTCACGGAGGCATAACTTGTGTGACATGTTCTTTTTGAACTATATCATGAGATTATTAACTTGAGTCTGGATAATCACTGGAGGAAGATGGATGCCTCTTGGGATTCATATATCGCTGCCTAACAAACATTTCATGTCTGTGAGTGGGCTTTGGTATTGCTGATAATGAGAAGTCACCTCTAGGCTGTCCTGCTCGGGACTTTTGCGTGAGGCTCTGAATCCATGCAGAACTGATGTTTCCTCACCTACAGACATCACCATGTATCAGACAGAACGTGGTAACACCCACATCTGTAAGGGGAAAGGATGTGACTTCGGAGAAGGCTACTTAGTGAAAGTTCAGCTGACTCAGTTAAAGCTGTGTAAGTCCTTAGACCAGAATACTGCCTAAGAGAAGTCTCTGATCGAGTGTTGTCCATTCTGCAATTACTTACAGCCTATCCCATAGAAATTATTTCCTAATTTTTTAGGGCCTCTGTGGCATAGGTGCTTTCACATCACTAGTCTCCTGGCTCCTTGTTTAAGGCGGTGACCCAACGTGCTTTGGCCCTGGAATCGCTCTCAGTCACTGCTTTTTCACCAGAATCCTCCCTAGTTTGGAAATACTTGTTTTCTTTTTTACACCCCGGAGTGTTTGCTGAGGATCCCCCATTTTGTAACAATAACAAAATGACTATTTCCTTACTCGTATAGTAAGTACTTATATATGTACTTATAGGAGTAAACAAATTTATCTATCTAACTGCTTAAGTTAGATACATAGGCACATAAAATGCCCAGAGATTTACAGAATACTATTTTTATGAATTTAGTATGAATATCTATCTATATATATACACAAAAGTGTACAGCAAGAGCTCACCCTTTCGTCAAAGTGTTTGTAGCATAAGCAGGTAATATGGAAATCCAAAGCACATGTTATGTTAACTTCTTTCTTGGAAATCACATAGGAGAACAAGCAAATTAGAGGCAATGAAGTATAGAGTCAGAGCTGTAATCATAGGAAGTCATTCCAGTGGGAATTTGGATGTGGAACTTGAATTCATTGCCTAAAGTAGTGAGAATGAAGTTTGATGTAAATGCCTTAAAAGCTCAGAAGCTTGAAGATAAATTCTGTCTCCTGCCCTTAGCACTGACTCATCTAAACTTGTCCATATGCTTATGTAGTATTGATTACGAGTCAACCACGGGTCTGACTTAAAAAATGAGATGTGATGCTAAGAAATGACAGCTATAAAGACTCTAAAACCAGAGGATCAGGACAGTGCAAGTGCATTGAAGCAATGACTGGAAAACAAATTGGTTATTTTTATAGTATTCCTCACTGGCCTTGTTTTATATGAGTAAGAGGGCAATAGTGTTAGGAGCATGTAGGTAGATGATGTACGTGGGTCTGCTGCTCTTTTTCAGCAGGCCTGAGAAGGCACATACCTGCAAAGCAGAGAAATGTGTAATCAGAGTGAGGAGTCAGATTTTGGAGCTGTGTGTGGACCTCAGCCATTTAGGAGCATTTGGACGTTAAAATCAAAATCTCAAACTTTGATAATGCCCAGACAGGAAGGCAGAGAACAAGTGAAAGCTGTAGCTAAGCCAAAATGCCCCTTGTCTTAAAGTAATTGAAAACACTTATTTTTCATTGGTTATTTTTCAGTGGCCAATTTTACAGTGGAAATTACTGGAATAATTTAAATTTCATGTCTCAGAGGCAAGGTGCTGTTGCCAGATCAGTATAAGAGAAAAAGGGTAAAGCCAAACAAAAAAACCTTGGAAGCAGAACCCCCCCCACACCTTTCATCATCTGGAGCACCACTTACTCATCTTAAAATCGGAGCCCACAGCTGAATTAAAGCTGAAAGGGGCTGCTTTTTGGAACCCTGTAGAAAAGCTTGTGAGCCTGTGCTAAGCAGGATCAGAACTGGAAGTCTGTTACCAGAGTGATTTAAAACTAATGCAGCATATTGAAATATGTAGTGTTCGTTAACTGTGCTCCAGAGGTTGTGGGGTTTAGTTATTATTTCAGCATTTCTCAGGTGTTAAGGAACTGAAAACATCTGAGTAAAAAACAGAAATAAAATCCCCCAAACCAAAATGGGGCACTGAGATAGTCAAAAATGCTCTTCCCTCTAGCATTAACTGGCTGTTTTTATTTGGTTGGTTTTTTTTAAACATTGTGATAAACCAGGAGCTGATTGAAAAATTTACTGTTGTGTTACACAAAGATACTACAGGACATAAGTGTAAGATGTTAATTGTTTGGGTATTCATCCACTAGGTAATAATAAGAATTTTCTAATAAAAAAAAAAAAAAACCCCAATAATTTCTACTGGTTTGCCCAAATTTCCCACCTAGGTAACAAAATTGACACTGCTGTGACTTTACTCGCAACATGTGCTGTTTTGATATTATTTCCTCCTAATTTTTTCTCTTACGAGATAGAAACATATATCAAGTCATTGTATGAGTGCGGGTGATAGAATTAATCTAATGTAATATGGGATTTCGAAGGGGACAGATGTCTGGAGATCGAATGTCAAGATGCCTTTTTGCTCTGTCATCTCCCTGACTGTGTGAAGAGGTGCTCCTGGGGCTGGCCCCTGGGCGCGTTTACCTTCGCTTAATTGCTGAGCGCTGTTGCATTTACTCTCTGCCACAGCCTCTATCTCGTCATGTAATTTTCATGTTTGCTGAAAAAGCCTAAGCCTCTTCAAGGCTTGAGAGCCCTAGTTTTCCTCTCAAAGCTGAATTTAGTAAATTATTAATAAGAAAAAAGTGTAAACAACGAGACGTCAGAATTAATACAATTTTTGCTGAGCAACCCTGTTAAATAACCACCACAGAATCATAGAATGGTCTAAGTTTGGAAGGGACCTTTAATATCATCGAGTCCAACCATCAACCTAACACTGCCAAAACCACCATTGATCCATGTCCCATCCCACCCTTTATCCTGGCTGTACCTGTGGGCACCTTTAGCCCCTCGTCCCCGTAGCCCTGTGCTGCCTGGGCTCCTGCTGGCAGGAGCAGGGGACACCCATGGGTGGTGTCTTTGGGGCAACAAAAATGTCACCTGTATCCAGAACATCTCCTGACCTGCGCTCTGGAGAAGAACCAGCAGAACAATAACCCTGCCTTCTCGCCTCACTCTGTAGAGTTTCTTGCAGTCTTCTGGCCTACTGAAGCCCTGCTTTAGAAATACTGGAAGCTCTAAACAAGTAATGTCTTTGGCAACTGACAGCCTATGTAAATTATAATATTAAGGGGTGAAGCATTCTGTGTGTTTCTTTTTTAAGGTTTTGGTTCTGCAATAAATTTGTCACTACACTGAATGTACACACAGACTGATTTCCAAGGAAAGAACCCAGCCCCCAGTCGCACGCTGCTATATTGATCTGCCCTAACAGCCAGCCTGTGGAGGCTTCTTTGTTTTGCTTTCAAAATAAGCATGACTTATGTACTATTAGTTCCCTGTAAGTAACACCATGATGGTACATGAGCCTATGTAAACGTCAACCTTGCTTATAGTCTGTGTCATGAGATGTCTCTGGTGCAAGTTCTGGGGTGCTGCTGTCCCGGAGGAGGGACGTGGGCACAGGGAGCCTGGTCCCTACGGACACGCTGTACCTGTGTCCTCCCACAGCACCCCACAGGCACACTCTAAAGGGGCTCAAGGTGTGATGGAAGTGATGGCTTTAACCCTGTAGAGGCAGCTTCCAGCCCTTATTGCAAGTCAGGATTGGAAAGGAGCAGTGCCTTAGTGACCTCCTCTACCCCATGCTCTTTGTGCATTACAAATTTCTACTAATTGTTTAAATTAAGTATTGGCATATTTTTTCTATGTAAGTGCCTTAGTCTCAGATTTTCCACAGTTTCATAGGAACATTGCTAATGATACAATTTCCTATTGCTATTCCTAATCCATAGTGATTCCCTACTATGATTTCCTATTAATAAGGTGAATGATTACTCATATTTTGGAATTAGAACTTTTCTTTACATGTGGTATTTGATACTTGTCGACTGAAAATAACAAATAAAACAAAGATTGAAGTAACCTCAAACCCTCAGAAAGTGTAAAAAACACTATAGTAAATAACTTTCATATTCTCTAAACCCTGTTTTATCTTCCTCATTTCTTCCCCTTTTCCCCTTTAGGGCTATGGCAGAGGAGAACAACAGATGGTTATCAGTCAAGAGTAACTAGGGAAACTGCAAAACCTGCCCCAATTGCTATGGAGACAGCCATTTCTGTGCTTGGTATGCACTATTTGTTACATCAGCAACCAGGGAGAGTTAAAAAAAGAAAAAAAAATTGTTCTAAGCCCCCTGATATTGAAAGGAAATCTTGGCTTTGTGTGTATGAAATACTTGTAGGAAGAGGCAGGAGGAGTCTACTTGTTCATTGGTCACTTAAGTTTTGTATTAAGCTAATATGATGTCTGTTTTTTGACAGCAGCATTTTAAATTGTGCATTAATGTAATTAAAAACCTTAGAGTAAATACTTAATACTTTTGAATAGTCTGACGAGTAATTATTTGTAAGCAACTCTTCCCCTCCAAATCAGACATCCCTCCCTCCTCATTTAACAACCTGGCAACGCAGGTCGGGTATGAAAACTGAAGACACAGAATGTGACTGTGCCTGATTGTGTCAGGCAGACCAGCTCTTTCTGCACAATGCTCCAACAATTGCTTTTGGCAAAACCACATCTTTAGGGAACCAAAAAGAAAAGGAGTTTTGGAACACTTGTAAAAATTGCAGAAGGAGATTTAAGCTTGGTCACAGCAGATCTGTCATTTGTGTTTTGCACCACCAATTTATTCCACTTGGAAATTTTTGTAATGTTGAATTTAATGTATCAATTCTTTAAATTTTGTAATACAAGCAAGATCTTATAGAATGATTTTAGTAAAGCATCAAGAAAGAGTAAACATCAAACATGGAAATTGCATTAAAAGCTACTTTAAAATAACTATGGTATTTCAATTTAATTTAGAATTCATTCAAAGGACCATCTATTACCAATTATGGTGCCTCCTTATCAATTGAATTTAAGAATGACAACTTTAGTTTGGTAGGTGAGAAATTTTACATAGGTGTATTGGGTCACTTTCCTTTGAAATGTTAACATTCTCTGAGTTACATAAGGACTGGTTTAGAGGCTGGACAATAAATGTTATAGAATGTCTCTCTAATTCTTACAGGTTATTGAAGAGTTTCAGTACTGGGCTATAGACTTTCAGGAAACTTATGGTGTAGACCCAGCAGTTTGTATAGGAAAAAAAATGGAAAATATTTTGGGAAAATATCGCCCAAACTGGTGTTCTTTTGGAGATGTAATTAACAAAATATATTCTTCTCTAACAACATTTCTATAGCAAGACTTTACTGATGGTTGATGGAAATTCCCTTAAATAATTAAGTAATACAATATCTTTAATATGGATACTTATGGTTAAACATGTAAGTCTTTTATTAACAAGGAAATGACTCTTGCTTAATCTAGAAGAGTAGGTACCTGTAGGAGTAGTCATTTTGTACCTCTAACAGTAGAACTTTCTTAAATAAGCAGTTTTCTAATACTTCTTTTTATGCTAAACATGTAAATTGTGAGAAACAAAGAAACCTGAAAAGTATTTATTACAGTACTTGTTAATACAGGATTTTATTTAAATATTTAACTAGATTCTGGACAAAATATATAAAGAGGTTATAGTAATTAAAACTACTGTCGCAGTATAATTAAAAAACAGATTAACACTTGAGCTCTGCAGTGGCCTCTGTAATGTTTGAAAAATCCTTCAGTGAAACAAATAAAGTACAAAGCACTGACTTTTATAGCTCATTATTGAGAAATGTTGATGCTTGAAGGATCTCTTCTTCATGAATGTGAGTATGGCTAGTTGCAGAAAAAATACTGAAAGCTCATATATAGGCCATCAGGTTAGTTGTTGTAATATGACGAAACATTGATAGAAATATAAACGTACACTTTTAAACATTAACTAACTTTTATTGTCAGTAGAAGATTATATTACGTCAGTAGTGGAAAAATTTACCCCAGATGAATTCAATTCTTTAATATTTTAAAACAGGTTTTGGGGTTTTTTTTAATCTTAAATCTAGTAGTGTGATAAAAATTACATCAGCTTTGTTGCCAGGGGTTTTTGTCTCTCAAATGCATTTGAAAACTTAGATATTCCATAGCAAAACCTCCAAGCCTTGGTATTTAAAGGATTATTTCAAATAGTAAAAGAATATCAACATTGTTCAATTCTATTCCTTCCAAATGTTATTTGAAATTTAACTCTCATGTATGATAGATAATGTACAAATCTAAATGGCTAAGCCAGAGTTATACAGTCAGGGAAATTGTGTTTTAAACAGTTGAGGGAGTGTCTTGGCCAAACCATAGACTCTCCAGTGATATAAATCTATTCGGATGCAGCATTATTTCTGATTTCATTCAAAGGTGATTTGCGTATAAGTCTTAAAACATCAGTGTTAAAGATGGACAGTAATCAATCAGTTGCATAAAATTTAATCACATAATTTTCCTGCCTTTTAATAAAAACTGGCGAGTGAGTCATGGTTAGAGTCAGATTATAGTAATACATGTGGCATTTTGTATTATAACTCTACCATATGAGGATGTCTTCTTTCTTAAAATGGTTTTATAAATTCTCACATTTTTTATAAGCAATTGTGTCACACTTCACCGAAATCCCATAGACGCAGTCAATATTTTCCTTCCTCGTGTGTTTTGCTCAGTTCTCTGAGATCTCCTGGTGTTGCTCTTTGTATCTGTCAGTATTGTCTGATTGCTAATTGCCTGTTGCAGAAATCTGGGATCCCTGGAGCCTCTTAGGTGAGGTCAGAGTGGGTAATTCAATCACCCAGGAGCTGCTGGCTTTCCTGGGCTGGGAGCTCAGCTCTCTGGCGTTGGAGCAAGAGCCCTCCTGGCAACGCCACCGAGCCCAAGTCCAGTGCTTTGTGCCTGATGCTGAGAGATTTGGCATCTCACCCAAACACTTTAACCCCAAAGAAGTTAGATATCTAACTTAGGAAAACCTTGGAAGTTCAAAGTTTGGCAGCGTTTATTTGTTCATGCCGTGGCTTGTAGCTCTTCTGATGTGTTAGATGGATCGTATGGCTATTTCACACCGCTCAGTTATTGTGGTTCTGTTCATCCTTTAGCCTCTTTCAAATACAGAGCTCACTTCCTCTGTGTGAGAACCCATATTGTCTTCAGAGGCAGTTGCATCACTTGACGGTTTTGGATAAAGTCTGAGCTTAGTGCTGTATTCCCTCAAAAGGCAGGAGTAAGCAAAGCTGTAACAAGTGACTTTGTCCATTTTAGAATTGTGTCTTAAATCCGAGTTTGTGTTGTCTGACCTTTTTTCAGCATTACATTACATGCTGAATATTGAGGAGAAAAAGATCTTCTGGCAAGGGTACAAACCCTGACAAATAGAGATGGAATTTGAAACTGAATAAATGCTTCTGCTGACTGAGACTGAGAATTTTGTAAATTTACCTGTAAGCCTTGGAGCAGCCAGTCTATGGCTTGGGTACCGATGCTCCGCGCGCGTGTGTTCAGAAGGCAGAAATGAGAGCAGTGTCGCATCTTCCTCAAGGAACTGTCTGTGCCACCTGTTCTGAAACACTGGTTTGGGTTTTTTTGCCTTTTATTTTTAAAGTTGAATTTTTACTTCCTCTGCATATGTTTCGTTTTATTCAGGTAAGATGTTCTTCTCAACAAATGTTCAGCATGTCTGTTCTGCGCGTTGAAGAGCTGCGTGCCCAGCTTACCCACTTTGAGTATGTGATCTGGCTCCTGGCCCGCATCACAGCATTTTTATTTTATTTTCACAGGTATAAAAGTGTGTGTTGAACACCTGTCTTTGCCTTTCTGGAAGGCTTTACCTGAAGTTTTCTCAAAACTTTAAACTAACGCGTTGTCTTGGAAAAAAGACATTATTTAGACTTTAAACTCTCAAGTCTCCAGTGCCTGTTTAAGCACTCGGCAGGGTGCTCTCCACCTGCAAAGAAATAGGATGTCCATCTTTACACAGAAAGAAATAAATGGGGAGGTGAAAGGTGTTAAAAACAGTCATGCCTACTTTTAAGAGAACTAATAGTTGTGTTCCTTTTGAGAAGAAATGTGACAGAGATGTGAATGTTTTGGCTGATGGATATCTGGAGACACGAGCTCTGTTCCACAGCAGCATTAAACGCGTGGGTGTCTCCCGGACACTCTGCAGATTTAGTTTATGGGGCACGCAAAATCTGGGTATATTTTGTGGTTTTGTATATTTTGTGTTTGCCAGCTGTCCTGATAAGTAAATGTCTCCTGGGCATCTAGAGGTTTCCCTTGCTGTGTTCCCGTGGATTAATCACACGGACTAAAGTTGGTTGTTAGCACTAGCATGACTGGAGCTATCGAAATACGATTAAGATTGTCATTGCGCTTTTGCAACAAAAATCAATCTTCGAGAGCAGCGTTTTTTAAAAAAAAACCAATACATTTTTTTTAATCAGAAGGGTTTGTGACCAGCGCACTGGGTTTATTTGCTTATTTTAGTTATGTAGCAGAAAAATCACTATTATAGTATAAGTCAAGTAAAAACAGGCAATATAGAGTTCTTCCCATAGAAGAAAAGAGAGGTGACTCTCGAGTTGCGCCTCCTTTCTCTTCGTCGTGCTGGCGTGTGCCAACCTTGTGCTTAATAAAGCCAGCTGAAGTGTAAAGGACTTAGTCATGCAACCAGCAATATATTTAACTCATTTGAAGTTTATTCCTCCTGAAATGTGCCGTCCTTTCTGTTTGAGCAACAAATTTATCACAACCCACACAATTAAGCTGGGATCTCAGAAAAAGCCACTCAGCAGCCGCTCGTCTTCCCAGCAGTCAAAAGTATATAGTTTTTAGCATCTTTGCTAGGTGGTGGGAGAAACAGAGAGAACATAAAGAAATATGTATGCATATACTTATATATATGTGTATATATACTATGAATGAACTCTTATGCTATGGAAAAATCCATTTTGGATGGTTGTACATCCTGGTATCTGTCAGTATAAGAGACATCGCTGAAGTTTTGCCAAATTCAGCATGTTCTCCAAACTTATGAGAGCTTTGAGAAACATTAGCTGGGCTTTGTGCTGGCTGAGCTTTTTAGTAGACCTTATAGTATGTATGGTTTTTCATGCACTTTAAATCATAAAAACCATGATATTCATCGAGACCAGACTATGTTACAAAGGATAAGTGTCCCATAGTCTTCAAATATATGCATATTCAAGATGCTCGATTTTAGTAGATCAAACTTAATCTTTAAAGGGGGTGCATAAAGATTGTAAGTGCTTTCTATGTGCTTTATTGTTGTATAATAAGAAATTTCTGACAAATGTCTATTTAGACCAAAAATTCGGTACAGCAAATAATTGGAAAGAAGTTGGTAAAACTGTACAAATGTATTGCAAACAGGTGTAATGTATTTGTTTTCTCTGCATATATATTTATTATTTTTAATAACAACCAGAAACTTGAATGCAATCTTGGTATCTTTGTTCATGATACTTTATACATAGGACAAATGGTTCCTGCCTCACCGTACCTAAAGTTTATACTCTGCAAAGGACAGTATAATACAGAGTCAGGAACCTGCATTTATTTTTTTATGAAATGCAGATATTGTACTTACACGTGGGTAGGTACATAATTTTATTTCTCTAAGTGTGAAATTTAAGGGATCAGATGTCAGAAAATGTAATCACTGAATTTTGAATCACAACTTACAGCGTTAATTTTCTCAGCAAAAGAGACAGATGTAGCTGTACTGCTGTAACCACAGACAGTGCAAAATATATTTAAATAATGCGTATGCAGGGAGACAAATGAGAGAACTCCACCATCCAAATATTAAATTACACGTTTTAAAGCAAAACAGTGTTTTAAGTGTATGTGTGTATAATGCTTTCTTGTGACAGGATTACTCTCCCTGATGTAGTTAGACAGAATCTGTATTTAGTCAGAAATCTTTCAATAGAAGGGGCTACCAGATGGGACCAGTAACAATGCAGAGAGGCATTGAACCACCACAGACATTTGGTGCTTAGAATAATAAAAAGACTATAAAATTAGATTAGTTGAGTCTAATTTGGAATTGGTATATTCCCTATGCACTCTCACAGCTCTTGGGCAGATAAAGCCTGGAGATTTAGTACCGTCAGGACAGAGGACTCCAACTTCCAGTAAAAGAAAAAAAGGCATTCTGGGAGGTCACGGAGGGCAGCACAGTGACCTCCAATGATTTACAGGCCTTTAGCTTAATGAAATTGTTTCAGTGACATGACGGTAAAAGCTCATAATGGATTGGATGCCCTAATGTAATGAAATTACTCCCTTCTGCCTTTAAAAAAAAAAAAAAAAAAAAAAAAGCTCAATTAATATTTACTGAGACCTGCCAGGCTTCAGTGTGCGGTAGCGTGCGGCGCTGTCAGCCGGCAGAGCCGGAGCAGCGTGGCAGCCCTGCGCCGGGCGGAGGGAGAGCAGGCGCTGCCAGGGGGTGGAGGACACCTCGGTGACGGGGAAGCCCCCCCGACCTGGCGCTCCCCGGCCAGCCTTCATCCTCTCCCTTCCTTTCTGCAGGCAACTGGACAACAACCAGATCAGCTGCATCGAAGATGGAGCCTTCCGAGCCCTGCGCGACCTGGAGATCCTGTGAGTTGACTTGGGGCGGTGGGGAGGGAGGTGGGGGGGGGGTGTCTCTCCCCCAGTGCTGCAGTGCTGGGAGAACCTGGGGGCTGGAGATCCTGCCTGCCTTCCCACCTCCGACCTGTGCTGTAGGTAGCAAAGTGGGATCTCACACTTCCCCCCCTCGGCTGGGGTTACTGCAAATGAAACCACAATAGGCTACTTCTCCGAGGAGCGGGGGTATTGCCGTGCTGGCTGCTGCAGGGAACAGATGGGCTTCAAAGTGTGTCCAGTGTGTGCTCTGCAGCCAGAAACCTGGCCAGGTCTGCGTAATGTCGAGTAGCGGGTGGGTAACAGGTTCGTGGGGAACGATATTATGAGATATCTGACAATTGCCTTAGACAAAAAGCTGTTTAAAAGGTGTTTGGTATGTAGGAGGGAGGAGAGACGGGCGTTTGGCAGGCTCCTTCGGTGCAGTCATTGGCTTTTGGGGAGGATCCTGCTCTGAGGGCTGAAATAACACCACGTTGTGCTCTTATCTACTACAAACTTTACACATGGGCTGTGAAAGCTGCAGCACAGAAAAAAAGAAAGAAAGAAAAAAAAGGATTTGACAGTGAAAGCTGACTCTTAACAGAGAAAAAGCACATTAGATTTATAGCTCCATCATTGTAATGTAAAATCCAGTATTACCCAGAAATCAGTATCTGAGCAGATAATCTGCTTATTACTAACAGTTACTTGCTCACCTGTTTCTGCAGTAGCTTTTGACTGTATGAACTGGTACAAAGCTCTCCCTGTGACCTGAAAGTTAATGCTGCAAAGCTGAAAGTGTTAATACTTGTGAAAGCACAAAGTTTGGAGCCAAAATGGAGAGAGAACGGGGGACCCTTCCAAAATTCAAACCCTCAGTGTCTGAAGTTAATACCAATCCAGGACTGACACACACTATATACTTAAATAGAGCAGAGAAGGCCGCTCAGGCTGCTGAAAAGCTTGCCCTTAAATTACACGATATGAAACAGCAAATGGGAGATGGTTGAAGTAAGCACCTGCCTCACGCAGCCCTGGCACCTGGAGATTCAGCATCCTTACATCACCTTAGGCTTGTAAGGACAGGTAACAGTGGGCTTTAGAGACAGCACTGTGCCACGCACCCCCCTGGCTTTGAACATGCGTGTGATAATACAGGGAATTCTGCCCCAAAGGCTCTACCCACTTTGTACCGGGGCTCAAAGGAGTTTTGCCAGAAAAAGCAGAGCAGAAGCAAGCAGAGGTTTCTGGGGGACCTGGGAGTGGTGGCCGTGTGTGTTTGTCACATTCAGCAGAGATACCTGTGGCCCCTCTCTCTCCCAGGCCGGGATGTCAGTGTAGGTCAGGCAGTTGGTGTTGCTCATACTGAGCTAACAGTAGGGATCTGCAGAGTTGCTTATCTGGGAACTTAGGTTATCAAGAGTATAGTTTGAATTCTATATTAAGAGCACTTTTCAGGAAAAGTAATGTGTTACCACTATGAAGTTTTACTTGTCTGTCAGATTGAAAAGTCTACTGTGTGGTGAAAGAAAAGAAGAAAAGAAAAAAAAATCATGAACTCCTATAACTCCTATATAAACTCCTCTTTTTTTATGGACTGGTTTTTCCATATCTATGGAGAGTGAGTCAGTCCTCCACTGACAGTAGACTGTGCCATAACTTTCACAATTTTAAGCCTATTTTAAGGCTGGACAATAAATGGAGCCTTTTTTGTAATATTCTGAGTACTACAGGCTCTGAAAAAGTTGCCAGGAATGCGTTCCTACTCCCCAGGATGTAGTAAATGTTAAATTAGTTTATTTACCTCTCTGCTTTTAATTGGTTAGTTCTTTGCCAGTTATTTGTGGATGGGAGAAGAGGAAGATACATAAAATACATCATAATCTGTTCTTTAATGCATATTTAATTTTCAGCACAGACATACTGCTGAAGGAAAAATCAATCTTAATTCTAAAAGATGAGGAAGTAGATTGATGGTATCTATTTCTAAAGGAATTTTTCTTGCAGTTACAAAATGTGAATTATATACTTCCAACTTAATCTGAATTTTTTCCAAGTTTTTCTTCAAAGAAAGTTTGAGCATTTAAGTCTCTCTATCAAAATAAATTTGCTTTATGCCCTAGAGAATATCATATCTTCTTCTGTGAAACAGTCATAAATATTAAAAAATTGAAGTCATTTGAACCATCAAAGAGTATTAACAAGTGAAACCAAATTTCATCATTTTAGGCCCGCTACGTATCTTATGCAGATATATTTTAACCTGCAACGCAATATGTAGAAAATATTTAATGACTCCGGCAAAAATTCATCTAAATATCTGTTTGAACAGTGTTCAAGGGTACCAAATAATGTATTTCTTCTTTATCTTACTGAAATCTTGTGACCTTTCTGATATCAAACACTTACATTTCTGCATCTTTTCTCTGCGCACCTGCCTGTCTACAGAGTTCTAAATTCTGTAGATAACGCAGGGCAGAGACAAAATGCTTTACTCAAAAAATTCAATTAGGAACACTTTCCTTAAAGGCACTTTTGTTTCTGGGTTGGACTTCTCATTGACCATGAATTCATCAAAAAGCATGAGTGAGGGAGGTGGGTGGAGGTAGGAACCACAGGAAGTTGTGCAGTTCTCTTACGAGATGAAGGGCGCTCCATGGGCCACCTTACTTATTTCTGCTTATCAACAACCTGCCTTCATTTACTGATTTTATTTCCTTCATCTGTGTTATGAATATGTTCCTGTACCAACAAATAGTACAGAGACAGAGATGAATTCTATTCCATTCTATGATTCTGTGAAAACAAGACTGAAATTTGTGACTAATTTCAGTACTTGAGCTGGTGTGATGAGTGGCTGAGTCCAGCTGAAGATTGGATCAGACCCAGGTGCCGATGGTGGCTCCCAATGCACACACAGTCTTTCCATGGCTTCTTTGTTTATGAGCTTCCGTGTTTCCAGTGTCCCAAACAGCATCCCTGATCCTCTGATCTATAGACCATAATGCAGGTACCAAGTCCTATTGGTGACTCTTGAGTTTTGGTTAAAAAGCTGCAAAAATGTTGAATATCTAATTGCTTTGGTGCCTTCTGTTGATTGCCTTTGCCCCTGCAGCAAGGTGAAAATAATGTCTGAGAAATGATCTGCAGAAAAGACATGATTACTTTTAGACATCATTTTTTGGTAGTTTTGCATTAGGGTTAGTTTTGTTCATTTTTTGTGTCAGATTTTCTATATGGTTTCCCATAAAGGTTCTTTTTAATCTGTTGACAAAACAGGGATTTTTCCTGTTGATATATTTTCTTTCCCCCTTTTTGTAAGATGATAAAGGGTATTTCAGTGGGTTTGTTCTTGCATTCCAACACACCCAGAGGTGTGTGCAACCACTGAAACAACAAGAAAATGTAAAAGGGGCACATATTTGCAAAGAGGTGGCAGAAATTATTAAAGGACTTATGTCCTGTTGGAATAAAAACGTGCAGAAAAGTTGAAAAAAACCTGTGAAACTTCCACTAACAAAAGTGTCATTTTTAGTAGGAGCAAACTTCTGTCTAATTTTTAGTTATGTCTTGTGGCAATATTTGGCAATAACAGTGTTATTAAGAAATATGTATTAGTGCAGCTTTAAGCATGTTTAAAGATTATTAAAAAAAAAAAAACCCTCACAAAACAAGACACCAAAGAATTCTTCAAAATAATTGAAGTGTGTGGCAATATGACATTAATATCTGTTGTAGATTAGAAGTTAGTCCATAGCTTTATTTCCAAATGTCCAAAATTATGAAGCATAGGAGATAAAAGTCTTTCAGCTTTCAGATTTTTGTCTTCGCTCTCTTAGGAGACAGGAATAGATGAAATTAACTTCAAGGTGGTTCAATAAGTTCAGTCAAACTGGATAAACTAGTAATATTGAGTGAATGACCACACTCCTGTCATTTAGACTGGAAGTGCTGAACAATACTTGTGGTTTTAGGATCCATTTCTCAGTTATATACAGAACTCCATTTAGCAAAAGCCACTTTTAATTTATTTATTATTGATTTGCCCCACTGGGCTAGCTTGCAAACTGTGTGGCGACACAGCAGTTGCGCCATGGGGACAGGACGGAAGGGATTTCGGTCACTGATGGCAATTTAGGGGGAATGTTTTCCTTGTTTTATGTTGTAAAAGCTGTTTTTTCTTCTACTTTATAATGACAGCCAGAAGGACCCGAGCTTAAACACATTTTGTTCATTGCGGCTTTTCTGTTAAAAAGAAATATTCCCAAACTCCAAAAGATTTTATCATACCAAAAGCTCATCCTAGGAGTTCTGTGGATAGTATTCTAATAAAGGCAGCAAACGAGTTTTTGCTATACAAGGCTAGTGCAGAACGATTTGGGGGGTGGTTTGTTGTTAGTCATGTGAATTGTTGTAGGTCTTTCACATAATATCTCTGAGCCTGAAAGTCCCCTTTCATGAATTTCACCTGCTTTTTGAAATCAATGAGCACTGACTCTCTCGTGGTAGCAACAAACTACGTACAAGGGAATCCACCACCCAACTCTGGGTGCTTGAGTGTGGAAAAATTGTGATAATTCACTCACAAGTACTACTGAAGAAGTGCAAGTACAGTCACCCAAATATCCACAGCAGTTTTAAGTTGTAATTTCAAATATTTGATCTTAAAAAAAAAAAAACAACTTAGTTTTTCAGATTATAAAACGTAAGTGTAAATTAAGACACACCACCCTTCCATCTCCGAAATCTTAAAATTAAGATAACGGGACTCTTAGAAATTGGAATTGTTGTATCAGTGGTTGAATAGAACCGTTTCCCTCGGAACGTTTCTGCCTCTCTCTTCTTCCTGCTGCCCGATGACGGCCCCGAGGCTCCGGCTGCACGTCCCGGGCGCTGCTTTTCCTCGGGCCTGGATCCAGTGCCGCGTCGTGTCCAGCGGGACCGGGGGTGGTCTGGCAGAGCAGATCTACGTTGCTCTGACACAGCCACCACCACAGGCAATTTACACACCAAATAGGGTTATTCACACTTTCCTTTTTTAAATCCAACACGTTCCTGTTATAAAGGATTCTCTTTCGTAAAAACATTGGCAATCTGGGCGATTTCTGATGGAGATGCCATGGATGAGTGTGCTTATAATACACGCTGCCTTTTGTCCCAGCAAACTTTTAAGAACTTTTCTGAACAAGAATCTTTATTTCATGCTACAGCCAGGATTTAATTGTGCCTAGGGTTGTCTTCGGTGTGCTGAGCGCTCAGTTTAGACAGTCAGTTTTACTTATTTGCAAAATGCTATTCTGGGCATGTCTTAACTAGATAGAAGATTTTTATTTGCTTTCCCAACCTGGAGAGTCAGGGAGCGAAAGTCATGGCATAATTCTAAATATATGAGATGTCATTGCTTAATGAAAGCCTGAAAATGCCACACAAATGTGATTTCCTCCTCTATTTTGCTGGAAATTATGGTTGGTTGAGGCAATCAGGATCAAATTTGAACTCTGTAAATTGTGTTCCTATAAGTGATGCCAAAATACCTAAATACAATAATGAAAATGAGATTTCTGTTTAAAATGTTGTGCATGGCTGTTTCCACTTTCTCATGCTTGAGTATAGTAAAAGTAAAATGATTGCTGTTTTTATTTTTTTTACCCAATGGTACACGTTAGCTCAAATGTATGTAAATGAATAAAATGAATTTAAAATCTTTAGTAATTTCGTTGGTCAGCATGTATGTATTGTGTGTCACAAAAACAACACTGAAGGGAGTAACCATTGGCCATATATACGTAACTGAAGTATCTACCAGTTAGGTGAAATTAGGTGAAAAACAAGGAGATTGTCTTTTTCTAAGAGTATCCTCGGTTTTCCATGTGGAACTCGTGTCACGGGCAATCAAGTTCCACCAGAGGAAGAGCAAAAGTCAGTTCAGTGATTGAGAAGTGGTGTACCCAGAGCATAGAGGTATCAATTACAATTTCCATTTGTCTTTATTCCATTACTTATTAGGCTGTCCTGTACTTTTTATCCTTCCCATTCTTTCTGCTTTCTGCATTGCTGTAGGTCTTTAAGGGAAGAAGAAATGGCTCCTGAAGAGCTTGGCTGCTGTTATTGCAAGGTTTTTGTTATATAAATCAGTTGGAAATAAAATTAACTACAGAAATTCCTTTTGCTGGAGAACTTTTAGAAAGATACTGCACCCCCAATGGACTCTAGAGAAATGGGATGTATAATTAGCGTAAAGAATTGATGGAGGAAAGGTGGGGTGCTTATATGGTTGCTTGATAAGAAATGGTTTTATTTGCTGATAAGTGTCGGTGGGAGATCTGCTGTCGTTGCTCAAGATACGGAAATGAAATCTGTGATAACCTCTGTTCTATAACATATTCTAAAATGTGAGGTGGGAAGTACAGCGCAGTGAAAGGGACGCTATCCAGATGGCACCGTGGTGACAGGCTTTATATCAAAGACCGGCTGAGGTAAAATAAGAGCGGGCAAGAGAGGGCCTCTGAAAATCACTGATGCCTGTTATATAGATGTAATCTAACTCTCTCTTTATGGGGAGAATATATTTGCATAAATTCATTGATCAATGATTTTGCTAATCCTGCAGTATTCCGGGCATGTCCCAGCAAATTGATGAACATTTCTATCAATCCTCAGTGCAGATGCCTAATTATATTATATATTTAGAAAAGATGGATTTTTTCCCCCTCCTGGAGCATATGTAGCAGTTGAATGCTGGGCTCATTCTCCTTTCCTGCTCCCATTAGGTTGTAGATTTTTTTCCCTTTAAGAATAGCCTGGAGCCGTGCAAGCTGCAGAACTTCCCGAGATAAGAGCGGTGCCAGGTTAGAATGATGAGTTTCATGAATCACCGCCCAATATGCTTTTGGAGGAAGCTGGGTAGTGTAAACCCATTATTGGTGCTGCAGTCCCTGCTCCCAGAGACTCCAAAGTCAAAACTCTGAAGATAAAGATTTCTGGCAAACCTTCTCTCCCATGATATTAGTTGGTTTATTTGCATGCTCCGCTCATCTTGTGACCTGCCCTCCCTCCCCTTTGACTAATATAGTTTCTTTGTCAGTAATACAAAAGCTGTAGAACAAGCATTTTGACTGTTGAAAGTCAAATGAATGTGAACAACTTAATCCAGAGGACCCTCAGCTGTATATATAATGCAAACATGCAGCTCAACGTCTTAACCGAAAGCTCAGCTGAAGGCTATGATGGGAATAAAACTCCTCGCAGATAGTAGAGGTGGTGACAGAGTTCTGAGGGCAAATAACAATTTCAAGGGAGATGAGTAGTCATTTTATGCCGTAATTTAGCAATTCATTGTTTATATGACTCCCTAAAGCAGACGGATGACGATACTAAGGTACCCGGGTGCCATTCTACTGTCATTCCTAAGGTGTCTTTGGCTGGGGGAGTGCCTGCATGGGGCAGGTTCCCATGATTTCAGTGTCAAAGATACCAAGGTGTCCTCAGCCCTTCTGTGACACAGTTTGGTGTCCAAAACTGGTGGTGAGTGTGGAAACTCCTGCTTGCTCTGGGGTCAGTCACCACAACGGCAAAAAAATTATGAAATCAAAAAATGTTTTAAAACAGATAATGGTTATCTTCTTTTTTTTTTTTTTTTTTTTTCCTGTACGCGATTAAAGGTATCTTTGATGACCTATAGATGTATAAATGGTTTGTCTTCTTCAGAGGTCGCTTTTGTTCCTTTGCTGTGCTGGTAGAACAGCATAAACAAAGGCTCTGTGCTGTAGCCAGTCTTTATACAAGAGAGGACTCAAAAGCCTGGTTTCTCTGGAAAGAGGGAGCAAAATTATGATGGGAGCTCTGTACACCGGAATTGTTGGTCTGCCACTTCAAGCCTGGTGTCAGATATTTAGCCCTAAACTGTAGCTGCTGGGATCGGGGTACTATGCGTTACTTATGCTTATCATTATGCAATGTTTTTAGTGGGACAATAATATTGTGTCTATAGTAAATTAGAAATCAAAACAGTAATATGTAGATAGCTTGCAAGTGAAGTAAATAATTATGTCTGCACCTGAAAAAATTGCATAGCTAGAAGCTTCTTCTGATCTAAAAATCAAATAGTGTCTTTGTTTCCTGCTGTTCACAAGGTTATGCATGTAATGTAAGTATATATGTACATAAACCTATATGATGAAAAGAGCAGGTTAAATCAGGAAAAAGATTGAAAACTTTAAAAATAAAGGCATACAATTATTAGACTTGCTTTATGTAGCTTTATGTGTGTTTAAAACCAAAAAAAAATCTAAAAAATTAAAAGCCGCATTAAGGGTGGAGCTATGAAACAATTAAAAGTAATTTGAAGCCAAATAATGACAATTTCTATGTTAATTTAGTTATCATAAACGAAGCAATTTCATGTTAACTGGTGCAATACTTCTGAAGTGGGGTTACATACAAGTTTCTTTTTTGGGATGAATAATCCAAATGCATTGATTTAGTCTGTACGAGTGAGAGATGGCCACACTTAGGATATTTGCAGATCCTTAGAAACAAATTTTAAAACGCCGTAAGGTCACCCAATACCTTTGTTGGGATACAAAGTGTTCTAGGGATACCCTGGAAAATACCTTCGCCAGTTGAAAGAGCATCAAACGAGGTGGCTGCCTGAAGCCATTGAAGGCAACAGTGAACTGTACTGCCATTAATTTTTAAAAATTGCACACATTCCTCTTGTCTTCACAGTGCTGGGTGGCGTGAGGGATCTGTGCTTTGCAAGGGCCAGACTGTGGCTGAGATTGGGATTTATTTAAGGGTAAAATAGAAGATTGTGACAGACAGGTTGATGGCTGTGATGAGGGGATGTAGGAGCACGTACTTAACAAGGTTTGCCAGATTGGTATTTTAGATTTGCTTTTGCATCTTTTGCTGTGAGAACCTTAGATTGAAGCCTGTCACCAAAAGGGCTTCGATGGGAGAAGGGAGGGTGGGAAAGCAAATCTTGGTCATGGCTTTCAGCTTTGGAGTTGGCTACTGTGATGGATAAAATGCCGCAATGCAGCATCTCTGCGACGACACCCGAAGGCCGCTGAGAAGCCCTCCTTGGTGCAGAAGGAGGTTGCGGGCTGGGCGGGCTTTGGGGAGGGGGGAGTCCACTCTGCGAGCACCCAGGCTTCCTACTGGCTCCTTGGGCAATTTCAGTGATGTCTTAAAAGGGTTGGGTCCATTTTATCTGCGAGACGCCCCGTCTTCCCCACCACGGATGGGGCGCTGGAAATCGGGCGAAGCACTTCAGCCGGTACTTAGGCTGAGGCAGTTAGGACAGACCAGCCACAGTGGCAGTTCTATTTTATTTTGTGTGCATGCAGATGTTAAGAGAACCAGCCATGCACGGAGACCAGTTGACTCCTTTTATTTAGCTCCTACTTGCTCTTGTAGAGTATTCCTGAACAGATCATAAGCGCTTCGCATTTTTTTCTGCGTATGTTTTTATTTTGCACTTTTTCACTCTGGACTGAACGCAAATGAAACACCGTGAGTATTTGCTATTCAAATTGTTACGGTTTCTTACCTGTATTGCGTACTCATGCATGAATATAAGCAGGTATTGCTGCTTCTCATGGGCAGGTGGTGTTTGGGAGGAGTTTAAGAATCGGAAAGATGGGAGTTTTTTAAACATATTAACCTTTTTCTTGTGTGATTTATGCAAGCACTGTCTAATGTATTATTAAAAGAAACCCCAGTGTTTAATTCCTGATGGAAAGCAGATCCCTTTCCAGCTTCACCAAGAAACATGTAATTGCCCTTGTCTAGGAACTATGTATTGTCTTTGTTTTTTCAAAACCTTTCTTTCCTTTAAAAATGTAACTTTTCCTTAACAACTGTTCTTACCCGCAAGTCTAAGTTCACAGAATGTGTATATCAGATATTCCCAGTTTCATCCATGTGGGTTGGTATGAGCCTTCATTTCCAGCATGAAGCTGGTAGGGGCGTCACATGTGTTTGAATATAAAAGTATTCCATAAATATGGGCTGCGTCTCTCGCATTTTGGGGTGGCAATTTTGGCAGTAAAGATGAAGTTCCCTCTTTAAAAGATTTGCTCCTTTTCTTTCCTCTGCTGCTCAGAAGCTGAGAATTGCCTTTGTAGTTCCCTGCCACACCGTGCCCATTGTTGTGTTGCAGGAGCTATGAAAGATCTCTGCCCGCTGCCCTCTCCTAGTGGGAATGCCAATGGCCTTGGGAGCCAAGGGTGCCCCCCTTGAGACACCAGGCTCCTGAAATCGGGGGGGGGGGTGCTGCTGTAACAAGAGGAATAAGGGGTGTTATTTTAGTGTCCAGACCTGGTACGTAAATGGAAGTGAAATGAAAATGGAAGCCAGGGGCTCTGGCAGCCCACTCTGCTTGGATGCCAGTCGCCCACCTCCTAAAAGGCTTTTGTAAAACCTTTTGAGCTGACACTGCTGCCAGTGCCATTTCTGTCCGTTGTTGTATTTATGCTGGTGAGCAGCTCTCTGCTGCATAGCTGGGCTTTGCCACTCCTCCCTCCTTTGGTCCTAGTGGTCGGCAGGGGACTCGCAGGGACCCGCAGTGCCGCATTGCGGCAGTTGAGGTGGCAACAGGCTGGCACGATGACCTCCCAAAGAGATTTAATATTGTCACGTTCCCCCTTACAATGGATGCACAACTCCATTTATTGTCCCTTTCTCTACCTCTGAAAAGACAACTAATTTCATTCTGCCACTTAGAATGACTTTTCTCTTCCTGGGTGTGTTACACCAACAAGTATGGAAAGGATATGTTCATTGTGGCACAGAAGTCTATCAAAATAGAGGCTTTCACCTTAAGATTATAGGTTTAAGGTTGCAGGATACGCAGGAGAAGACAAATTAAAACATGGGTTTGAAGAATGATATGTTCCCTTCTGATCCAAATTTAATCAGTTTCTTTAGAATTTCTTTTGGTGGAGACCTGTAAGGAAACTGCAGAACTCAGCTGTCCGAACGCTGAAACCTTTTACCTTGGAAATCTCCATCATTAAATGCCTTCAGGATGAACAAATGGCAAAAGTTGTTTGTTCCTTTCAAATTATAGGCTTGGACTGTGTTAGTTTGAATTGGATTATGTTTATAAGTCTGTTTTAGCTTCAGAAAGGACTAAAGAGAAACAACTGTTCGGGCAGGAATGTGAGAAACCATTTTATTTTCCTGAAGTATCGATGCATCGGACTTAAGGTTTGTATGATCTGGCTCTATCTTGTTGATTCTTTTTCATCCTTTCCATAAGTACATTCTGGTGGGTTTTCAGACCTCTGTACACATCAAGAACCCAATCCAGTTTCCATTGATTTTGGCAGGAGTAGCACAGAATCCATAAACTATGGTACCTGACATGCATGCAGCTGGGTAACACCAAGAGCCATATTTAGTAAGGAAGATCTCTGTAAGAACTATAAACTAATAAATACCTATCTATTTAACAATTATTTTATATTAAACTAATATAACTCTATTATTAATTTAATTATATTAGTTTATTAAGCAAGGGATTTTCATATTAATCTACTAAACAAAATTTAGGTGAGTTGAAATTGAATATTATTATATTTTTGATTGCTGGGGCTCCTGTGAAAATCTGCACCTAAATAAATAGGTTGCAGGGACTAGATTCACTCCTTGCTCAAACCAGCAACAGGATTTGTACTGACTTCAGTGGGCATTGATCTGGGTATTATGATAATTGGAGTTGTTCCCAGTGGTTCTAGACAATAACATCTGCCAAATGGGGTACCATAGAGAAAAATCAAAACCGTTCTGATGAAGAAAAACATTTATTCAGTGTTTGCAGCAACACTTTTGTTTCTCTGGGTCCAAATACTTACAGAAAATTACATGTAATTGGGACTTAGAACTACAGCAGTCATTCCCAATACAACGCACAGAAAAATGTGTAGCCTTTGATTCAAAAAAAAATAAAGGCAGAGTTTCTTGTGCCATTTTGGAGTTTAGAAAACTAACTTATTGGAGAATCCTTAATTTAAAAATAAAGCAGTGTCAGAATAATTTCAGCCTGTGTTCTTTTGTCTTTGCACCAGTGCTTTTATAACTAAAATTTCCATTCAGCCTGAACTGAATTTGGTTTTTTTGCCTAGAATTAGAATGTCACGTAAAAGACTGAAAAGTTGATTGAAATTTCTCTAAAAAGCTTTTTCAACTCTCACTGGGCACAGACATTAGAAAGGATTGGGGGATGCAACTGGTACCTGTCTTTTGTACAGCTAATAGAGGTGATGTAATTGTGTAGGAAATAGATTGTCTTTCTGTGTATATGAAGAGCAGACTTCCTTTAAGGGAACCAGTAAGATGTTTCAGGAAAGACCATGTGAATGACACTCTTGACTTATCAAAGTCAAACCTAAACGAATTGGGTATTCTCATACTCTGTATCATCTTCATTATATTTTACTTTACCTTGTCTTGGCTTCGCTCATCTTATTCTCCTCTCCTCTGATTTTCTAGTTTATCTTGTTTTAGCGTATTTTACTTAGTTATGTGTCTGTGTAAGGAAGTATGTTCAGGCATAATGCTAAGTATGAGCATATACAACATAAATGCAGAGCTAAAGATAACACTAGAAAGGTTTGGGCAGCAGCCACCAGACATAAGTTGCCAGACTCCAGCTCCCGCTTTTCTACATATGACAATACAATCTTTGATTGTACAGGCCTGTATGATTTTTTTTTCTGGCCTCTTTTACCCATTTCCACTGATTCCTGTCCCAGTCTCTTTACCCTGACAGCTTGCCCAACCATTTTCTTAGCTGTGGGTCCCACCTTTCCCTCTCCTCTGCTCTCAGTCTCAGCTCCTGACCTTGCTGGTGCCACAGACTCCAGCCAAGGCACAGCCAGTCTCTAGGGAGAGTTAATGCAACCATTACAGGACTTAAGTTAATATGCCCTAAAATTATCACTACAGGCAAATGTGATCACCCTGGTTCTTGTCAGGTGACAAAACAGGCATTTTAAACAAAGAATTTGTTGTTATAATAACCCACTTTCTCCAAAGGCTGATGTTTTAGAAAGTATTCTCACTCCTTCGAGGGACAAAAAAAAATTGTCATAAACATCTGGCCTTTATTATAAACTTAAATAGTTAAAATCTGACAGTTACATGCAAATTAAAATCAGCCACAGAATGGGAAGAATCAGGCAACTGGAGCAGTAAACACTGCTGGCAGCTTTGTGCGTAATTCCTTGCTAAGCTTATTTATTTTATTTTTTCATACATTTCTAAAAAGAACATTTTCTTTCCTCTGCGTCCTTGAGACTAGTCATATTTCTGGTGTCAGCTTCCCAAGGTAACGATGCTAGAGCCTCTCGTGTTGCCGTGATGCTAGAACAGAAACCACAAATTGGCACCTAGTTATTGTTATTTATTTCAGTGGATTTTGTGTGTCACCTGGAGACTATTTAGAAGATTATTTGCCTGGACTAACATTGTGTTTAAAAATAGCACTTGTACAGTGCCAACTCATTTTAGAGTTGGGTACAAATATTGAGACAAAAACCCAGCTGTTATTGCTTTTGCTGCTAATTTGAGGTGTCAGATCAGAGCTCTGCTGCTGTATGTCAGTGAATAAAGCCCCTTGTGAGATCATTATGTTTTCTAACAGTTGAAAGTAATGGATTAATCAGTGCAGCATCAGTTGCTTTCATTCTATGCCCTCACGGTAGTTGTGGGCTTTAACTTCAACAGTCTGTGGGGAGATCAAAGGATTGAGCACAAGAGGCCCTCAGGACTCACCAAAACTCTGAAGAGATCCAGTTGCGTTTTGGACCTTGCCTAAGGAGCACATCTTGGGTTCCTTGAAAGTCAAGGATGAGGACTGTGCTCAGGGAGAGAGTGCCAAAGCCATTTTGCTTTTTCATCAGAGGTCGTGCGAAGCAGTAAATATTGAATTTGATGCAAATTCCTTCTGACCTGTGTGAAAAATATCTCTTTACAGCTATTGAAAATTCAGCTCATTTGCCCTACAATCTCAAAGTCAATTACAAACATTAATTATGGCAGTGTATAAAATTCAAGTCTTGGTTTTATTACTAAAAATAGGTTTAAATTCCCTAGTAAACTGCCCCTGCTGTTAGTTATATTAGCTGATAAGTTAGGGCTGGAAGAGGTCTGTAGTTGTTGTCTCTTGCCTCACACTAGGGCAAGTCTCGTGCCATTCCTACCAGGGATTCATTTAGTCCTTTATTACAGGCTTCCAGTGCTGATGGCTGCAAACTCTCTAAAATTGAGAAGAAACATCTCTCCTGTGTCTAATCGACATTCCTCTTTCTGAAATGTAAACCTGTTACTGTTTTGCTTAACCCTTGTTGAATACAAGGAACAGAGAGTTTCTTTTCCCTTTGCAATGGCTTTTTATGTAGTTGGAGAGAGGTTTAAGAGTAAGTGATGTGAATCTGCTAACAGAGGTCTAAGGTTCTGTCACTGTTAGTGTTGAATTTTGCTGCTAATGCAGTCACCCAAATGCGTATTTCATCTCCAGTATTTCAGACAGACCCCATGATCCTCTTTATGTGGATAAATACTGATGGAGATGTCTCATCTTGCACAGGTTCAACAGTTTCAGTCCACGTGTACACGGTGAAAAGATTCCTTCACATATTTTCATTTACCAACATTCCACTCCCCTCCAAAGCTCTGGGGTCTCAGAGAAGTTGTCTTTCTGACACAGCCAGGGCCGGGCTGTTGCATTCCCTTCTGAGCCCCACTGGCAACTTGTGGGGAGCTGCTCAATCTTCTTTTGCATCCGTTCATCCGCTTCTGAACAGAAATAACATTATCAAGAAAACTATTTAAATGAGAGGTTTAATTATGCTTGGAGATGCCTTGGTTAAGTCTTAATAAATTTTCCGCTCTCATTTACTGGATGTATGGTCGCACTGGGGATAGGAAGCCTGGAAACCATGGTGGTTGTGGGAGAAGCTGTAATTGGGGAGTATGAGAGTAATTCACTCTTGGGAACGCTACAAGGCTGCAGATGCACCATTTGTAGCTATCTGTTGCATGCACATAGATAATCATCTTGCATTAGGCCCAATTACATGGTGTTATGGACATACAACACGCGGATTACACAGCCAGCCACCGAGCACAGTGTGATAAAGCAGTGGGGTAATTGAAGGAGACAGAAGGAAATGTTGGACTTGTTAGTGCCACCAGCACTGCAGTGCTGTTCCACCAGCCCTGCACCCTGGCTTCTCTGCTCCCTCCTGAAGTCTTGCTTTCAAAGTACAGGTTTATCCCAGAGTGAGGTAAATCAGCACCTCACTCTTTCTCCACTGCGTCTACAGAGTTTTGAGGAAGAAAAGGAACTAAATATAGCTGCCAAATGAGGACTGTCGTCTGCAGGAATCCTGCTGTCATGTTAGGAGCTTGTAGAGAATCTCAGTGGCCAAACATAAAAGGACTTCAAAACAAGAAATAAAATGAATGAGCTGGTGCCTTTTCAGATCTCTTTCTCCATTTACCTATCAGTAAATGGGTCTGAATATTTCTTTCTAACTGAGAATTTTGCAAATGCTGCAGTGTCCTGTGATCAGCCAAATGCAACACAAAAGCAACCTGGTGTCTGTCACAGAATCACAGAATCTGTGGAAGGGACCTCTCAAGATCATCTAGTCCAACCAGTGAAAACAAAACCAAAACCAAACCAAAACAAAAAAAACCAAAACACACACACCACACACAAAAAAAAAACCCCAAAAAACCCCACAAAAACCACAAAACAAAACCCACACAACCCCACACCACACCTAAAACAACACCACCCAACACTAATCCATATCTCCGAGCACCATGTCAACTCATCTCTTGATACCTCCGGAGATGGTGTCTCAACCACCTCCCTGGGCAGCCCATTCCAAGGCCTGACAACCCTTTCAGTAAAGAAATATTTCCTAATACCCAACCTGAACCTCCCCTGGCACAACTGGAAGCCATTACCCCTTGTCATCTGTGCCCTGGGAGAAGAGACTGACCCCCACCTCTCTACAGCCTC
>BJBW01001041.1:0-103027 GCA_004320125.1 Scolopax mira | reverse complement strand
GTGGTAGGGGCCCCAAAACTGGACACAGTACTCGAGGTGGGGCCTCACCAGTGCCCAGTACAGGGGGATATCACCTCTCATAAACCTGAACAGCCAGCACAGCAGACCTGTAGTAACTACAGTAGAGGCTTATTAAAACTTGGGGGAAAGTATTAATCCAAAGTTTAATCTACCATATAATTTCTCAATTTGATTAGCTGTTTGGGCTAATCAGCTGCAGAAGTGGAATGTGAAAGAAAATGGGTCTCTGTTACAGTGAAAAAACAAAGGATGTCTTCAACCTCCATGTTCGCCCCCTCCCCTTTCATTTCAATCCATTCAGATCGTATACAAGAAGCATCACTGTGAGTGTTGTCCTGATGTATAGCTCATTAATCCATGTACGTTACGAAGACTCCTTGTACTTAGAAAAATGGACATTTGCATAGTGATTGTTCTTTTTGCCAATGATAAAATGGGATACTATAACTTTTTCTTAAGCCGGGGTGCAGCAGGTGGTATTGTCACACACAAACAGTGTTACACGTTTAACAAAAATCCCAAAGCTCCTACAAATTTTTCCACTTGGAAGTGTGACTGGAAAACATTAAGACAGTTACTGCTTTACTGTGTACTTACTGAAGTACTAATTGAAGAAATTAAATAGTTAATGTTTCAGAAAATTCCGTTGTTTAAGTTTTTCTGACATCGTGACATTCTGATCCGTTTGCTTCATGTCCAGTAATTAACTAGAACAGAGTGGGTAGATATATTATATTGAAAGCATTATTATTTTAGATGAATAAGTCACCGGGCATTCTGATACTCATTATATGATCTTAATTACATCATTAATTGAATTCCAAGTAAGAAAAACAAAATCGCTATGTATTCTTTAATTTACAGAATTGAGAGTGTTTGACTATTGATCTGACAGTCTGGAATTTCTGCTCCCTGAATAGTCCAAGGAACATGAAAAGATGCTTAGAGTTCCTGAGTTTTATAAATAAAGTACTTCTATTATTATTAGGGTTCAAAATTTAAATCCTTTCATTTTTTTTTCCTGAAGTATCTTCTATAAAAGTTGTATGATTTTGTCTAGCATTAGGACTATAATTTTTTTCTGACTCTCATCTCATCCTGAACACCTGAATTCCTATTCAAGAGGGTGGAGAAAGGAGTAAAGAATGATGCATAAACATTATTTAGAAAAACACACATGACACTCATTTCCACAGGTTAATGATTTTAATGTAATTACATTGAGTCTGGAATTAAAAACTATTTGTCAGAGAACTACAGTGGTGTACATGAATCTGGAACGAGTCAGAAGAGAACAAATGCAACTACATGTAGTTAAATTTGCAAAGAAGTTTGAGGAAGTAGATGGGTAATTGTTTTCAAATCGTGACAGGATTGCAGAGTGAGCATTCTTTCCTTTAAAAAAAAATATCTGATGAGTAGGGGCTATAAATCAGCTTTATTCTTTGGAAGTAAGAAAGCAGCTCCATGAGTGTCTCTAACCAGTTTGGGCAACTGGCAGAGGAGTGAGTTAGTAGAGCAGTTCCTCTGGGGTTGTAAATTGAAGTCAATGGGACTGTGACAGTTCATACCAGTGGAGGATGTACCACCTCGAATATTGCTGATCCCACATTATGCGTCATCCAAGTAGTCCTTGGAGGACCCTTAGGACTGCTGCAGTCTGCTTCTGCTTAGCTGGCAAGATCTGACAAGGATCACGGCCCAAGGTGGGAAGTTTGCTGGCATAAATAATACTGTCTATAACCTCAGTTTCCCGATTCAGCATTTTGGATGTGAATAGTTTACAGGGAGAGGACTTCTAAATGAGAGGACAGTGCTTTTTCAAGGGACAAGGGTATGCTGGGTTCTGGAAGAGGTGGGAAGATAAGGCTGGAGACAACCAGAAGGAGACAACCTTCACTGTGTAATGTTGGAGGAATCAGAAGATTCTGGAAGTTTTCTGTTTCTCATAGCTTCCCAGTGTTTGCACATGTGTCTATGGATTTGAATCTTAATTGGATGAAAATGAGATTGGGACCTCGTAGCAGCTAGCAGACGACTGCGGCACAATTTCTTCTTTTCCTTTCTTGTGTTAAAAACGCACTGTGTTGTGTGCTTGCCCCTGCCAGGACACATTTCTCTTAAGAATCATTGCTGGGAAGGCTTCACGTACGTGACAGAAAGCTTTGCAGAACCTCTACGTGAAAATGTCCCCGTGCAAAAGCCAACGAGTCCTTGCTGGGTGGGAGCTGCGTGCTCTGCACAACCAGAGCAGGGTTAAACCCCTGCAGCTCCAGCTGGGCTGTCATGCAGACAGCTCACTGTCAATTAGTGCCCTTTGCAGTGTTTGGCCTTCTTTGTCCTGAAATAATTGCTGTTATCATAGATGTTTTATTGCCTTCATTATGGTTAACATTTAAATATCAATGAAATAGTATGCTACTAAGTCATCTGGGCAGTAGCTTTCTGCTAGAGTTATCCCTGAAATTTGTGTTTAAGGAGTGCATTAATTCAGCAAGGACTTGGGATTCTTAGAAGGAGGGGTATGTATTTGTCGCTGAATTATGGGAAACCTTTGCTTATTAGGAGCAAAACCACTCTCATCTGATAGTTTCTGAGCAGAAATACTGTGTGATTGGAATAACACTTTTCTTGTTTAAAAAAAATAAGAAATATTTTAAGAAATCTAAAAATACTTTTTGATCATGGAATCCGTAAAGGCTGACCTTTCCACATCCAGATGAAGAATTGCAGTGGGAGACAGGGATGTGTTCTCTACCTTCAGTCGGTGCAGAAGGAAGCTTGCTGTCGCCTTCTGTTCTGCCCGAATCCAATCCACACCCTTCTGAAATCAAGAGAAAGTCTCTCTTGAATTCTGTTGGCTTCCATTGACTCCTGTATTGCCATGTGTGACCTCTGCAGACATCAGCTCTGTATGGGATTTCAGTTTTGTGAGCTGATTTTACATGTGGCTTTTATTTATCAGTGGATACCTAAAATCCTCCAACCAAGCACATAGCTCATTTTTATGTAACAGGCAACTGAGGCAAAGGGTAAATTATATTTTTATGTTTACAGAAAAAAATGATGGCGCAATTAGGAATTCCATTTGTGAGCTCTGTTTGAACTTCCCAACGTGCATGTGCAAATGGATGATAAATATAGATATTGAGGGTCGATGTATATGTGTGTGCACAATTATAAGAGGTTTTGTTCACTTTCTGAAATTGTTGCTTGTTTTGGCAACTTGTCCACTGGCTAAATAAGGTCAGTAGCAATTGTATGACTAAGAGTTCATTTTGCACCATGCCATAGTGGGATATTTGTGGTATCACCACGCCGTTAACAGGAATTCAGAGGCAGAAGTCCTACAGATGCTCCGTGGTGTTCACTTCCGGAGCTGAAGCCACAGGAAGGCAGTGGCGTGTGGAGACTGTGATGCACAGCTGACAGATGACATGGCTGAGAGCTGCAAGAGCTTACTTCCATCTTTACTTCTGAAGTTGACAGTATTTCCCTTTTCATCTTATCCAGCAAATTTATAATAGATTGTGTTTGAGTGTTTGCATATTGAGATATTGAATACACAAACCCAGGATTTTATATCCCCATTGATCCCAATACTTAGCTATGAGTTTCTTGTCCAGTTTTTGGCAGCATCAAGTTTTCCAGGGGATCTGGAATGAGTGCTATGCATTATACAATAAGCCATGATACCGGAGGCCTACAGCTCTTACGGGGCTCGTGTGTTAATGTGTGTGACTTGACTGACACAAATCCCTGGCAACAGATCTCACGTGCAGATTCCAGATTTCCAAAACTTTGCTTTTCCTGACATAACTCTCTCTGCTCGTGGATTTGGAAAGGAAGGGTAATTTTGCTCTGTTGGTACAGTTTGCTGTCAGGGGTACATCAGCCCCCAGTCTGGCTCCGGATTGATAGCACATCCATCTGGTGCAGCTACAATGCCACTAGCAAGGTGGTCACATTCTGTCCTGCTGGGTGCAGTGCAGCAGCAACACAAACACGCTCCTGGTGTCAGAGCCCGCTCACACACCCCTCCCCAGCATGCCCTGGCTCATCCTGGCATTGCCATCAGGCGTATGTGCCTTCCTGTGTACCAAAAACCCAGCCTAATAGGGTATAATCTAATTTAGCTTTAAGCTGCTGATGTTGCAGATGATGGTTTTGCCAAGGGATTTATAGGCAGAATTATAAAAACGTTTTTAAGTAGGCAGATGACCAGTTAGCGTCTGTAAAGCTTGTCAAGAACTTTTGAATAACATCCTATGTAAATACATAGCACTGGAACAACTAAACAGTTAAGGGCAGGATAATGTGTCTTTAGGTTGCTTCAGCAGGTGTTCTCTCCAACACCTGCACAGAGTCTCAAAAGCACTGTCTTCCCCCAAAGTGCTCCTCTGTAAAGCCCAGGCTGCTCTGGGCTGTGGTCACCACCCGTTTCAAATGGGTGGCTGCAGGCAGCAGTGGGACTGGCCATGCTGGGGCATGGACTCCTCGCCGACCCCATCAATTCTCATCACAAACTGGACTACTCTATTCTCAGATTTGGTGCGCTTGGAATGTGGCGATTATGCCTTGTTGGAGTGCTTTCCATTTCCTGTGCCATCTTGATAAACTTTATAGCTTCTAATTTGCTGGAGAGTCATTGATATAATTAGGAACTACATCAATGGGAACAGCAGACTCAGCTGATGATGATTGAGTCAGTTCATTTTTCATAAGAAGCGCTAAGGGGGTCCCTGCCAGCAGCTGAGATCATTTTCAATTTAAGCTTTGCTTTGATAGAGCAGCAGAAATCCTTACGTGCCTGGGTCAGGTCATGTTTTATTAGTATCGATTCCACTACCTATATATTTTTTCATAAGGAAACCCAAGAAAAGGTGTCTGTTCATGTGTCTGCTTTCAGCAGGGCGGTGTGAGCTGTTAACAAGCCTGTGAGAGTCAACAGCACTTTTCTTGTGCAAAAGGGGGCACTGCAAGAGCAAAGCTTTAGTATTGCCCTGTGTGAGTTGGGTTGTTCCTCCACTCCAGCTGCACCAGGTCTTCAAGCAAAGTAGTGGCTTAACCAAAAAACCTGGATCTGTTTCCATATTTGATAAAAACTCATCTTCTGCACTCCTTGGTACTCAGACATGCTAAATAGTAGCCTTTCTTATGCAGCTGTTGATTGCTTCACCCTAACACTGTCTTTCATTAATTTCATGGTTTTAAACTGAAGGAGGGGAGATTTAGATGAGATCTTAGGAAGAAATTCTTTGCTGTGAGGCTGGTGAGAGCCTGGCCCAGGTTGCCCAGAGAAGCTGTGGCTGCCCCATCCCTGGAGGGGTTCAAGGCCAGGCTGGATGGGGCTTTGAGCAGCCTGGTCTGGGGGGTGGCGTCCCTGCCCATGGTGGGGGGGTGGCACTGGATGGGCTTTAAGGTCCCTTCCAACCTAAACCATTCCATGAGTCTATGATTCTGTGAAATGTCACAAATTGTCTGAGGAGTGGGTCAGCGTGTGTCTTACTGCTGGCAGCCTGGCAGATGTATTACCAAGAGTTTTAGCAGCTTGTTTCTGTAAATGATGTGTTGGTGAAGAAATGTAAATAATTGATCAATCTGTTATTCTCTTGTCTCTTTTTTTTTTTTTTTTTTTTTCTCCTGACAGTACTCTCAATAATAACAACATCACCCGCATTCCTGTTACCAGTTTCAACCACATGCCAAAGATCAGGACTCTGTAAGTAATATCTTCAAATATGATAATAATAGTGTAAGCCAACTCTTTGGATATTTGTTTTCTTCTCATAAGTTATGTCAAATCCATTTTTCTATAGCTGGGCACCATTCCACTGGAAAAGCTCTGATTGGCTTTAGTAGACCAAAATACAAAGATTGTGAAATTAAACCATGTGCATTTGTATAATTTAGCCATAACCTATCAAAAAACCCATCTACTTTATATCAATTACTCCTTTAAAATCCTTTAGGGAATACACAACTTCAGGAAAAGTCCTGTTTAAACAAAGTCTCTCTGTTTTTCTCTCCAAAATTTCAAACTCAACCAAGAGGTATTTAGTCCTAAAAGCAAAGAAAGGAAAATAGTAGCCAGCCTGTAATTTTTCTATAGCACTGTGAAAAAAAAAATGTTTTGTGGTTGCAATATATGCATGTGTAAAATCAAATTAAAGTAGTTAACAGAACTTCAGAAAAATGGCTTTTACTGTTGTCACTCTATGTAAGATAACCCCTGATTTAAATTTACATTCTTCATTAAATGGTGGTATTCATAGATTTTAATGTAAGCAATTAAGTGGAACTTAGATGTTTGTCTTTTAGAAGAGAATCAATAAAGAAGATGAAGGTAGGGGTAAGGTTCCTGGAGTTTTCCCTTTTCTCATTCAGTCACAGTTGTCCAGAAAATTTGCCTGGCTTTCTCAGATTAGTCAGTCTTGCCTGTTACCAGAGCTCAGTGCCTTCTGCCATTTTCCTTATAGTTTAATTTCGGAGATGGCTTTGTATATAGCTCTCTGGAGACTCACACTGACTAATCCCTCTCTGCTGTAATTAAGGGGGGGAAAAAAAAAAAGGGAAGGAAAAAAAAAAAGGGGAAGGAAGTCATAAATAGGATTTATAAAGGGAAGCTTTTATATTGAATTCCGAGAGCCACATTTTATAGAACATGAATGCCGACCCACTCTAAAAGGATTTGCTGGAAATTTAATTTAGGCTCTATGGCTAAAAGGGCACCTTTGCAAACTTGCATTTGTATTCATTCACCTCATGTTCTGTAAAGGTAGTTTCATCAATATCAAGTGGCATGTTTCAGTCTCCAAAGGCTGCCAAATAATATCCAGTACCCTTCTTAGCAGTTCAATGTAGGGATTAAAAAATCCTACACAGGAAGGTGGAAATACAGTGAAATGATTTACTTTTCTGTATTTCCTTCCATCTGTTTCAACAGAGGCAGAAAAGCCATCAAAATAATAATTAATATAAATACAGGAATCTAGTAGCATTTAATTTCTTCTGCTGCTCCTTCCTGTTAAAAATTATTCCTCTATCCCTGTCACCTTACTACTTTTCAAAATTAATACTTTATTAATTATAATTATTAGTAAAATAAGTTTGCCTAGCTATATATTGCTCAATATTTACTAAATATCTTCCGTTCAGGATTTAGGCTAATACTGTTTTGATTTAACCAATTTTCATTGGTTATGAAAATAACCAATACAACTAACATACACCTGAGCACATGTAAAAGTGATCAGTTTTTGTTCACCTATGTAAAATATTTATATAAAGATATTATTTGGGGAGAAGTGTTATTATCTCTCTAGTTTACTGAGTTTAACTAGTTTACTCAGTAATCTTTTCTCCTGCATTAATGTACTGCATCAGTGAGCAGTTTGCAGGAGAGGAGAAAGCTCAATGGCTGGATAAGATCTGCTGTTTCAATCCTTGCTTGATGATGCAAATTCGGTCCGAATGGATGACAAATGATGTTCATTACAGTTTGGTGACTCTGCTGTTTTCTTTAAAAATGTTCATCAGTTTGTACATCTTCTCAAATAGCTCTACACTTAGATGTGCCTTTTTTAAAGAAGCTCTTTTAGAGAATCCCTGGTCTGAATGTTACTTAAGTAGGGAGAAGCTCTTTTTCTCATCCAGCTGAGGCCCATTACGGTGTGGAGAGTGTTTGCCCTCTGTGTCTCTATTACACACCGGTGAGATCCATTAGCAGGACATTTGGGGCTGCTTGTGCTGCAGCTGTTATGCTAGTTCTGTGGATAAATAGCTCTTTCTTCGTGGTTTTCAAAACAATCTGTTCATTTAAGAAGAACACAGAAGGAAAAATACAGGGTATGTTCAATTGGAATATACTTTCTGTTGCTAAGTTTCATTCATCTTTTAGCCTTGATTGGAAGTGACAGGAATTAGTTTTTATTGATCTGCTTTCCTTTGCTTAAAACAGCTTTATTTATGCTAAAGCATGTCCCCCATACCTATTTGCTTAAAGGTAAGTGTCCTGTTCTCTGCATGTGTGACTGCTGAGAGAGTTAATTGCATAATTTGTTTTAATTTATTTTTTTTTATTTAAGGGTAAACTGAAAATGTACCAAATCACTTCAGTGCTTTTCAGGTTCAAAGGGAATTAGTGTATTATGCTTTTCAAGTACTGTGAAAAGTCTTTTTGTGGCTGCATTCATTAATATAATTATTAAAAATACATTCTAATAGGCTGTTTTGTTAAGCTTGGTAGGCTCTCAAAATGATCTTCTCTCAAAGCAAACTGTTAGAATATCTGCACAAAAAAACTCAGCCAAGTGACAAGGTGGAGCTCTGCTGAGGCATTGCACTGCTACAATGTGTGAACCCAGAAACCAGCTATACAAAGTTAGTGAGAGGAAAAAGATGACTCCCAGAACTGGGAAGCTGCCTCTTTTTGTGAAATTAGGATTTTATTACTCCTGCCTGCTCACATCCATGTGAGGATGCAGGGAACGGCATGGGGTGAGCATCCTGAAAGATGGTGATTCTCAGTGTCACTGTCAACTGCTTTGGTAGGAAAGGATTATACTTTAAAGGATTTAAAATGAAGGCTTACTCCCTAAGTTAGAACACAGTCTTACTTAGGATGATTTTGGCTAGGTGATATTTGTTCTGTTTTATTTATAAATGTATTTATTTGTTCTTTCAATCAACAGAAACATTTCAGGCAGCTTAATAGTTCATAGTAACAAAACATTTTACTAGAAATCCAACTTGCTGCAATGTTAATTAAATAGCTTAATACTCCCTAAACATGGGGTCTTCTAGCCATCCTTTGAAAACAACTACATTGTACAGTGCTCCCAGGAGACCAGTGTCTTCCATCCCCACAGGATAAGCTCTCAGTCCCAGATCTGTGTTCTTTTCCTGTGGCTGCCCCACACATCCCCAGACATCCAAAGCTGGGGACTGTCAGCCCGGGTGCCACTGCTGCCCCTGATATGAAGATCTCACAGATGACAGTTAATTTCTGTGGTGGATGGACATGGCTACATCCTGTGCACACCAGTTGTGAGGGTTTTTTTTTTAAATATAATGCCTGTAATAGTAGTGAATAATGCTTTGTCTAACCGTTTGTGACAGGGTTTTCAGTCTGTTTTATCATTTCAGCTTTAGTATAACTCTGACAATGTATGACTCGTTACAAGGAATGAAATAATTAATGGCCTGGGCTTTTGTTTTGACCTGAAGTTTGGTAGCTATTAAAATTACCAGATTTGTTCCCTGAATGCATCATCATCTTGCAGACTTTCCCCCGCCATGTGATAACATGGAGCAGACTGGGAAGGGAGCCCTGTGGCTGATCTTCCATTCCAAAGAACAGCCCTGGTGTGGCAGTGTGGAATTACCCTTCCTGGCACTGTGTCCTGGTCCCCTTCTTTGCCATGAGTTGAAAATGCCTGTCTAGAATTTGCATACTTCCGTTAAATTGCCACAGTAATAAGGACATGGGTGAATTCATCCAGGCAACACAGGAACATAGAGGATACCAAGAGCCTCTGGTGTGTGGGGTGGGTCTCTCGATCTCCTCACAAAGGAGAGAGAAGGGTCACCTGTCACCCTGTTTTTCAGCCTGAGCCTTGTGTTTAGCCAAGCCATCCTTGGAATTCACTCAAAGGTATTGAATTCGTGCAGTTATTTCTGATGTGAAATTGCAGCTGAAGTGATCACATGGGGCAATCTTACTTTCTGCATGTTCTTTTTTCTGGAATGATTACCTGTAGGTATGTAATTATTTAACTTCATTCTTCCAAGACATTATAAATAATAACACTAATTTTTATGTGGACATTTGTATATTATATGGCAGTGTAGGCAGCCAAGACCTGACTCAGCTGTAACCATTAACCTGCAATGGTCCTACTGAAATTGTAACGAAGAGCCAGACAGACTTTTGTTTAATTGCTCTGGTTTGTGTCTTCTTCTTAAAAAACCCAACACCCTACTAATACTTTTAGGGCCATTTGGTCTTTTGTAGGCGCCTTCACTCCAACTTCCTGCACTGCGACTGCCACCTGGCCTGGCTCTCTGACTGGCTGCGGCAGCGGCGCACCATCGGGCAGTTCACCTTCTGCTTGGCACCTGTAAACCTGCGGGGTTTTCTCGTGGCAGAGGTTCAGAAGAAGGACTTTGTCTGCTCTGGTAATGATGCCAATTATTCGTTTTATCTGTCAGACGATGGTCTTATATTGAAATTCACATAAAAACAGCGAGCGGAAAATTATGATGTTGGGTTTGAATGCCATTCTGTAGCGGTCCTGGTTGTTTTTATCGTTGTTGAACTGAGTGGGAGTAGATCAAATTGTTAATTTTTCCATTTTTATAAGAGTTATTGGATTCCAGTTAACATTTCATTTCTCAAATTATTTTTTCTAATTTAGCATTGCCAACGATATCAACATAAGAAATCAGTTAAGTGTGGATAATTTGGTATTTCTCAAGGGAAGAGCTCTACAGCTGACTGGAATACGAAAGAAAGGAAATAGAAAATGCTAATCTGAGTCTGTTGGGAAATGATTGGGCTGTAGAACAGGAGGAGCAGATTTTATCCCAAGAACTGAAACAGGATTCTTAGGGCGCCAATGCACTTCATTGTTCTACAAGTTTCCACAGTGATAAATGAGGCTGATGATACATGGCCAACTCACAAACTGTGTATCTATACATTGGGCCTGTTCATCATGTCTCTGGAACTGCACTTGGCTCTTTTGTGATAGAAATGCATATTCTTAAGAAGCAAAAGAAAGAAATAAATAAAAAGAAATCTTGGAAAAGGAAAAAGAAATCTGAATTTGGCTGAAAGAGATCTGGCAGAGAAGAGACATGGCAGTGTGTGTGCTCTGGGAAATAAGGGAGATACCAGACACAAGTTTCGAGATACTCACCATTTGGCCTGTGGAACTAACATAGGGAGCTTGTTATGAAGTGGATGTGAGTCCTGATCTTTACAGACTGTGAGTCTCACGGCCTTGTGTTCTTTGTCTCTCTCAGCCTGTGAGCCCTAAAGCTTTATTTGTTGGGTACATGTATTGACTGATGGAAATACAGCACAAGTGCCTGTGCTAGGAATTGTGCCTTTTTTCTGTAGTTTCATTTACATGTGACAAAGAAAGAGAATTTACTGTACATGGGGAAGAAGGGTTTGATCCCCTTAATTATGTCATGAATGGTGCCCAGCCCTGGAGGTGTGCAGGAAGTGTAACATGGAAAATGAAAATGTGTACCAGTGATTCTTGTGACATGGTTTTCAAGAGTGCTAAGTGGCTTCTACACAGTTGGGGAGATTTGAGGATGCCCAGAATATCCGATAAATTACATCAGAACTTTAACTAAAAGAAAAGGTTAGAAATCTAACAGTTTTAGGAGAAGAAGGATAAAAGAAATGGATAAATGAATTAAGCTATTAGCAGAATCTAATTTTACCAGAGATGTAGCCACAGCATTCTTTCTTACGAAATGAAGTTTCAGATGGGGCATGAGTTCAGCTATTTGGATTTATGATATAATGAAGGAAAAATTGTTATTCATATCAAGAGAGGAGATAATAAGCGCTGAATGAGAAATGTAATGTGGACAGAGCTCATCTAAACTGAGTTTTCTATATAGGCTGTGATTTCCAAAAGAGAACAGGTTTTTAGCAGTTGCCTGTTGGACTAAGAACATCTAAGAGAACTCTCAAGCTTGGCCTGCTTTTTATTAAAACATAAATTAATAAAAACTACAGAAAAGAAGCTTCCAGTGAGTCCATCAGCTGTATCCCCTAGCCTTCATTTGTGAAATGAAATATACTGAAAAAGAAATGCCTTTGAAGGGCTCATTTTAGTGGAGGGTTTAGCAGAGAACTCAGGTTAGTACTTACTAGTTCCACAAAAACCTACACAGACAGCTAGTTTAAAGAGGATATAAATCTTCCCTGCACCTTATTACAGTTCTTATTCCTGATTTTACAGTGTGATCTGTTTGTGTTTGACTATGAAGTCAAACTAGGACAGGAGGCGAATAGTGAACTGAGTTTGTCTCTCTGCAAGGGAATTTTATACAATTTAAGCTTGTATGAATCACTGTAACTAGCCTCAAGCTGGCAGTGAAGGCTGCCTTTGCATCACAGTTACGAAGAGCTGAAATACAATGTAGTGAACTACTCTGTTAAAGTGTAGGTTCAGCATTTCAAGCACTTGTGGTTTTATGGTGGTGGGAATATCATCACAGCAGCTTTTCCTCCACTGTGAAATGGGCTTCATCAGAGCTCTCCAGTTCAAAACTTGTGCTATGGCTGTCTTCAAAGAGGAGAATCAAGTAATTTAGGGAAAGAAGAAAAACATCCTTGAAAAACTGACTTCTGGTTATTCTTTAAATCCTATGCAAAAATAGTTGTGGGTTTTTTTAACAATTTTATGACAAATGATCCTTTGGAAACAAGTTTAGAATGCTACATACTGAGAAACAGCATAAGTTGGAAAAGAAAAAGTGAACCACTGGTAGAGAAGGGCCATAACTGGAACCCAAATTGCTTGATTCCTTCTGGATGCTGGTGCTACCAGTCCTGTACTGTGATGTTTAGAAGCATTAGGTGCAAAGTCTCTCAAGATAATGTTGCTAAAGTCAGCGTTACCTGCAGATACATCTGCATGAACTGAGTCATACCTGTGTAAACTGAGAGGCAGTGTTGCAAAGCTGTCGTTCAACTTGTGCACATAAATTATAAAAATTCTAATTTGGATGGCACATTTCATAGGGAAATTGTGAGCAGCGGAAAAGCTATTCTAGGTCTCAGTTGTTCATGCCCATGAGCGTTTGGCTCGGAACAGTAGGTAAATGTGTAGGATTAAATAGTGTGCAGTTGCCTGGAGAAAGGTTTGCAAATATGTCTAATTGGATTTGTGTTGCTGAGGAGGCAGGGGAAAGGTCATTAGCAGAACTGATCAGGGTTGGGATAGATGGTCCCTCGCCATCGGGAGAGAGCACTGAGTGCTGCTGGCAGTCCTGTCACCCACCAGAGCCTTCTGGCTGCATTCTTCAGCAAGCTGTCCCCTCCTCCTAGCAGAGACTCTTCTCCAGAGCCACCCCTGACAGAGCAGCCTTCCTGGGCCTTTGCCTTAGAGCCATCTGCTCCCAAAGAAATCTCCAAACAGTCTTCTTCCTCCACAGCCCCTTACTGAGCTCTGGGATGTGTTTGGTGAGACAGCCTCCTAGAAGGCAGTATGTTGGAGAGGGAGAAATTGTGTGGCAGCAGTTGATGTGCTGCACATAGCACGAGGTGTTTCTCCCCGGTCTCCACCATAACCTTGCAGTTCACTGCCACGTTGCCATGACAAGAGACACAGTACACTAGGCAAAAACTTACTGTCATGTGAAATGCTACCTGTACTCTGACTCTTGGGAACTGTTTAATTTTCTATGTTCTTTGCTCGCAGGGAAGCATCTGGGGGTGCTGGCTTATGCTTGGTACCTCTTAGAGCCTTCCAGTCTTTGCTTGGATCAAACCCAGCTTCCTTCCCGTGTTCAGATGGTTCACTGTTGAATTGGCTTCTCTCTTTCCAATTCTGTCTCTCTGAAACACACGCTCTCTCTTGCTCTGCCTCTTTGTCTGTCTCTTGTCCTCCTCTGACCTCCTTAGGACAGTAAATTTATTTCATTTTCCTCTCATATAAGTTTTATTATGGCTCTTTGATTTTTCTTCTATCCGCTCTTTACTTATCGAAGTTGAAATTAATCTGCATGTTGATTGGCTATGTCAAGTCATAATGTGTTTTCTCACCTGTGTTAGTGTGGCTGTAAAGCTTTGCAAACTGAAAAAATGGTATCCTGAAGTGATACCATCAGCAGCACCTTGGTCTTTGTTCTGGACAGGACCCACTGGGTGACCCCATCTTGATTATTTTACAATGATGAATTGTTCTGTTTTTCCTAAGTGTATACGTGAGAAAATAAATATGCATCTGAACTACATAAAGCAGATGCATCCAGGAGCTTTGCATATCATCCTGGGATGTGTAGCACACTGCAGTCCTTGGCTTGCTGCTGTCAGAACGGCCAAATGCCACCAGTTCTAAAATGGCTTAAATAATTTGGATGAAATAAGTTAAACTTCAGTCTGAAATTGATGCAAGAAAGAGTGAAATCATTATCAGAGCCAAATGTCTAATGATTTCTGGCTAAATAAACTGATACTGATTTTAAGAAAATAGTGGATTGAGCCAAATCTTGGTTGAAGATCTAGAGTTTCTGATTCATACAGCTGAGGTATAATAAAGAGGAAAATATGTTAGGTTCCTGCTGCGGACTGGAAGCCCTAATGAGGAAGCAGATTTATTTGTTTAAGTGAGTTCAAACAGTCTTAAAACATAGCTTTACTTTCTAGCCCAGACCACAAAAATTGGTAGTTTGTCTTGCACCATTTTTCTCCTAATAACACCATGGTATATTTTTGAGGAGAAAACCAACATTAAGTAACTAATAAAATATCATTCCTCAAGCTTAATGGGAACATTCAGATGATGCCAAAGGAATGTGTGCGGAGAGGAACTCCCCGCATCTGCTCCTATGTCATAGACTGTGCCCTAGTATATCTGCATAACTAGCAGCGGGTTTGCTCCTTTCAACATCCTGCCAGCACAGAAGATTGGTGCTCCCTGGAAACTAACACTGGGGGGGGGATGTGTTTGCTAAAGATTCTGATTTTGCTAGTGCTGGGCAGTAGCAATGGCTCCTGAAGGGAGGAGAGTGGTTTCTCTCCATGCAGCCCATCCCAGTTTGTGCAGAGAAGGGATGCTGATGGGCCTCATTTTTAATGGTCACAGGAAGCTGGATGAAAAACCTGGGAGGAGAGGGCTTTTTTCTCTGTGGGCATGTGAATAGTCATTTTCTGCTGTGTGGGACATCTTCATTGTTACAGCTGTTTTACCACTTCTAAAAGTGAGCTTAACCATTTCATCTAACTTTGACCTCTTTCCAAAAGTGCCCTATGAGTCTTATTAGACAAATAACATCTTTTTTCTTACTGTCAAGTTGGTTCATGCTTTTCATGGCCATCAACAGACCCAATAAGTGTTCTTACAAAGGAGTCTTTGCAGGACTTCCACTGGTCCATGACTTTTAAGGCTTTTTGGTAAAAATCGTGCTTTAAATTTGGTCTTAGAAGATTTTTGTGGAACTCTGATAGAATTTGTATCTCCTGTTATAATTTGCTACCACAAACTAACATTAGCATCTAGTCTAAAGAACCATTTCAATACCATTTCAATACTTCAATGCATTTGTTACTTGCTCCTCAAATGAAATCCTATGGGAAATTTGCAGGGATACTAATCACAATTTATCAGAGTTAGTTTGTTTTCAGTTTCCATTAAGTTTCATGTTACAAATTTAAGTTTACTCTAGCACTAGCAGTTATGTTGTTTCTTACTGTAAGGTTCTACTTCTTGAATTGCTTCATATGTAAGATGCAACATATGGTCTCTTTTATTTGGGGGACCATCTTGCAAATCTGAGGGATAAATATGTATTTATTAAGGCCCTTAATATTTCTTTCAAGATTGAAGCTGAAAATTGACTTTAAATTACAGTAAATTTAGTTTTACTGTCTGAAAAGGATGTCTTACCTTTTCAGCATAATTGCCTTTTGTTCTGGAATTCTCATTTTCACAAAGAGAATGTAGCTCATCAGTGGTTGTTTATCGATGGCGGGTTGGGATATAATTATTGAGCCGTTGAGCTTTTGAACTGTTCCTGTAAGAACAATAATGTGATTAGCTTTTATGTTAATGTCCAGAACCGGTGGCTTGCTTTATTACCAGTAAGCTGGTGGTGTTTTGGTATGTGCTAGGAACACGGGGTGGTGGTCTGTCATGCCTTGGATCAGGGCCACAGCCGTGTCCCAGGGCTTCATACAGAGCGGTGGCATTAAGTGCCAAGGAACAGGGTTGATTTTGAGTAGTGGCCAAGCCTTTGTATGAAAACGATGGACTTTTCTGTCCCATACATGTATGTGATGGGCAACACATTTATGGATACTCAATAAGAGTTCTTAAAAAGGCATAGAGCTGCTTATAAAATGACTGCAGAATTCCATAAATGAATGGGTGGTAAATACAGAGTTGCACACAGTCAATATAAGGTTCATGTGAATTTCTGGTTTATTGACAATGAAATTTAGTGATGTTATATAGTTGCGTTAAAACTGTGGCGGGTGGCCTATGCCCAGCTGCCAGACCCTGCTCTCTCTCCCTCTCCTCAGCCAAGCTGGGGAGACCATGGGATTGGCTCCACCATCTCCTCCCCACCTCACTCACTGACTTTGCCGCCCAAAGGGCTGTTTCTCATAATTTTTTCCTCACTCTTTACTGCCTGGCACCATTTTGCCCTTTCTCAAATAGACGCTCACGCTTCCTTGACAGGCCCCGCTGTGCCCGCAGGAGGGTGGAGCCTGTGGAGCCGGCTGGAACCAGTTGAAACCGGCTGAAACTGGCCGGGACTGGCACGGGGCAGCCCCAGCCCCTCCTCACAGAGCCCACCTCAGCACCTGGCACCTGCCAAAACTGAAGGTATCTCCTGGCTTGTTGGATTAATTCCTTCTAATTTTGGGTCCTAAACCTTTGTGTTTAGGTCAGAAGACCCATAAGAATCCATAAGAAGACCAGGGGCAGCAGCCTCAGCCTGTCCCAGGAGGAAGGCAAGAAAGGTTGCTATTGCCTTAGGGTGTCCTAAATGCCAGAGAACGTTGTCCAAGGGATTCCGAGGCAGCTCTGGGAAGGGGACAATGCCTCACTCTTCAGTCCTCGCCCACTCATCTGGCAAAAAGCGTTTCCTCGCCCCAGATCTGGCTGTTGGGTCATGACCAGGCAGCACCCTCGGCTGTCATTAATGGGAGGAATGTCCTATTCTGCCTCACATCTTCTCAATGGTTGTGTCACCCTGTAATGCTTCTCATTAAAGTGAATCCCGACCTCCTCCTCTTCCTGAGGAGACCAGCTCTTGTGTTGAGGTGGGGAAGGCCCAATGTCAGCTGTGGCAGGACGGGGTTGTTGGGGCGAAGACAAATGTGCAACCAAACAAAATCAAGCTGTGTTTAAAACTCCTTTTCAAATACCAGCAAATCAAACCCCAGGGACTCAAAGAAGAGTCTCAAACTATTCTTGTCCCTTCCATAACTTTATCAAACTTCATCATGAAACAGTTCAGGTTGAATGGATAACCTGTTTAGAAGGCCATCCCAGAACTATATTCCCTTCATAGGCAAGATAATTGATCATGACCATTATGGTACAGGTGGTATCCTTTCACTTAAGTAATTTGTCTTCCTCTTCATTTTTATGCTTGAATATATTTATAAGTTCCCTGTATTATTTCTGGGCCTATTTTTAAATGTCACTTCATATGAACCTTATAGACTGCTAATTCAAGTTGTGGAATTGGCTGTAATGAGATTACTGTCCATAGATGCTATTTGAGCTGCAGAAGCACTATGTCTTGTAAGACTTTCTAGTGACATTATTTTGTTAATCTTCAGCCTGTTTTGGAAGAGTAAATAGTATACAAGCCCAGAGAACTAAATACACGCTAACAGCCTTCTTTATGATGTAATAGTCAGTGAAGTTCTGGTTGCTTTGGGGACAAAATGTCTGTGTTGACAAGGCTGGAGAAAAATGTGCAAAGGCAGGCTGAATGCGCACAGGGCAGAGGAAATGTTCAGACTCTTACTTCTCAATCCCTCCTATGGAAGATTTAAATGGAATACATTTCCCTGACAGAAATAAAACTTTGTCATAGTTTTGAAAGGACTTGAGTTGCCTCACAGATTCTGATGCAGTTTTAGTAATCCTTCAACAGAACAAATCTATCGATTAGATCTCACTTGTTACAGGTAGGCCAGCTTCTTTGTTCTACTTTATTTCTTTTGGAAGTATTCCATGCAGTTTTGGTGCTGTCTTTGTTAAATAATTGCAGTATTAGCGCTTTTAGGTTAAGACAATGTGATGTAAGGTCTGATATTCAGTGGTGTTACTTCACTGATTTTTGAAACACACAAAGTAATTTTTTGTAGAATAAAGTAGGCTCCATTCATTATTTATTCAGACCTTCTCTTCAGTGCAATTGGATATTTCCTTTTTTATTCCTCAGTGTTTGTTTATAAACCATTTGGTGTTGACTTTGCCTACTGAATGGTTGTGCTCCTGTGCCATGAATTTTTAACAGATAAAGTTACTGCTTGGGAATGTTTAGCAAAACAGTGAATTTGAATCAAATAGTGAATATTCATGACTAGCAAGTTTTTGCATACCATGAACTTGATGGTTTTAACATCGTCAGTCAGGGGCTCAAATCACTAATAATAAATACTTAATGCTGTGCTCAGCGAAAAGCTGTTGAACAACCATAGATGGAAATATTTGCATAAACCATTTGATGTATATTCCTGTAGAATAAACACATTTCTACAGTTTTTTTCTCCACTAGTGGAATATTTGCCATCGATAAGGAGTGTTCACTGTGCAGTTAGTCAGTTCTGATTGACTCGCCCATATCTCTTTGCAGGACTATGCACACTCAAGTGTATTTTAACACTGGGATGCAAACACCAATCAGAAGCAATACATCTTTTATAGGTATCTTTTTGAGATTGTATTACTGGGAGTCTAGGGAAACTATAGCTCGTGTAGTAGTAATTGATTTCAGGTGTCCCAGCATTGTAAGACGTTCCAATGGCTGTGTAATTAAACCACAAAAGGTCACAGTATATCCACAGATCTGCAATACTTCTAGTGTTTTGTTTATTGATTGAGAATTTCATGTCTGCTATACCTAAAATAATTTAAAGCCACCAATTATTTTTAACTGGTAAATCCTGTCAGATTTTTTGCAAAATTCATTAATATTTTTTACAAATAACTAACATTTTGCTGGTGGAAAAGAACTGCTGCAATGGCAATTGGATAGGTGAGGAGGTAATAAAGCATACTACTTAGTGTGCCATTATTGGGTGTCAGTGTAAATGAGATTATTTAGTTTATTTATTCATTACAAAATTTATCTCAAATGCCTGTGACATTTAAACCATTCATTTATACACCATAAAAATTCTATTCTAATTGTAATATCAATCTATTTGCCGCTTTTAAAGGCAAGAGGCCAATGAGATGCTCATTTGAAAAAAGCAGTTAATTTCTCTGTAAACTGCTGGGTCCTAAGTCTCTCCCCTGTCTCCTCTCTCCCCCTCACCTACAGTCTGAGGCCGTACAGTGAAGTGCGGCAGGCTAATGGTGTGCCAAATATTAACTACCATAATCACTGAGGCTGTCATTCCACTAAATCAGGCACAAAAAGCATAGCAATTTTTGTTAATCATGTTCCTATCATAGCTTCCACCATTTGTTAGTGTTATTTTTTTTTTATAGCCAAATGTATAATTGAGTTGATGATTTTTATCTCTGAGAGAAAAATATAATTAACATGGTGAACTAGTGCTGCCGTGTAACAGAAAAAGTCTGAAATGATAAGATGACAGAGAGTAAGAACTTCAGAAGGGAAATAATATAAATGCAACTGGCTTGTGTGTGGCCATTTCCTTTAGTTGCATCCACGCCATAAGAAGTGTACTGCACTTGTGAAGGACACAAACAGGAATCAGGAAATATTTTTGCTTTTACTCTGTCTTTTCTTTTGAAGAAGTATTGGCAGCAGAAGGAAAAATCCTTTTCCAGTATCCTTCTCTGCTTTGGCAGAGGGATTGGACTAGATGAGCTCTGAAGGTTCCTTTTAACCCCTAGAGTTCTGTCATTCTCTAGAGTCTATATTGCTTCAAGGGCCTTTCATCTTTCTGTATGCTTATACTCTGCATGCCTATGAAAATCATACCTGAATTTAAAAACTTTAAATTCCATAGCCTACTTAGACTTGTTTTCTTGACCAGTCCTTTCTTTACCAGCTCTCTGCAGCTATACAAGCATTAAACTCTCATGGATTTCTTTGTCCTGTGATTCTATAGATCTGCTACGGAGCTTACAGTAGAGCCTCGTTTAATTGAAACAGTTAAATCCAAATCAGATTTGAAATTCTGTGTATAGCCTTATTCAGGAAATTTTTACCTTAACAGATGACTGTGAAGAGCTGATGGAATATGTGCTAGATTGACTGTGTAAATGGGTTTTGGTCCAAATTCAGGGCAAATAAAAGAACTGCTATTGGCTTTGGTCAGTTCTGTATCGGGTGTTGGTTGGGGAGGATCCAAAAGGCTTAGTGGGCAGCATGAAGGATGTTCTGATTTACCTGTTGGCCTTTCCATTCAAAAAGTTGCTGCAAAGTTCCATAATATTTAACTGAAGTATGATATTAATTATCACTTTGTTACTGTTGCTGCATGGTTTTTGTTGAAGAAAGACTGGCGTTTCTGTCTTTTCTCTCTCTATTCGGAGCACTTTATATAATAACCTCTCAAACCATTTCTTTAGTGTAAAGCACTCTACAATACTGCGTCACTAAAAACGTGGAGGTGATGAGCTGAGTTCCACTGAACCTTCTACTGTTGATTTAGATGCAGTAGAGTCAGGAACGGGCTCTTAAAACTCCAACTGCAGTGCGTCGGGGTTTTTGATGTTGTGCTGTAATGAAAAGGGAGTGTATTCGCGCTTCTCTAACCCACAGTGGTATTTTGTAGTGTTATAGCTGTGCAAAATGCATTTTCCCCTTGCTACAAAAGCACATCAGAGATGGGATGATGAAGGGGCCATGGAATATTTGACCTCGCTGCCAGCTTTTTTGCCTTGCAGAGAGTGGGGATTGCTCTGAAGTGTTTCTTCCCAGTTTGATAATTTTCCCTTACAATAGCTGCTTTGCCCTTCCCTCTTCGTTTTGTTTTGAGCATCACACCACGATGGAGGCAGACAAAGAGAAAACATAAAACTTAAGTGATCAGGTTGTAAGAACAAACCTATTCTTATGCAAAGGTAATAGAGGCCTGTGTGCATTTTGAGGCAATGTAAACTGTTTTTGTAAGTATTGACAGTTAAAGTCAGCCTGTTCAAGTTTTCAGCTGACATATTTTCAAACTGTATCTGCCCTTCAAAAGAATTATTTTAGAAGTGTCACTGAGTGTCTTTCTGATGTTAAGTCTTTGAAAGCAGGAACAGATGTAGGCTTGCTATACGAGTTGACTTTGTTGTGCCTAGTTAAGGGCTAAACCAGAGGGGATGTAGCATAAATTGAGAGAGAAAGTTTATAAGACTATTCTGTTGTTATAAAGTTTTAATTGTTGTATTTACATTGGATTACAAATTGATGAAAAAACTATTCTTGTCACCTGCAGTAAAAATTTCTGGAAATATCAATCATGGGTCTTTTCCAAGACAAACCCCAAGAATGTACAGTTTTCTGTGTTTTCACATGTATTTGTGACTTGACACTTAGGATATTTTAAGTTTTCCAACCAAAAGTCCAGTTTTTCCAACCAAGTATGTTTTGTGATTATAATTTACTGTAATCTAGATAAATACCAGTTTTTCATGTTTCTATTATGGTTTTGTCACCTCTTACCAACACAAGGCTTCTTATTCAGTCCTCTGTGTCTGGTCAAAAAGATACTTGATGTTTCTTCTGTGACATATACTTCAGAAATATGACTCACCATAAATAAGTCAATAAGTGCTATATTTTGATAACCTCAATTAGTGTAGCAAATCTGTGCTCCTTTATCTGTATCTAAGTGTAAGTATATATAAAAATTTTAAACATAAGAATCATAACTGAGTAAAATTGACATAATTGCTATAGTCTTGAAAAAACTTCACAATTAAATGTGAATCTGATGTATTGATTAGAATGTGTATAGAGTAACATCCTCATGCTCTGTAGCTTCCTGTCTTTTAATGGAATTATTAGAGTAAGAAAAGATTTGAAGTTTTGAAATTGCTTTTTTCTAAATTCTTTTGTGTTTCCATTAACTGCACTGTCTAATCTTGAAAAAACTAGCTTTATGTTTCCTGTGTTTATGCTGTAACAGGTTACCTCATTTCAAAAACAAGTCATTCTTGATGACGCTCTTCTCTCAGTATGTAAAAATACTCAAGGAGTGTTTCTGTAATGGAAACTGCTAGGCAAAGATAACTCCTGGAAACACTACTTGATCTTAAGGCTTGTATTTTAAATATTTGAATAAATAGATATGGCTGATCATGGAGGGGACCAAAAATGCGTTCATGAAGGAAAGAGATTGACGGAGTGGGGACTGAGGAAAAATAAGAACACAGTAATCTTCTACATGTTTTCTCTGCATTTGATTTGTAACACATTATATTAGCTGAATCCAAATAAATTATTACTTAATATAGTAAAAGAATATGGAAAATCAGATGCTGATGTATTGTGTTTTTAAAATCTCAAGGATCGTTTTTCAAAACTAATGTTTAATGTTTTCGTTGTGTCTCAGGTTCCCAGTCTGAACCTTCATCATGCAGTGCCAGTTCCATCACTTGCCCGTCTGCCTGCACCTGCAGCAACAATGTGGTGGATTGTCGAGGAAGGGGCTTAACAGAAATTCCAGCTAACCTACCAGAGGATATTTGGGAAATGTAAGTGCCAGTGTAATCCTTTTCCATGTCTCTCTGTTTTGAGTAGCCGCCTATATAGAAGAAAGGTGGATGTTTTGGAAATGTTCAGAGGAGTTATCAGGTATATTGTAGTTGTCCTCTGTGCTTTTGTTCTTTTGATCTAATGGGTCAAATCATTCTTTGATGTAAATTAAGATTGGTTGAAGTTGCTCTACCACAAAGCAAGATGAAGTTCTTGGCATATTATCTTAAGATTGTCTTTACATTTCATAAATCTGGGATCATAGTTCTAGAGTCAGAAAAAGGAAATACACTGTCTTTTTCTTTATTTATTTATTTTAAAATTAAATTGTTTTATTTTTAGCTAGTGAGTTTCCCAAGAGATGGAGGGATTTCTTGTTAGTTTGGCAGGATGCATGTGTAATGAAGTGAAGTATGACATCAGAACACACTGACCTTGCTAATTTTCTGCCTTCTGTTTCTTGTCTCTCACATTTTGTAATCCCCAGTTCTTTAATGCTTTTGTCACTTTTTTTTGTGTTGTGAAATCAGATGGTGGTTGTACAGACTTGTTTGCCTTTACTACTGTTAGGAATTGTAATCCTCTACTTTTGTGTTCATGACTTCATACTACTGTGGTCCTGAAATGCTGTTTAATTAAACCAGGTTGCTTTTGGCTAGTCCCTAGGGAACACAGATAAGATCTTTTCCAGTTGAGGTACTTGTCCTACAGAGGTTACTGATATCCAGCCAGCTTTTACTGTCTGCATCATGCAGATTCAAATATTTGTATAGTCACTGGACTCATTCAGTTTCTCATTGCTGTAGAAATACTTCTAAATAGCAGAATTCACTAGGATAAAGTGTAAGTTATATTGTTTATGCGTAGCCTGGCCCACTGCTACATCAGGAATACAGCCAGTTACAGCCAGTGAAGACTGTGCTATATTGTTTGCTTGTGACCTGCTCTATGCCACCAGTCCTCTAAGTCACTTTACCAGTTGCTTTTAACATTTAAGGTTCACCTAATTTTTCTTTGGATTGCCATCTCAGCACAACAATTTAAATGCTTATTTAAATTATTTAAATTATTTAAATTATTTAAATGCTTATGCTTGATTCGAAACCTGCCCGGACATGTTCCTGTGTAACCTGCTCTGGGTGGACCTGCTTTGGCAGGGGATTTGGACTGGATGATCTCCAGAGGTCCCTTCCAACCCCATATCATTCTGTGATTTTGTGAAATTAAAAAGTTAGGTCAGTAAATGCAAAAAATTAAAAACGGCTTAAAATTAATATTCTTGAGAATCAATCTAGAGCATATAGAAATGTTTACAGGTAATACAAACTCTTATGCAAGCCTCCTGACTAAGTTCAGAATGTACTGGTTGTGTTCATTTCCAGTATATCATGGCACACAAAATAGGCATGCAATACTTGTTTTTCTGCACATGGAAGTTGGTTAAAATTATCATGAAAAAAACCACAAATTGTGTGTAGCATACTAAGAATATTCAGTGCTTAGTCCTGTCTACAATTCTGTCAGATGGAGTACCAATTTTTGAGAGTGACTGGAATGGTTCAATAATAAGAGACAGAAGATGAAATTGGTTTGGACTTGCTCACAAATTAGGGTTGAGCTAGGAGAATTTAAAAACTCTATTTTGCAGTATTGAAAACATTAGCAGAAATCAGACGACCTTCGTGGCTGCGTGCCAGAGTCACACAGAGAGCAGTATCTGCAGGAATCCAGCACTCGCCTGACAGTGCAATGCACCTCACTGTGAGAAAGCAAGTGAAAATGTACACCTTTTGGTGTGGTTATAATAGCATCAAGTACCCTGTAACTTGACGTAAAAGCAATTTAGATCATCTCCTTAGAGCAGCAAGTGAAGGAAGACTTGGAAAGCCTTTAAGTTAGATGGTGAGGTAGCGAGTCAAGGTGGATAAAGCATTTTAAGAAACTTTCCTAACCTGGAGTTTATAAACCTTCCAGATCTATAGAACACCACATAAAGTTCTTAGCACACCATTTAGTGATTTAGATCTGTCATACTTCTTGCGTTTTAGGCTGTATTTACTTGAGTCTTTGTCTCTAGATCATATGCAATTCACAGGCACTTCAGGTGCGAGTAGTTTTGCAGAACTTCAGAGCATAACCCTTATGAAAACATTTATTGCTCACTTTCTGTGGGAACCAGTCCTGTAAAGATTTCATTTTTATGGAATATATTAAGAAAATTAAGTAGTTCTATCCATTTCCAATGAGGGTGGTGAAACGCTGGAACAGGTTGTCCAGAGAGGTGAGAGATGCCCCATCCCTGGAAGCATTCAAGGTCAGGTTGGACAAAGCTCTGAGCAACCTGATTGAGTTGAAGATGTCCCTGTCCACTGCAGGGGGTTGGACTAGATGGCCTTTAAAGGTCCCTTTCCAACCCAAACTGTTCTGTGACTCTATCAGGGTAAGTCTTAGCAAGTGACATTGTTTACATACTTTCTTTCCTACTGGTAAAATGGTGTTTTTATTTTGTAAAAGTACTAGTGAAAAAGAGCAGTTAAGCTTATATGCAAGCTTATATACTCTGAGATACACACAAACAGAGTAAAGGATATAGTCATATATAAAATCTTTCTGGAAAGATGGAAGAAGCTGCCACAGTGTTTTCCCAGAAAAGTCCTGACATAAATTCTTTTGACCAAGTCACACTGCTCAGAAATTCAGTATGTCTGAGGCTGCTCTGGGCTTATTCAATATAAAATCCATCCAGAGGTCTGGTTCCAGCTACAGAGGGAATAATGAGTGTCTTTTGATTCGATATGATAGGCAGAATAATACTCTCTTGCTCTAATGTTATGGCAACGGGGCCAAGTAAATTCCCTCTTCATGCTGCAACACGCGTCTCTCACTCTCACAGAGCAGTGCTGATGGTTTTTCCCTTTGGATTTATCTCCCACTGCTGGCATTTAGTCAGACCCTTTGTATAAAAGGTGGCAATGTAGTGGTGCTGCCTGAACACTAATTTCTGGACTCTCTAATCCTGTGGTCTGATCCTCATCATCTTTGAGGGATGTAAATCTTACTAGCGATGAGATTCCTCCTATGGACTATGAGGTACTGAGGTACTGACAAACTACATGGCTGGGTTGCTATTACATAGACTCCTAAGGGATATTACTTAAGATGGTGTATTTTTCATTCAGCTGTTTCTATCTAGCATTGTAAATACTCATTTCACTAAAGTACATTTCCCCCTATAGACTGTCATCCATTCATAGTATTTATATGATAGTATTAATATGCTGTGCCTTCCTCGGCTCCACTTGGAGCATTTCCAAGTTCCTTTGCTTGGTTATTATCTGCATTCAGTTACAGCTTTCTAGTTATTTTATTTCCCCTTAACTCAGTATTTCTTTGTAAGCCAAATTGTATCTGGTACAATCCTTGACTAACAAACTGTTGTACAAAAAATGAAACACACAGCTGTTACTCTTACATGGTTATTAAAGGTGACCTACATTTTACTCTGTTTCAGTATTAATTAAAGATCTTTTACTCAGCTTTCCTGTCCATTCTTCATTAACACGGGTAGGCAGAACCTTCTCTGACAAAGCTGACAACAAGTCCTAAATTTTGTTTTTGTTGATAAAAACCTATCAGAAAACAGGCAACTTGCTTGTCATGGAACATAAAACAAGTATCATATGACATTAATTTTCCCTTGCTGCTGACCTCTGCCACATGTGACTTAGAAGTCTGTTGTGTTACTCTATTACACCTCTCTCCAAGGTGCATTATCCTGAAGGCCCTCATTGTAAGAATGTTTATTATTAAATAAAGGAATTTAGGAAGGCTAGAAATCTGTATCCCAGCCTTGCTTTTTCATAATTGCATAAAATAAGTAGTGAACAGAATAGAATTCATTTTTTTTCATATAGCTTCTTGTTCAGTAGGGAGCTGACATCAGCAGCCAAATTGACTGAGGAAAAACCAGTTACAAGAAATTGAAGCTGAGGAATACAGACTGTGTGTTGAATGTTATAAAAGATTCTCTGCTTACAAAGTGGTTCTCTTGTGTTTTATAGAGGAGAAATGAACAGTATATGTTATAGAGAAACACATGAGAATAAGCACAGAAAAGTTTTGCATGAATACTTGGATGAAAGCAAAAGTCATTAAGCACCTGGAGGCATTTACTGAAAAAGAAATACCAAAACAAATATGGCTTGATGGTTTGGTGGTAAATGAACAATATAGTCATTTCACTACATTAGAACAGCATCTACAATAAAAGGAGATGTTTGCATGTATTTAGAACGGGTGAGAGGAATTGCATGCAAGATAAATAGGGAACGTAGTGTGAATGTAGAAGAGACTTGATCTTGGAGAGATAGAGGGAAGCAGGGATGACCTAGAAAGCAGTAGGAGGCAAAGTCTCCAAAGAACCTGTTTTTCTGATCAGATTTGATCGCACCCTCACAACCAGTGCCTGTCAGGCTGAGTGACAGCTGAGCCCATAAAGGCAGAAGAGCTGGGATATGGTGGAGACCTGTTAAATGGGAAGCTACCAGCTGTGCCTGCGAGAGTCACTACCCTGCAGCTTGTGAGAGCCTGGCAGGCTGTTGTGAGAAACACACTTGCTGCAACAGGGGCTTTCACGCAGCAGGTTGGCTCAGGGTGTCGGGCTGGATGGATCTGAGCTCTGGTGCTCTCTACCCCTTCTCAGTCGATCGCATTTGGTTGGGTTTATGCCAGGGAAAGGACATTTCCTGCACTTGCAAATGCGTGGCACTGGGAGTAATGGCATTGCTAGCCCTGTCTGTTGTATTTCAAACAGTATTTGCTTTCGTGTGCCACCTGCCAGGTTTGTTTAATAGGGAGTTACTGATCACTCTCCATCCATCTTTTCCCCACCTCACTAGACTTTTCCTCTGCCCCTCCTTTAGAATGATGTTTTCATGCTGTTTTCCTACTCAGACTGATCTATTTCTTATTCCTTCTTTTTTTTTTTTTTAATCATTGCTGCAAACAGGGCTGTGTTTTAGGATACTAATTCTGAACAGCTTTTGTCTGATAATTTTGTACACCTTAAAACAGTAGTACAGGAACTACTGCTTCTGCTTTGGGGTTTCTTGAATGTTTGTGTAAGACCTTCCTGAGAGAAAGCAGGGAGCAGCCCCCCAAAGGTACTGCTTCTCTGAAACATCTTCAGGTTGTATAAAACAAGGGCTAAGGGCTGGATTGTGGGCTGGAACAGACACTTGGAAGAATAAAGGCTTGCTGGGCCCAGTAGAGAAACTGTTGGGAAAAGAAGGTTGAGCTCAAATGAAGAAACAGGAAAATACATGGTGAGAAAGATTAGGAGCAAAGGAAATCAAGACAGGTTGATAAAAGTGCTGTGAGTTTGAGAAGGTGAGGAATATTTATAGATGAGGCCTGGGACATCAGCGTTTCTGGGTGGGCTTTGGGAATGTGGCAGGAGGGCTGGGACACTGGGTGACTGAGCAGGCTGCAGGGCCAGGACAGAGTGACACAGGTGAAGATGGAGCTGAGGAGTCTCTTTCCACCAGAAAACACAGCTTGTAGAGCCCTGCTGCCTTATCACTAGGTACTTGAGAAACTCAACAATTAGTGTAGGTTTGTCCCTGTGCTCTCGCAACCATCCAGACAGAGATTAACTATTGGACTGCACAAGGATTTACTGGTTTAACTGCTGCTCTTCCAGTTGGACATCAACACAGAGGTCTGGGAGCTGTACTTATGTTACACATGAGTTTCCTTGTGATGGAATCAGTTTTTTCAGCTTTTGGTTTTGAATCCACTAACTTAAATAGATTATTTAAAAAAAAAAAAAAGAAATGCCAAAGTTAGTGCTTGTACCTGTAGTCTTCATTCAGTGCTTTTGTATATGTTTTTTCTGTACACACTTTAATTACAGCTTAGTCTCGTGCTGCTGTTAAAAGTTTGGATATGTTTCTTGTTGTTTAGGGATGCATCAGGGTTTTCTAGTGAGGGAGTTTGTGTATATAAGATCTGTTTATTTGTTGCAAAAACAGGAAAATTGTAAAATAGGGACCATGGGGAAAATAATCTCGTGAATGCTGTTCAGAGAATTGTGTTGTACATCTTCTTGCCGGTGGTTTTATTAATTGATTCTGGGCAAGTGACTCGCACAAACTTTTCATGGGTGGTCACTAGTGATGTAATGCTTGGTTTCTGGCTGACTCAGCTGAGATATTCAGAAGTGCTGAGGACTCACAGCTGCAGCAGAAGTCAATAGGAGCTGCGCTTTGAACACGTTCTGCTGTGCAACGCTAATTACTTTCAAAAGCCAAGTCCCAGTCATCTGCAGATAAATCAAACTCCAGAATCTAAAGTATATCCTTAGATCTTGAAACTGATCTTGGATTTCAAACCTATGCTTTATCATATCAATCTTGCTTTATCACTGTCACTTAATCTTTACAACAGTCTCTGTCTGCTGAGATTAAGAGAAATATAATTGTATAAAACAAGAGTAAGATTGGATAGGATGTATCTGAATCAGAAACGAGGACCATTTGTTGAAATGCTGATGTAATTGCTCCAGACAGAGTAAAGAGGCTGACAGTTCCTCATGGAAAAGTGCTGCTTAGGCATCTGTATCTGGTGAGGTAGTAACCAAAGCTTCCCATCTGGCTTCTGAGCAGAGTAAAATAGGATGGCAGCCTTCTACCAGCATCTAGGTTTGGCTTAAGGTTAGTTTTGAGTCACTTGTTCTATGTTGGTTTATCATTCTCACTATTGATAGCTGAACTGATGACTGATATTTTTGTAGGTATGAGTAGTGCTTGATTTCAGCGTGTATTTTCTACTCCTAGGAAAAACGTTAGAGTTTGAGCACTAAGCAAAAATCTAATGCACTTAACTATTGGTTTTCCTATGGTTCTGTCAAAACAAAAACAAACCTATTTTTCTGCAAGAGAATCAGTTTGAAAAGTGAGGTGCTACTTGTTTCACCCTTAATGCTTTTCTGACAAATTAATTACTTAGAGAATTGAGTCATGAGAGTACCACTGTGTTGGGCAGCGTCACAAACAGACTTGTAGATAGACAAGTTTGTGGCTTTTATTGCTTCAGTGATTCTCTTGGGAAGATATTACCTTCTCTGCTCTTTAGTACCTGTAGGAATGTGTATTATAGAAGAGCTGTGACTTCGGTTATCAATCTTGATGAAGCTTTTGTGAAGAAGGTGATCAACAAATTCTGGGCATTTAAATTACTGGTATGTTCAAAATCAATTTTCTACCAGTTAAAGTCAGAAAAGCTATTATAAAAAGACTGAGCGCTGGTAACTACTTATTGTAATAAAAACATTTTTTTCTTACATAAATTACCTGCACCATAACAATTTCATGTGTATTAACAATTGGCTTGGAAGTTTTCAGCTTCTTAAAAGCAAGAGTTTCTTTTTTCAAGAAACATAAACTTTGGGGATAGAGGAATGACAGTTCTGTATGTAGCATTGTTCTTCCTCCTAAAAGAAAATTATTATAATTTTCCAAGGCTTACAGTAAATACTGTAGCTGAAGCCAGCACAGTATTTTTGAACACTGTAATAAATGTTCCATAATTGCCTCTGGTGGCAAGGCAGGGAATCAGGTTGGCTCCTGTAGTTGAATCATATAATATGATTTTCATTCACTGCTGTAAATTGGCTCTGGACAGCTTCACATGTCAACTTTGACTACTATTTTATGGATCTCACTGGGCAAACCATGTCATTCACTCCTTCCATCCAGCATAAAAAAGAGGTTTCCATTGTCAGGCCAAAAGTATGTAGAAAATCTTCTATTTTATGAGGGTAAAACACAAGTATAATAAAGAAATAATTTTTAGTTTGACTAGCAGTAGGGAAAGTATCTATATATGGGAAATGTCAAAAATAAGTGTGTTTTCTGTGCAGAACCAGGGTAAGGAAAGCAGGAAGCAATGTATCACAGTTTTAGAAACAAGCAGTAGTGGTAGAGAGTTTGACGTAAGATCAGGGCAAGATTTATTTCTTATATCTTTCATTTGTAAAATCAAATGTAACTAATGTCATTCATAGGCATAAGAAGATGTTTTTGTTTTGATAAATCTAGATTTCACACACATAATTTTCATTTTAACTAATTTTTTACTTTCTCATCTCTTTATAATTGTGAGATTTCTTTTAAAAAAGAAAGGTTCTGTGGAGGTGAATTTCAGGCAGGTTTATGAGGTCTGCAGGATTGAGATTGTTGGGTTGGGTTTTTTGTTGGTGTTTTTTTTGGTGTGTGTTCTTTTTTTCCCAGAGACAGTCCACCAGCAATGTAAATTCAGTCTTATTAATAAAAATCAATGGTGTAAACAAAAAGATACATATCTTTTTATCTAATACAAATGTCACTCAAAAGCTTCTGGTTTGCCAGGCAAAAAGAGGACTTTGTAATCTATAATGAGTATATAATTCCTGAAAGTTGATTATGAAGGAAACACAGGAGATAAAATAGAGCATAAAATCATAATTTTAAAATAAAATACACTATTCAGATTTTTTTACTGAAAAAGTCTAATTGCCTTTTGACTTATATGTGGCTATTTGTTTGTTTGTTTTTATTGAAAAATTTAGGTAATACAAAGAATTTGAGGAATGTTTATATTCAAATTATTATTTTTTTGTTGTTGACAAAAAAAGGTGGCAGAACTTCAACCACCAGAAAGCTCTTTAATTTTCTTACTTATTTCTCCTGGCTTACCTTTTCCTTTTCAGTATTTCTAAATGTGTACTAAACACAGGTGTTGCAGAATGTGTGGAGCTCTGACAATAAGTCAGATTACAGATTAAATGAGTACTTTTTGCCTTTCTCTGTTTGCTGCTTTCATTTCCACTAAGTCTAAAAATATATTTTTGTGTTACAACTTAGCAAATATAATGCAAACCAACTTGAAATCCTTGTATCCCTGAGCTAGTTATTGCATTCTTAGAAAATTTGGAAAGTGATCTGGAATGGAAGTTTCTTGAAGTAATTGGAAATCAACAGAGGAGGGGCAGGGCTGACCTATTAAAGTAATAATGAAATAGCAATGGGACTTTTGAAGGGGTTAATCTTTCGGGACCTAACAAAACATTCTGGTTTGTTAAAAAACATTCCTACTTGTTTACATTTATAAAATGTAACCAAAGGCAAACTATTGCTTTCCAGTAGGCACTCTAGAAATCAGGTGTCTGCCAAGTGTAGACTTCAAGCTTCAGATTAAAACCAACCAACCAAACAAAACAAACCACCAAAAAACTGATCCAAAAAATAACAATAAGAAGTGGTCAGCAGAGGTCTAAGGCTGAGTCAACCTCAGAGCAGATGTTGTGGTGTTGAAGGGAATGCAAAAACCTCATCTTCTATGTAGCACCCTGCAGCCTGGTCTCCTTTGAGCCTCCTAAACTGGAATCACTTAAGTGTCATGAAAATCCGGGAGTGGGATCCGTGTTTCTGCTGTGTTTGCTATACCACATCATTTTGGAAACACAAATGGACGTGAACATACATATGCTGGTTGAATCATGGAATTGTCAGAGTTGGAAGGGACCTCTAGAGATCATCTAGTCCAACTCCCCTGCTAAAGCAGGAATACCTAGAGCACATCACTCAGGAGCATCCAGGTGGGTCTTGAAGGTCTCCAGAGAAGGGGACTCCACGACCTCCCTGGGCAGCCTGTTCCAGGGCTCTGTCAGCCTCACTGCAAAGTTTTTCCTCGTATTTGAATGGAACTTCCCATGTTCCAGCTTGAGCCCATTGCCCTTAGTCCTATTGCTGGAAACTGCTGAAAAGAGTCCAGCTCCAACATCCTTCAACCCACCCTTTAGATACATATAAATATAAATAAGGTCTCATTATGAATTTCAGTGGTAGGGAGTTGGAAATTGACAAGTCTCTCCAAATGAATCCTCTCTCTTTCCTGGGTTTGTGTTCACAGCCACATGCCTGTGTACAGGTAAAGTTCTTTTTGTGAACTCTGATCCCAGGTCCATGTGGCACAATAATCTCTGCTGAGATGGAAAATTCTCTAGTCTAGAATAAGAGTGGGGAAACAGTATTTTTGTATTCTACCCCAAACCAGCTTGTGTTTAACCTTTAACATTCTTGCTGTTTGTACCCAGTGCTGATGGCTCCCAGGGGACCTCACCTGAAGTCCCTGCTTCTATGTCTGGGCACAACCCCCAAGAAGTTTATGCAATTGTGGCACTGCAAGGAGAGGGAGCTTGGGCACCAGCAGCTCGGGGGATGTCTGTACCCTCACTCTGATGTTAAGCAAGGAAAATAAATTAATAAGACTGGCAGGAGAAACAACAATGAAAGGTGATGAGGAGAATCAAAAATTCTGCCTGGGAATATAGAGTATCCCAGTGGTAGAGGGAAAATCCTGAAGGTTCGTCAGTGTATTACTGCATTCTGGCTGTTTATGTGAATAGAGGCGTTGGTGTTATATCAGAAACTGTTTTGCAAGATACCAGTCTGCAGGTTTCTCTGGTGTCTTCCTGTTTGCCTGTACTGCGTTTGAGGCAACATTAACATACTGCAACAGAGCTGGTGGTTTCATGGTGTCCCTGCCATTACAAATTCATCAGCATTTACCAGCAAATACCTGACCAACTTCCACTACAGTGTTGTGTCAGCTTAAACTAAATTCACTGTCAGCAGATCTAATACCACTAGCGCTACTTTTAGATGAACACCATGTTATCAGGGAACATATCAAAACATCTGGTTTCATTCTGAAAGATGTCTTTTGGTGAGCAGAATTACCCATGTAGCTTTCTACCTAGATTTATTTTGAAAAGTCACTTCATTCTTGATAGGATTTTGTGTATTGAAGCCCTGCCCTTAGGTGAATAGTTAAGAAGCCATACTTTTAAAAACTATAAACAATAGCAGGAACTTGACAGCTAGACCCTGGAAGTCACCACCAAACATCAGAATATGAAGGGAAGCTGAAGTTGTCACCTTGTACTAATACAGGCGGACAGTTTACTGGCTCTCAGCTCTCCAGTTCTTAAGGCGGACTCAATGAGAGGGATTTATAATACATATTAATTTTATTTGGAAGTCATTCAGGCACTGTGATGAAAGGCAGCAGTATAAAAGTCTCGGAGAACCATATGTGTTTAGGGTTTTTATAGTGGTGGCAGGGTCTTTGGCTGAGGTAGAGATTGAAGGTTTTAACTGTCTGTTAAAACAAGCAGAAAGTACAGATATTTAAAATGCCTAATGTCCTGCCGTCCCAAAGCACTTTGTTTTCTTCCTGTCAGAGAACTGACAGGTGAGAGACAGAGCCACAAAAAAGGCTGTTCCTTGGTAATGTTGGTGCATAAAGACTTTCTGAAGCAGTGGGACTGCAGGATTTTGCCTCGCTCTTTGCAGAGAAGTGCCCTGTGGGTGCTGCAGTGCTGTGGTGTACAGGGGGGTCACTGCAGCTTCTGCCTTTCTCATTGCAGAATAAGCCACGGGTTCTGACTGTGTAACTGCAGGGCTGGATTCCTTCCTTCCCAACAAGGATACCTCCTGTCCAGGGCCTTGGGCTTTGGTAAATGCTTCAGTGTGGCTACCTAAACCTGTTGTGTGTGGGAGGAATAAAGCTTGTGTTTCAAGTGAGGAGGCACGAAAGGAGTCAGGACGGGGATCAGATCTAGCCCATACTTGTCATAAGGAGACTAAATTTTAAGTGTAATTTATTCCTCTTAAATAATGAAAATGTATCTGTGGATTTTTCTTCACCAGAGTCCAAAATGTACTAACGATAAGATATGTAAGTCCAAAATATGAGATAAAAGCTGCTTGAACCATTATCTTACATTTATAACCCTGTTTTTCTCAGTCCTTGGCAAGGAGGATCAGTCTCTCTCTTGATTGTTTTGTGCTCTAGAAATTTCCTCCTTCTTGATGTAAATGGTTCTCCCCAGCCCTGGGCTTTGTCACTGTAGGGGATGGACATGCTGCTTATTTCCCCCCAACAGTCCTTAACCAGCTCCCTGAAAATCCCTGCTTATAGGGCAGGAGAAAAGTGAGGGGTTTGCCCTTCCCGACAACCTTCACACAGGTAGTGTGCATCCTGCCAGGTGCAAGCCTGCTCCAGGTGCCTGCTGCACACTCATCTCATCTGCTTTCTCTCGCTCAGAGATTGCTTTTGGTTATTGGCTGCCTGAGTGATGCAAGCCCCAAAGAGCCCCAGCAAGGGAAGCAGAGCGACGTGATCCAGGGAGCAATCTGGCTCATTCCCTCGCTTTCTCTCTCTCCCAGCAGGGAAGTTCATGACTGCCCAATGCAGAGGGACATTTCTGACACGTCTCAGGCAGGAGCTCGGTGGCACTGTTAATAGAGCATGGCTGTCTCATTTGTAGGCTCCATTCACCTGACAGCTAAAAATTATCAGTACTGATGCTTCGCTCCCTCTCTCTTTTCTCCAAGCTAGTGATTTGTCGATGTTATGGGTAGGTAAGCTTGACAAAACATTACACATTAGCAGCTCAGGCAGCGTTTGAAATGGGAAAATTGCTAGCAAACTGCTCTATTAGAGACCCAAATAACAAATTCTTTATTTTCCTCAATGAAAGAGAGATAGTTAAAACCCAAATTAATATGTCTGTCTCCCCCACTCTGCAGGGGGAATCACTCTTCAAGACAAATGGCTTTGTCACTCCTGAGAGTGTGAGCTGGCTCTACAAAGGCTGCATTAGGCAGAGTTTTTTATCCTTTGTGTTTTGCCATCCTTGGCGTGAGCAGTGCAGGCGCCAGATGAGGAGGTGATGAAAAGATTTGCACCTCAGTGAACTTTGAGATGGATTAGCGTGGGAATTTGAATGCTTATTCTTTACTCTGGGATAGTTTTTCATATTTAACTGCATGGTTTCCCTCTGATTGGTTTGCTGTTTTGTTTTTTTTTCTCTGATGTGTTTACTTTTTACTCATTGCTGCAAAGTCATTTAAAGACAGTGGGGAAAAAGGAGGACTTTATCCTGTCTCACATCATGTTATTACAAGAAAAATCTATATGAGTCTATTGGGCCCTCATACTTTCCAATCTCTGATAATATATTAGAGAAGAGAAAGGAAATTGTTCTTGTCCTTTGATGTTGTTGTCAAAGACTCTAAAATAAAGCTTCAAGAGGGAGACAGAGTGTTGCTGTGTGTCAGAAGCAGGGAGAGATGCTTCAATTCATCTAAGCGATACAGCTGGCAGCAGGCACCATGGCACAGTCAAATGGGTGACTGAAAGGAGGAACAAACGCCCCAGAGAGGCTTCAACATTCATTTTTGTGAATTCTACTTGTGGAGTCTTTTAAATAGAACTTATTATGAAATACCAGAGGAAAATTTCATTGAGTTGTAAGGAATCTTAAATGTGGGGGATAGTAGTTCAAAGGATAAAAATTTAGCCTTTCCAGGACTGTGTCTCTTGCGCAGAGATCTCAAATTTATTGAAAAATTATAGTATATTCTGGTGATACACACACATACACAAATGAGCTCACTGGTGTTGCTTTGCACTAGCACAGGTGGTTTCATAGCGTATGACAGCACTTCATGGTATGCAGGAATAGACCATCAAAAATAAGGTTTTCCAGAGGTCATGCTTTAGGTAAACTAGGTAATGTTCTCTGAAATAAAATGTGGATGTAAAATTTAGACTGGCTTTTCACTGGTTTTGCAGGAAAAAATGACCACACTAGGTAGGAACTGTTTTTCATTCTTTCAGAGATGGCACCCCTAGCAGCAGTTTTCCATTATTATGAATAAACACTGGTTTATAATTAAGCCATTATCCTGGTTTGACCCCTTCTGGCAAAATCTAGTGTTTCCTGGAGATTTTTATTCCTGTGCTGCCCTTTACATGTCATTTATGGCCTATGGATGAGTTAAAAGTACAAAGTATTAATACAAATAATTTATTTTCTACTATTTTAGTTGTGTAACTGCATTGTATTAACAGCCCATGCCTGCCAATCTATAACATGCATTTATGAAAAAAAAACCAACGGAAGTCAGATTAGTACTTTATGCTTTTCAAATACCTGTTTATTTAATGCTGCACTTAACTTAATGCTCCAAGATCAGCTGCATTTGGTGCCCAAGTAGGAATTCACCTGCAGCAGCACCCTAATGAGAGCACACGGTGCTGCTTGTTGCTTCTTGGTAGCACCTCAAAATGTAGTGACTAAGCATAACGTGGTATGTGTAGTCTTTAGTGCTTCATTCACAAAGAACTTCATATAACAAAAAAAATGTAGGGTGCTCAGGTAAAAATATAACAGTAGATGATAATAGCCTTGTCCGTCAATTTCTGTAGAGGCCATCTGCTGCAAATTTTTTAGGGCAGGGTGAAGAATTCAGTACTGCTTCAAAAGGTAGCTCTCTGAAGCAACTTTTTCTATATTCCTCTCTACCTTTTCCAGAAATTTCATTTTTTCTTACTAGTGGGGATCGATGCATATTCCAATTTTGGCTTTTTTTTTCCATTTGGGTGCAAAATTTCTGTACATATTTCCACTCTCGAGTCACTAAAATTTCCTTGGAATTTTAAGTGATTATAAAAAGGGGCCATGTGTCCCCCCATCACTAGATTTGAATTTCCCTGTAAGGCCTGCTATGTCGGTGTGCAGCACGTGTGAACCCCCGGTTTCCATCCATAAGGCAAGGGAACTGGGCAGGCATGGTCTCTTTTTGTTCCTAGAAGTGTCTGCATAGAAGCACTGGGGAGTTAAACACCAAACTGGCAAGCTGACAAACAGCCTTTATGGGAAGAGTATGTGTACTGCTAATTCTGGTGACAACCACCCAACAATAGGCATGTGCTGAAGCTTACGGCAATTTGCATTTCACTGTGGACTTGCCAGAAATGAAGCACGTTATATTTAGAAGAACTGGAAGGGAAATCTCAGGAACTTATTCAAATCACAAAACAAGGAATTGAATTAACTGTCATCACAACCTCTAAACCAGACTGCTACAGAAATAAGAGTGCACGCGCATTGACTGTACAAGTTGACTGTGCAAATACCACAATATTCGACTTAAATAGCTTCTCAGTGTATAACTGAGCTGGCAAAATATCTTATTTTCAAGGGGATTTGTCTTTTTTCTATTGAAGGCACAGATCAACAGAAGGCTACACTGTGCAATGAAGGGCTGATGGGCCTTACATGTCTTCTCTGCACCGTGATTTACTTCTCCCTGCATCTCATTTTATCTCTGTTCTTGGTCTTAAAATTTTTTCTCCCCTCTGCATTGCTGCAGCAGCTCTAAATGACTAGAGTGATTCATTCCATCTTTCCACTATGTTTTTGTATTTCAATTCTAAAGCATTTCCAGCCACAGAGTTTTGCTATTGAAACTGTTTCTTTTTATGACGTTTTGGAAAATAGAAACAACATTTGAATAATAACTAAGAGCTGCGTAAAATCAAATTTTTCTTTCAGTTCTAACTTTGATTGTAGAATTTTAGGTGCCATGGTCATTTAAATTTGTTGTATGGTGATCCACTTTTACATTCCTAATTGGAATGAATTTTTAGGGTTCATCTGAGGAGAAGACAGTACTTTCAGCAGGATTTTCTGGAACTTGCTGATAAAGACCTGAAAATACTTCTGGGAAGAAACAGAAATTAATTTTAGTGGTTACTCTATGTGGTATCTTAAAGCTGATTACATTTTATGTTAGTGATAGATGCACTTATGAGATTTCATAAAGAATACTTCATTCAAATCACATCTCAAAAATGAAAACAACAGCATTTTCATGTTGTCTGGACCATATTTTAGAACATCTTCAGTAGTTAGTAGTTAAAGTAGGAAGATACAGTCCTTTTCTGCTCTGCTTTAACGTAGATTCCTTCCCCCCAAAAAAATCTGGATTCCTATTGCACTGAATTCCACTTTGTTCTTCAGCACGTTCCCACAGATTGTTGCTCCTGGGTCACTCTGGTAGGATTGTTAATCCGTTTATAAAGCTGTCACAACGTAGCATAGATTTTAGTTCAGATAGCTATGTTCTATTTACAGCAACTAGTCAAGGAAAGCATCTGTATTTTCTGCCTTAACTTTGATTAATATAACTACTATTTTTTATTCATTCCATGACCTTTAAAGGAGCAATTTCTATAACCTGTGACTTTTTTCTATACAGATTCATCGTAATCTATGAGATTATTTTATTTTCTAAGTTATTTTCTCAGCACTTTCTTTGTGTAGTGGCTTTCGACAGAAAATCTGTTTTGCATTGAAACTCTATAAAATTGTTTTATATTAAAATTTGCTATCATGTTTAATGTTATTCCTATCCTAACATGTCTATTACTTCGTTTGTTTTCAGACGTTTGGAACAAAACCTCATCAAAGTCATTCCGCCTGGAGCTTTTACCCAGTACAAGAAGCTTAAGAGAATGTAAGTTTTAGTAAGACCAACATGCAAGAGCAATCATGAATCTTCCAGCTTCAAGTTTAGTATCTTTATTTTAGAAACATAATGGCAATTTCTATGTTGAAATCACTGGGGCTTGCACAGATAATCTTTCTAAAATGTAAGCAACAATGGAATTTGGTTCAGGATGCCTAGCAGTGCATGAAATCCTTAATAATGCTTAATTTCACTTCCTATTATAAACGATGTCAGCTAATTAGTTGTTGGTCTATTCAAACTTCAAATCTGGTTCCTCAGAAAAGATTCTAAGTTCTTTCTTTTTTTTCTCGTTCATTCTAGTATCCATTTCCACCATTTCAGTGTAGTTGACCCCAGTTATAGCAGGAGTGCATGTTCTTCCAGAGCAGATATTTTTTGTAGAGTGTTCAATATCCTGATGTTGAAATATTTTGACAGTTTAGAAGAAAACAAAGAAAACTGCTGGAACTTGTTTTCTGTTTCTTAATAACTAGTAGATACCCAGACAATTATTTCCTTTATAAGCTGGATGTTGCCCTTGGTCGGTCAGTCTTTTAATATTGAAATGACATATGAGAGATGTTGTGACAGTAGTACAATGACACAGGCAATGATAGAACAATTTACTCCTGCTTCACTATAGTATCAAGATGTTGATAGATTTCACTGGACCAGTAAACTTCCACAAGTCATTCAGACTTTGTGGCTCAGTCTAAAAATGGCTAAGAAGGTGCCTTTACAGTTCTTGTGTCCTGACGTGAACAATACTTACTGGAATTAAGAAACTGTCCATTTCAAGATTATTATTAAATTATTATTAAACTGGATTATTAGATAGCTAATCCTTTTGGAAACTGAAATGAGCTTGTGATGTACTTTTGAATTTAAGGGTAAAATTGCTGTGTTTGCCACTCCAAACTTATCAAGTTCCTAGAGCTGAAGAGCTGTAAATATGAATCTTAATATTTAACAGGTCAAGTCATCAATCTTACAGAGTCTCTATTCTTCTGTCTCATTTTCAATATAGCTGTATGTATTTTTAAAGAAGTACTGTATTAGATAGCAAGATGGTAATTTCAGTGAAAAATGATGGATCCCTTTTCAGTGACCTAAATTGTAACTTTTTCAGTTCTTTCTGAGGTATGACTAATTTTAGATTTTGGCACTGTTTTACTGTCCTTTCATTTTTCATTATTGGTGAACTCTAGTTTTATGGGAGTTGACCAAAGAAGTATTCTTCAACTCGACTCACTGCTCAACCCAATGTGGCCCTTACTATATGAAATGATTAATTTCACAGCAGAACTCCATTAGCGAGTTGTGTTAACAGCTTCCTGGAGTATAATTGTCATACTCAGTGAGATCTGAACTCACAGTTAAATCATACATTATTGTGCCAGGTGATCTGTATCAAAGCTTAGTTAACATGAGAGCATGTTGTGGAAGAAGTTGGGATAGATAATTAGTTTGCAGAATGTCCCATAACAAGCACAATATTTTGCCTTTTGGTTATTGACCTGTCTCCTAGGAGAGTGAGGCTCTATATTGGGCATAAATGTTGTTACATAAAGTTCAACTGAGGTCATTTGTTCCACTCTTTGAAGAAATTATCTACATCGTCTTTTCAGTGTGCAATATTCCTAGTATTATTAACACAAAAATATACTTTGGTCAAAAGACTATCTCTTGGAACAAAAGAATTATCCGTCCTTTTCCTCATAGAGGAAGGATGTGTTTGATATCACTGCAGTCATCAGCCTTTCTTAATTTCTGTTACTTTGATTTTAATGAGCATTTCAATAGCATGAATGGTACTGATTTAATAATTGATGTCCTGCTCAGGGTAGAAATGAAGAACATTATTGTTGTTGTTGTTCTTACTATTTTTAACTATTATTTATAATAATTTTTTACTCAATCCAGAGGCTAGTATTAGCATTGTGAATTGTATTTTATTTTTCTCCTTATGATGAATAAATATGCAAGAACGTTAGGCAATAGGTTGCTCACTTTCAATATTTTGATTGTTCACTGATTATTTCATGCAAGATTATACAGTTTCCTCTTCTTAAATAGTTGATTACTGAGATTAATTTTTGCAAAAGAGACAGTTGTCCAAGATAATCCTTATATGACTTGATCTTAATAGGTCAAGATGATAGCAGAAAGTGTATGTATGTATATTAATTCAAGTGTTATGTTTTCATCTCTCTTAAGCTTCCTGTTTAGAATGTCCCTCCAATAGCTACTTTGATGACTGGGTTTTAACAAAGGAGCTGAAATCTTTTGTTTCTTGGGGTTCATCATAATTGCCTAATCTTCTCACCCAATTAGTTACATGAAACCAAATGTATTTGTCTCAGAAGGAAGATTTGGCATCTTTCAGGATTCAAATATGCAGTTGAATTATATAATCTGGGATGATGGTTCCCCTGATTTTGGGGTGAATGTAACAGGTCTTAGCTCTATGCTCAGTTATGCAAGGGCATTAGAAGAGGCTTTGAGGGCCTTGAAGGAGGTATGTCCCATCTCCAGAGAGGGAAGTTGTCATTATTGCGTGAAGTACCCCAGCCCAGACATGCCATTTTGAGTTTATTTACATACATTTACATACAGTTGTGCTTGTACAATGGTTCTGTAAATTACAGCTTTCAAGTTCCAAACTTTATGGCATTTTCTCCTGTTTTGTCTTTGCTTTGATGAGGCTTTTCACTAAGAAGTTTGTAGCACAAGACTGAGAGCCAGATCCATAGAGCCGCTTTGAAAGATGTGATTGTACCTCTCTAGCTCTGATGTTTGTAGTGGCATTTCATGTTGTCAAAATAGTTTTACTATATATTAGTAGAAAATACATGGAGATTTCACGGTCTTCCCACTGTCACAGTAGTTCTGTGGCATTGCTACTTTTATTAAGCATCTTCTAAAAACTAAACCATATATGACATGGATTTTTGCTGAGTACACTTGTCAAATGAGAGCAGCCCATTTTACATGTTAGAGATAGTCAAGTAATCTGTTTCTAATAATGTTAGTTGACAGAGAATATTCATCCAATGCTATTAATAGTTTAGCATTTGGCTGCATCTAAAAATAAATGTTTTATTTTAAAACCTTTTACAGTAAAGACGTTTAAGCCACACAGTCATATGTTATACAGTGATTCCCAGGGTATCCCCGATGCCCTGGTGCAAAGTCAAAAACAATTTATGTCCCTAACTGGTAACTGAGCACAGCCACCCTCCAAGGTGTGTTAACCTTTAGAAAGATCTCTATTGTGCCATCAGAGGTGCAGAGAGACAAGTATGAGGTGACTAATGTATTCCCTGCCTGGGTGGAATCCTGATAAGTTTATTACATTTCCAGCTAAAAAGCCACATTTCCATTGAGTGATTCAGAGATACCCTAAACTATGAAAATGAGCCTTATGTGATCTAAATTGACGTAGTTGTGCAGGTTAGAAGAACCTCTTTATCTTGATGTAAATCAAGCACAGATTAGGATGATCTTATCCAGGCAGACCAAAGGAAGGGAACAGAAGTACAAGGGCATAATTGAATCCCTTTGCCTCAGTAAAGTCAGAAGGAGATAGAGCCTCCTTATCCAACAGCAGTGGAGCTTGGGCTCTAATGGAAAGGAAATAATGTGTCTAATTATCTTCTAATGCTGATTGTAGTGCATCTGCATGAAGTGAGTGTGTGTCATCACCCAGCATGGCATTTATGCACGTTCAGGCACCATTAGTTACACACTCACTAGCGTCTGGACATGGGGAGAGGGAAAGGATGGAAATGTTGAAATGTAGCAAATCAATAAAATAGTGCTGAAATACTTGTTTCAAAAACTAACTGCCCTTTCTCAGATTCTTGTAATTGTTCAGCAAACTCATGATTTCATGTCATCATAATAGGTCATCAGACACATCACAGATTCGTGTCAGACCTCTCTTTACCTAAGAGTTACCAGATAAAAAACAGTAAATGCTACCAGGCAGTCTAAACAAGTTTCACAGAAACCTGTATAACAATAAGTGATCCTACTTGCAGTGTCACAAATTTGGCTGCTGTGATTTGAGTTGAAGAACTGGAAACCTTCCCTAAATACTCTCCTTGTTGGCAGGATGTTGTAGTAGAAAACACCGGTAGATTGCCGAGCAGTTATTTCATGACCCTCATAAAAGAAGCAAAGAAAATCCCACTTTCACAGTTAGAGAACTTCATTAAAATTTTAACCGATAGAATTTGTAACTCAAAACATGTATAGAATGGAAAACCTTCTTGCTTTCTGATTCCTAAGTTCTTTTTTCAAGTGATGTTTATTTAGTCTGACTGGAATCCTTAGCATGTGCCCCAGTGGAAATAACAGTGAAAGTGTACAGGAAACACTGTATTGCTCCAGCTTCAGCTATCAGTGAAAAGATTTGATACTCCTGATACGAGCTGATACCAATTGTCAGTGAATGCAACAGGATGGCTGAACGTTATGCCTGTAGCTAAGCACCTGGTTGAGGTGATTGACAGAAAGAGTGGCTTGCAGTGACAGTCCTGATAAGGCACCCGGTTCTGAGTCCCAAGTGTAGTACATTTGGCTCCATGTATAAAAAAATTGTGGTGTAGTCTACATTTATGTTTGTGTACTTAATTGATTATGATTAAAGTGGAAGGGTATTTTCCAAACCAGGAACACACTTTCTCTTGAAGATAACAGCAGGTTATAACTGAATTCCACTCGGTCATAGCTGAAAGGGTGGAATCCTGCTGGGGCTCTCTGACAGGGTCTGCAGCCCTGCAGCACTGCTGGCTTCAAAGGTCCATGATTTCCATTCAGATGCTCAAAGGCTTTCCCTAAATGTCTGAAAACTCCATGCAGAACTAAAAAAGTTCTGTGCCAACCCTCTTCTCACCTGCCTCACCAGACCAGGTCATGGTAGAACTTTGCGCTGCTTGTTTTCTCTAGGCCACTAAAATCCAAACATCACTGGTACAGTGCCAAACTCCTCAGTGACACTGGTGCCTGCTTTGGGACAGGGGCTGGGTAGTCTGTTCCTCTTTCCCATTAGTATTAAACAGAGATGGTGTGGGAAAAGTCTTACTGTCTTACCTCAGAAGAATTTTATCATCCTAAGAATTATTGGTATTGTTTCATATAAATTGTGGAACTTCATACGGTTTTGATGAGAATTTTGTTTGACTATACTACGTGTTTCTGGTACTTATGAGTGTGTTCATCTTTACATCTCATTATCCACAAGGTTTCTTCTCTTAGACAGACACAATCTTGCTACCTCAGAAGCCGTTCCCCTGGTGCTTACACCATGCTGACACTGTTAATCCCACCATTTTACTTAATGCACGTCCTGCCAGCACTTTCCAGCTACCTTAGAACCTCTCCTATCTGGGTTCTTACATAGTTCATAATTTCTCTGAGGAATATGATGGTTTAGTTCTGTTTTTGTATCGAGTATGTATTTCCAGTAAATTACTGCTAAAATATTTCCTTGAAATTCCTGTTTACAAATATATTCTTGTATATATTTTTTAATCCTCCCTTCTCTTTACAGAGACATCAGCAAGAATCAAATATCTGACATTGCACCTGATGCATTCAAAGGCTTGAAATCTCTCATTTCATTGTAAGTATAAAATAGAACTGAATGGGCATTTGGGGAGAGCTTGTGTGTAAGAGAAATAAAAATGATAATGTGCTGTCTGGGAGAACTTATGTTTCAGTGTGCAATTGCCAGCTTGCGTGAAGCATCTCATTTTTGTAAGTGAAAAATTGGTCATGAAGATTAGAAGGAGAAAGTGTTTACACATCTCTAGTAAGCTTTTTTATAGATGAACACCCCCAAGGTTACTGACTTGTTCACTTCTTCACAGACAGTGTATTAGTTGATCTACTGTAGCATCTGGAGGCTAAGCCGTGCCTCCCAACTCATCATGGCACACAAAAGCCTCATCATAGCTCAGACACTGTTTAATGGTGGTGATGGTAATCAGGGAGGAATTGAGGGAAATGCTTTCTTACTGAATTTTTCTTTTGTATTAAATTGTGAATGAAATTCACAAATGAAATTGTACTCTCTTGTGAGTTTATTTTTTTGGGGTCGGATTTTTTTCAAACCAGTTAGGGAAGAACCTAAGGTTTTAAGAAAATGTTTATAATTTTTAGCTGCAATTGCTACTTTATTAATCTGGAAGGGGACTAAAGTATGTCTTCATACAGAAGATAAAAAGAAGGTAGGATCTCTTGACAACCATTTGCCTCTCTTTGTAGGACACAGAAACTGCTTTAGCACCAAGTTGAATTTAAATGCAGCTGTATTTCAACCTAGCTACCCACTGCACTATCAAACAGTAGAGTTTTAAGTGGGTAAAAGGAGCAATACAAGGTCAGAAGATGCACGTGGAGAATGAACTAGAATAGTGGGTTACAAAGAGCCCCAGGTTGAGAAAACAGGTTAAGCTCATCTTCACTTACCTATGTTAACTTGAAAGATAGTTTTAAAACATTTAGCTCATTAATATTCATATAACACAGTTTGATTTTTAAAAGTGTTTTATTTCTAATTTTTTTTTTACATTTTATTCTCTGAATACTGGATAATTCTAGCAACCTCTATAACTTGGTGACTAGTGCTAATATTAGAAGGCTATTACTGCAACATATATGTTGCAGTAAACTTTTGAGCCAGAATGCAGAAGGATAGGCCTTTTTTTGTGCCCTGAATCCAGCTGGGAGAATGCCAGAAATATGTATTAAGTGTTGTTAGCCTTTGTTGAATAGATAGGGGTATTTATTCAACATGCTGTGGAAATGGGGAAATCCCTCAATCCTCTCTGATTTGGTTAGAGAATGACATTTACTGAACACTATGGTTATGGCTTAGTATGAAACTACTGCTGGTGCTGCAACTTTCTGGTCTTGGCAAACTTCCTGGCTAGGAGCAAGCTGGACAGGAAGGCATTTTTACTGGGGTTGACATCCCAACTCAGAAGTTATTCATCTTTAGCTATAGCTAATTCAGATACCCCCAGGTGGCCTCAGGAGTGGGACAGAACACATCAGAGTGGACAGTGAGGAAATGAGAATATGATCTGGGAAGGAATTGATTGTTTTGACTTGCACACAAAAGCAAGTGAAAGAAGTGTGTATTCTCTGTGCAGTTGTCCAAGATGATATTTCAAGTAAGTGATGTTTAAATATGTTTATATCCAGGAGGGTAAAATAGTGCTTAAGTTCATGCTAGGAGATTACAAGAGGGAAGAGAGAGAGCAGAGAGATGAGATGCAGCATCTCATCTCTGATGAGAGGTCTATAGTGAGAGAATTGCCTCTTTCCTCTGTTCAGTGTTTATCTCTGCCTCAGTTTCCTTCTACCACAGCCGCACAAAGCTGTTATAATACACAATCTGCTTCTCTTCTCTTTGGCGGACTGGTTTCTAGGACAGTTTCAACTCTACCTTTAAAACTGCCAGCTTCCTCTAGGTTCAGTTGTCTATTGTGCTTACCATTGGTTTTTACTTTCTGTTGAAAGGTTTTACTCTTGCTGTTCATTGCAGATAGGTCTTATAAATGTTTTTGCTGTGGCTGATAGGCAAGAGTTAGTTCCGTGTTGTTTCATGACATGTCAGCCCAACCTCTGGTAGGTTCTTCCCTGCTGGTCACTTCTGCAGTTGTGTCAGTTTCTGAGCCCTAGATATCTTTATGGGGCAAGAAATCTCTAAAGAAATGTCCATCAAGTTTCTACTTCTGAGAAGTAGAGGATCATCTTTTGTCTGATGTCTGCTATAGCCACCAATCCAGTGCTGTCCACGGCAGACAGACCAGGGTAAGTACAAGAGAAGATGACTCCTTTGAAGTGCCAGCCCTTCCAGTGAAACTGCCCAAAGGGAAAGAACAAGGAGGAGAAATGAAGTAAGACAGTTTGCTTACCAGTGTTTTCTCTTTTAAGTGACTCAGTCCTTTTGGTGCCTGAGGCCCCAATAACTTCAGTCAGCTGCCTGCCCTGATGCTTCAGTTCAGCTGAGAGTAACTTCTATTTTTCATATATGTAAGTCAGATGTGATTGGTGACATACATTTTCATGAGAGACCTTGGAGGTTTAATCTGTGCACAGAGCAGCTGGACTTTTCAGCTAGCTGAGTTAAAACAAGAATAAAGGAGGGGAAAGTATTAATGCACAAAGGAAAGTAAGCAACTTTGTTTCTATTAAAAATGAAGTGGTGCTGTACTGCCTAAAATTCTTGCTTTTCTCCCCCCCTACATTATTCCCATTTTCTGCTTCTGCCTTTACTCCCTGCTTGCATGCAATTGCAGTGCTCCCTATGGGCCTAAGAGAGTGAAAGTGCTTATCTGGAAGACAGCCAACATCGTTAGCTTGGCTAGCTAATGGGGGCCTATCTATATAGAGTGGGTTGCTACTCTACTTTCTTCTGAAGTTAACTTAGGTTAGTGTTTCCAGGCAGAACTGGTTCTCAGAGTACTCTGCCTATTGTGCCTATGTAGAGATGGAATTAAAAATGGTGTTTTCAAATCACAGGAATGTTTATTACAGAAGCAGTTTCCCCTAAATTGTATATAAAACTTAAATCTTTTAAAAGTGCAAAGTGATACATATGCTAGCAGATCATAAGTTTTAATTTTAAATCTATATATATTTTTAACAAGCAATCCGCCTATGGGAGTCAAACAGGTCACAGAATCTTAAAGCTTTAAATAAGCCATTTCTACCTTAGGTTTTCTCTGCATTTAGCAAAAGAAAGGCAAGATTGTTCTTGTAAGGACTCAAGACTTCTCCATTCCCCACGCACAGGGAAAAAAAACTGGTCTCTCCATGCCAATTTCTCAGCTCCCTATGCATATAATGACTGTATGGAACAAGGAATATCTGCTCTTTTTTTTCCTAGAAATATTTGAGCATGTACATAACTTTTTTTTTTTTTCATGGTTGTGACAACAATTAAGAAACCAGAGTCATTCTTCAAGAGCATTTTTTTCTTCCCAGAGTTTTCTGGCTTTTCCTTTTCCCCTTGTTATGTCACATGCAGGTGGCACTGTGAGTCATGGCTCAGCTCTGGGGCTGTGTGTTTTGTGGATTTGATGCTGTTACAGTGTCTGAAGCTTCCTTTCAATATTTAGGCACCAGGGTGTAGATTCTTAGCATATTTTTGGTATGAACCAACCTTGAAACCTGTTTAGGGACTAAACTGAAGATACCGTAAGATCTCCTCTTGGAATTTGGAAGTATTTCTCTGTCTCAAAGAGATGATACAAGAGTGCATACACTTGGCTATGTAGCGATATTGCAGTTACTTGGGACCACTTGGGAAATATCCAAGATGAGAAACAAATAATTAGAATGATTTGAATTTAGAAAAACTGAATCTAGTAAGCTGCACAGATGTAACTGAGCTGTGACAAGGCAGCCATGGCTTTTGTGTTGGAGGAATTAGTCTTGCCATCCAATATTTCTCTCCATATAAACATGAGAGCAAATAGTACCCTTGCATTGAGAAGTGTGGCAAAACAGGTTGTTTGCAAAAGGATGCCTTATCTTAATTTTAAGCAAAAGTTTGAGAAATGTTCTATTTATAGCACATTGTGTTTGTGTTACATAGTTAGAATTGCACTTTGCTGGAGTTGAAGCAGTTATTAACTCAGCACAGAACATGGCGGCTAAATTGTGAATAGTTTCATGTTTCAAGATTGCTGCATGCACTTTCTGAAATAAATTAATTTTTCATGTAATCAACTCAAAATCTGTCTAATATCAATGAGAGGATTGTGTCATCATTTGGTTATTGTTAATAGTATCAAAGATAAATAAAAAAATTATTCTTGGGGTCAGTAAACTGCCCACAAATGCAGGTTTGGAAGGCCATATCCAGATTGTCTGGGGACATTTTATGAGATATGACAAAATAGTCTAAGCCTTTAGTGTGTTAAACTGAATGAATAAATTTTAGACCACTGCAGAGGGAGAATTCCTTTGCTTTTGTTAATATACTGAATTAGGCTAGTGAACAATTTAAAAGCTGAGATCAGCCTGGGCACAAAGACAAGAGACAGCTTAGATTTTGACATAACAGTCCCATTTAGACCATCATCTCCTCAGCGATGATATATGTGGTGTCATTCATGGTGATTTGAAATCTGCAATAAAACACTGTCTATTGCAATAACTGCCAAACTTATTTTAAGGTAACAAATTGCTTTGGATAGTTTTAGTGTGATTTATTTAGCCTAACTTGTTCTGAAGAAATATGAAATAGTGCAGGGGAAAAAAATTACATGTCTGAGTTTCTTTCAGATATTAGAAATTTATTGCTGTTTTTAGCCCTATCAATTCCTCCCCTTTTGAAAACTTGAATTCTTATTGAGCCTGTGCCATTGTATGTAGTTTGGGAAATAAAATTCTTCTTAGCAAGAATTGTTTTCACAGTGAAAGAAAGTTGAAAGCGTTCTGAGGACTGAAAAAGACATTGCATAAAGTCAAAATTTGACACTTCAGTAAGAATGTTTGAGCCAAGCCAAAATAAAGGAACACTTAGCTGGAAACCATATGGTCTAGAGTAAGGGATTCTGTGCTAGGCTTTCATACCCCCCAAAAATTCTGTGTCACCTCCCAGGGAAAAATGTCTATATTCTGGCATCTGACTTAATGAAGCAGCTAAACAGCAACTACATTTGCAAGTAAGGTAGGCCAACCAATGGCAATTGCTGTTTCACACCCTTAGAAGGTGGTATGCTGAACTTCAGTGCATACAAAAGGCCAAGTGTTGGTGGAGTCTTTGCAAATTCCTTAATTTTAGCATTGTTCAAGAGGTCAGAATGTCTAGACAATGTGAAGAACCAGTGACACTTTTATGTTTCACGACGCTGAAGGTCTGTTACACACTTACTTGCATTCTCACCCAAGATAACATACTTGTTGCTATGTGCACTTCCAATACTTTCTCTGTCTGGTACATGCCAAGCTTTTAGATGAATCTATGCAGTGACTATTTTAACTGTTTAGTTTTTACTTTTAACTACTTAGAATATCAGTTGGATTAATCTGCAAAACTTCAAGTTTGGTACTAACAACTAATTGTTTAACTGGAAATTTAATATTTAATTGTGTCTTGCAATAGATACATTTTGAGGGGAATCTTAAAATATGCTAGAATCAGGCTGAAGAAACATAACACCTCATTATGACTTTTAAATATTTGTATAATTTCTTATTGCAGATCCATAATAACTCTTCAGCTGAATAGGGTGCTTTTTCCAGCCATCTCCTCCAGAGCTTGCAGAGCAGCCAGGGGTCTGTGCTTTATGCATGTTGTCCTTCCCGTTGTTTGGAAGGTTGATGGCAGCCTGAAAACTGCTGCAAGTTGTGAGCCAATCTGGCAAGTACTTTTGAAGAAGTGCAGCTTGTGGTTTGTGGCCATGTGGAAAGCATTTAGCTGTGAACTGGCAAGCTGATGGCTCTGCGTGCCACTGAGAGTACAGCCCTCAGATGGCTCAGCTGCACCTGGGCGTAATAGCAACTTGCTCATGTTAGAAAGCCACCTGCAAAAAATTTGGGGAAGGTTTGCCTGAGTTATAAATACAGTGAATGATCATTCACGCTGGTCATTCTGATATTAGATACACCTGCTCTGCAGAAAAGACAAGAATAGAATTCATGCCCTGGCAAGTCTGATGTGTTTGTATGTCTCCATGGCTGTTTTCTCCATCGTGTAAGAGAGACTCCCACGTGTGGCGAGAAGAGAAAGAAAGGGACAGTAAGAATAAGGATGCCTATTGGTGTCTCAGTTTGTTTTGGCTTAGCATTTTAAGGTTAGCATTGTGATTATAGAGTTAAGCTATAACTCACTTTTTCTTCCAAACTGTACATCATGTTTAGAGTAATATGTTCTCCACCTGACAGTGAATGGCATTTGTCAGACCTGTGGCTAACTTGGTCCCCAGCAAAATTGAGAAGCAAACGAACAATCATGAGCAAACAATAAAAGTTTTAGTAGGTTTTTTGTGTGTTCTAATAAAAGTTGTTTTGATTCACTGATTCGCTGTCTATTGACAGCAATTACTGAACCAATTTTATTTTTATTACATATCAACTTTGTTAGCGCATACTTCATAAAAAAATACAAAAAAGATTTCAGGGAGGGCTAGAAGCAGGGTTGTATTCCTATGCCAGGCTTACACAGTAACCGAGACACTACGTGTCCTGCAAAGTGAGGGATGCAAATGAACATACATGTTCAGAACTTGTCATGCCATAGGCAGATCTCCTAAAACTTATCTTTGTTGGTAAAAGCACTGAAATTTAAATTAAATTCTTGAATTGACTTGACTGAGTTTGCTTTTAAATGGCATTCTGGAGTGGTTTGCTGGTTGGATTTGGTTGGGGGGGGGGGGATGTTGGAGGGTTTTTTGTTTGGTTTACTTTTTCCCCAAAGGTGCTGTTCTGGAAACACTGTGGTGCATGGCAGTGGGACGGGCAGAGTGACGGGATCGGAGGAAAGCGGCTGCGCTCCTGAGCGAACCTTCCCTGGCCAGGCCCTTCTGCAGCCTAACTCATTCCTAGTTTTGTAGCAGTGCAGCAGCTGGTACATTCAGAACAAAAGCATCTCGGATCAAGAACCTGACCAACATTCATATTTGTTTCTATGAGTAGGCTTTCCTCCTTTTTTTCTTAAAGAGAAAAAAAGAGAAGCAAAAGTTTCTGTGCTTTCTATTAGAGGAAATGGAAATAAGGATCTCAAAGGAGAAGCAATTGTGTTATGCATCTCCCCTCCCTTCCTCTTTGCTTCTTTCTGTAGGACTGTTTGACTTCAGCTCTGGCGTGGCAGGCAGACCATGGCATTAGCTAATTTGGCTCTGTGTAGTGCTGAACATGAATATGAATTAGAGATGAGTGCCTGAGCTCTCATAATGACTTTTGTTTAGCTGTTAATTTGTTCCAATGTTAATGTGCCACATGCACATAAGCCCAATTAGGTTTGAAAACGCTTACTTTCTTTTCATGGCTTCTAAAAATTGGAGCTTTGTTTTAGGTTATCAGCTATTTTAATCAGTTTTATTTTGCTCAAAATAATAAAGAAGATGGATAAGCACATCCAAGGTTTCAAATTCAGTGGAGCACTGCACTATGACCTTCCGACTCTTAAATTAAGAGCAAAAGAAAAATTACTTTAGAAGAGTCTTACTTTGATATTTGCATTTAGAAGTACCATAACTAATAACTGCACTGGATATGAGTGTTGAGATTTGTTTTTACTTCCACAGCCAGAATAATCCTTTGTCTGGAGTGGGGATTTTTTTTACTTCTTTCCATGGGTATTTTGTAAACCTTAGCTTCAGAACTCTTACAGGCTCTAGTATTATGCGTTACTGGTCATCAGTGATGATGATGCTATTTCTCAAAGCTAAGGAAGAGGGTCATCTAAAAACACAGAACTTATAATCTGAATTTTGAATACAGGTGATATACTGGATTCTCTGGGCATTAACTTAATATTTTAACCTTTTATAAATATTTTCTTTGCAGAGGTTTTGCTTCCTGATGCAGGTGCTCATGACAGTTAATTTGTTCAAAAAGAAGTCTGTGACTTAGTCATCTGGATGTTACTTTAAAGCCCAGTGAAATTTGGTGGCTTGAATATTATCTCATATTTTGAAATTGCTATCTAAACAGACCTGCTTGACTTTTAAAAGTTCCACCATCATTTCTGTCTAGTTTTGGGCAGAGTATAAAGATCTGTGTTCCCTGTATGAGAGTTTGTTGAAGCAGGAAGTTATGTGTGCCTTCTGAAGCTGAAACTAGGCAACAATTAAAAAAATTTAGTAGTGCTAGCATTCATTACAGGAAACACTAACTGTAACAACACATTAAAAGCCAACCTCCTGACTTTGTAATAGATAAAGATAAATTATGTTACATTTGTTTAGAGAAAGTATAGTGCTAGATGGTCATTAGTTTCTCGAGTAGAGGTTCAGTTCCTGCTAAACTACAAAAGCAATGAAAAATGGAGTTTCAAGTTTAGATTTTCATATCTAAGTGGTGTTATTTTATTTAGATTCTTTTTATTTAGGCTCAGAAATGAGCTGATCCAGGAACTCTACCACTTCCAATGACTGATGGAATACACTGAAATGGTGATACTCTGGGAAGGCCAGAGGGGATTGTAAATGGTCCGTCATGCTAAGTGTTTGTTTTTCAGTATGCTCAACTCACCATAATATTTTCAATGCTGAAAGACAGTATAAGCCAAAATTTCATCCAGCATCCAAGCCTTGCATGGCTGTTTGATTAATTGCTAGTATATTCTTACATATTAAAAAGTTAGGGAATTAACCAATTCCGTGACCCATTAGCAACAAACTTTTGACATGATCTAATTTATAACCATTTACTATGTCTTATGTAGAGCATAGAAATTACATAATTACTGTTTTTCCAAAATTTAAGTCTATTAAATTGTTTAGGTAAATTGTAAAACGTTCAGAGGAAAGGTAATCTTCTTCTCTTTTACCAGGACCCAAATAAGCTCCTAACTCACTTTCTGGTTTTGACAAATTTTATCAACTTCCAGAAATGACATGAGAAAATACTTTAGCCATGACTGAAATTGAGGTGTTCCTGTCATATATGATTTTGCTCTGATCCCTAGGTGGCACATCTTAGCATATTTGTCTGGTTTTCCCTTTGGTTCAATTTCTGAGGATACTATATGTGCACTTTTTCCTTAAAAAAAAAGGAAATATTTTTAATATTAAAACTGAATCACGGATATCAGGTTGTATGTATTTATGGCTGAATAAATATATACAGTGATTCTCATTGGTATTATTAAATCTTTACTGATTTTTATAACTAAACAACACTTAAATTTTTTTGAGTTTCTGATACATATGCCTATTTCCAGTTAAGGCTCAATTTCTTTATATTAGCCAGTTGAAATGGTACCAGCAGCTGGAGAAGCCATAATATTTTATTCAACAATGCCTGTGTCACATTTTGTGCCAATTATTATATCTTAAGAGATTCAGTTATATGAAATTTTATCTACAACCAGTTTTTGTTCCCTGGCTTTTAAATTCAGTATTGCTGAGGAGAATTCTAGGTTTTTGCATCAGACAATGTGCCTTTCAATGGTTAAAATATTTCTTTAAAGGGTGGGAAAAAAATCCCTCAACAGAATGAAAAATATTTCAGATACAGTTTTTGGATGATGTCCAGTTTCTACATTAAAAATGCTTTCCAGCACCAGACGAACCCTGAATCATAACGACTCGTTTAATACCATGTGCTCCCTGAAAAGAAAATGAGATCAGTAGTTAAATGAAATGCCCACAGATCCTGGGCATGGTGCACAAGATCAATAAAGATGATAATGCAGAGATGTGGGAGGACACTAAACTGGTCTGTTACTTAAGATTTATTTTGTCTTCCTGAATCTTTCAGAGTGCTCTATGGAAACAAGATCACAGAGATTCCCCAGGGCCTTTTTGATGATCTTGTGTCTCTGCAGCTGCTGTGAGTATGATCCCTTCCTCTTCTTTATTTTGCAGACTAGATTTACAGGCTAGATTTACTGTTTTTTCAGCTTCTGACATGAATATAATCACCTTTTCCACTGAAAACTCCCTGGGATGTGCTAGTCTGTTGTTTCTGTGTCAGGCAAGAGGCAGGCAAGGGCTGAAAAAAGAAAAAAAAGGGAAAGTGCCAACAGTTTTGTAGCACACTGTATATACAATGGGTAATAAACACAGAGGATTTAAGTGTGGGGAGGAAATGAGAGACTCAATGAAGTTCAGGAAAGGAAATTTGGTCACTGGCTGATGTGCAGTTGGGGATACCATCTGATTGTTTTTACACATTTAGCATTTGTGGTTGAGAATGTAGATCCTTGAGGGCTCCTGTGATGCGAGTGCCTGCACATGCAAGCAAAATGGCAAGATGAAAGCTCTTACTGGGGAAGCCATGCTTGGTTCCCTATTCTTATAATGCCAAATGTGGCTTAGCTGCAAGAGAAGTGGTTTCAGAATATATTGTGTATTTGAGTATTTTATGCCATGTGTGATTTAATACACCATCACAATCAGGGGTAATACACTCTTCAGTATTTATTAGCATGAAAAATTTATAGCATAGCATATGCATATATAGCATAAAAAATTTCCTAAGCCAAATGTGAAATTGCAAATTTCACTCACTCTTGTCTCCATAATCACATTGGGAAACAGTAACTCCTTCAAAGAGAGGCAATCAGCTACTATTTCAGACGGTCAGTAGAGGGGGAAGTGAAGTGAGTTTGATATGTATCTCTGACGTTCTGGTTATCATGATGGATGATGCACTCAGAAAGTAAAAGGTGATCTATGATAAATTAATCAGTTCTGGTTTATATCACACACAACTCTCCACCCCCAAACAATAAATTATATAAAATGTAAAGTAAGTAAAAGCTTTTGGAAATGTTATTTTAAGCCTTTTTGACTATCGTGACATAACCAGTAATGAATATTCAAAAGTTCATGATTACTATTGAATATGTCACTCTATGATTGCTGCACTTATATCTATATAAAAATAAGCATAGATTTAGATTAAAAATGCATGAGCAAAGCCAAAGAGCTAAAATATGAAATGGTTGAAATTACATGTTAAGTGAAGGACTACTCAGATGTTAATTTATCCATAAGATCTTAATTGCAAACTGGGCCACCCTACACTAGAGAAGAGCAAGGAAGAGCACGTATGGTTTAGTTATGACAATCCTTGAGCTGCCATGATGGGGAGCTGGTCATCTCCTGCACACAGCCAATTATTTTATCTTCACCTTCTGCACATATTTTTTCTGGCAGCCCCTTTCCTCTCTCCTGTCCCATACCTCACAAGTTTGTTAGTACTGCAGTGTCTTCCCAGCAGCCTGTGCAGCAAGAGAAGGCTGTGTGTTTGGTGGGGGGTTAGTTTGCCACGTGGGAGAACAATCAGCAGGAAAGTGCTTAGCAGTTGAGACTCAGTGTGTGTTGATACAACTGGCATGTTAGTCATTGTCAGACTCAGATTGGGCTTGGTACAATGAAGACACTTCAAGCAAAGAGAGCTAAAACTTAACTTGTCACTTCCACCTCTAAGAAAGAAACTATGTTAAAAAATTTGAGCTTTATCGTATTCCCCCTCCAAATATTTTATGGTTACAAGTTCTAAGTGATAGTTGCTCTGTCTAACCCAGGACACTTCACAGATAGGCTCTTTCCCAGTAGAAAAAAAACCTATAATCACTCAACACATGGCTCACAGTATCCTATAAAAATATGGGTCTAGAACGTTTGTGTAAAGCATTAAGCGGGTTTCAATGCCTTTGTGTGCATGTAGCACAGGCTTTCAGCAAATTATGTATTTAAGCCCATATGTAGTGATTTTCCAGTCTGAATTAGCTCAAGTGATGCCTTTTTATTAAGGGGGCAAATATATATTTGCCAGAGAACCATTAAAACATTGTACTTCAGCCACTGAAACATTCTCAAGCTGAGAAAGTGTGAGTAGGTTGCCCCACTATAGGATTCCCAGAGCATTGTGCCTCTGAAGCCTTCCAGGGTCTTCTTGAAAGTGCTTGAATGTAAAACAGCTTTTGGCAAGGAGGGCACTGAATGACCATGCTTTAAATACAAACAAATATCTGCACACTTTTCTGATTGTGGCTTTGAAGCAGCTATTATGGGATTGATTGTAGTATTTTAATGGATACTGAAAAAATAAATGGCATTCGTTGGCTTTAGACGTGCTGTTGAACAGTTGGAAGAGTGCCCTATGATTAGACCTAATTTAGTGTTCAGTAGGCTCTAGATTGGATTTCTTCTCATTAGTCTGGAGACACACAGATAAGAACTCTCTGATTAAGGTATCCTGGTAGCTGGTATAATTTCCTAAGCTTGAGCTGGAGCATGTTTGAAAATACACTGGTGTTATGGTAAAGCAGGACAATCAGAAAAACTGAGTCATTGTGGGTCCTGTAACAATTTTTTGAGATTGTATTTAGAAGGAAAAAATAATTGCTGTGAAATTGCAGAGCAGATAATATTGTTATTTACTGTTTTGGATAAGACTCATCAGAGTTTCTCAGAAGTCTCATTATCCTTCTGTTTAAATATACTGTCACAATATAGGCCCAGATTATTCCACTTTTATTCTGGCAGAATTGTTTTGTGCAAGTGCCTTACATCTGCAGACAGTACCACGGATGTCAGAAACACTGTAGCTGGGTAAAGTAATGCTCAGCTCAGGCATGACAGCATCTTAAGCTGCCCCAGCTGTCTTTGGGGTATGGGGAATGAAGATTTCAGAGCAAGTTTTAAACCTTCTGGCTAGTATTAGAATTCTGTATTTCTGTCATATAAGCCAATATTATATCATATTTGGCAAGAAAATAACCAGGCATGGTTTGATAATAAGGATTTTTTGCTGGGAGGTAGGGATGGGTGGCTGGTGATTTTGAGTTTTGGGTTTTTTTAAACTCAATTGGTTTAATTCAGACTGTTGCTTCTGAAGTCTTTGTTATAATTAGCTATGTTAAGTAGTTAACATTCGCCACATGTATAATGACAATTGGATTTCTGTTAAATTGCTGATTTCTCAAATCCTGTGTCTTCCTAAATATGCAATTGTAGTCAACACTCCAGCCAGCACTATTCTATTCTAGAAGTGCAGCTACACATCTGTTCTGTCAACAGAAGCTTTTCTTGGACCATGTCATTTTCCTTCTCCTGTTTGCATTTGCCAGGAGGGAGGATGCTAGAAAGCCACTGTACCCTGTCCTCACACATTCTTCTTTTCAGCAGGCTGGATCATGAGTCTTCTGAGAGTTTTAGGTCAATTTAGGCCTCAAATTTAGGATTTGAGAGCACTATACTGTTTTCAAGAAGGAGATAACTGGAGTCTGATTATTTTATTTTTTCAAAGTAAAAAGGGAAGTTTCGTTTCACCGGGGCAACAATCCATCCATGCTGTGAGATAGTGTTTGATTAATTATCATTTGTGTGATTTGCATTTGAATATCAAAAGAATGGAAAAGGTTTCAGGTTAAGGTGGGAGTTTTCAAGTAACCATTAGCTGTGGCCAGTTTGAACACTGGCCTGGGAGGCCTTAGACTAACCATGGTCTGTCTAGCACCTGGAATATATTCAAATGTCCTTGCCACCTGTCTTTCAATTTTCCTGGAATCTGGGCAAGCTCTTTCAGCAGCCCCTGAGTTTGCCAATCTGCCTGCCAGCCGCTGCTCAGGGGGCACAGCACGACAGGGTGCAGCTTGCCCTTTTCCAGCAGCCCCAGTGACAGACAGAGCAGTCACTCCGCTGGGGCGCCGGCTGCAGTCAAACAGCGAGGCCAGGGGCTCAAGGCAGGCAGCTGTGGGTTACTGGCACCCAGTTTGTTAACCAGTATCTTTTGTATCTAAGTAATACGCTTCTCTCTCTGCAGCCATATTAAAGCAAACATTCCGGGAGCCTTTTTATTACAGTTATACACTGTGTGCTTCATAGTGCTGTGTTGCCTGGAACAAGAAGGTATAATAAAATCTCTACTGTTGAAAGAGATTGTATAGCAAAATAATATAGGGGGATGACATCTCATTTTTCAAATGTCTGACAAGACAGTTTCAGATTTCAAGAAATCCTTTTCCCTGTGGAAATTTACTTTGCATAGTTCCTAATCATACAAGTGCTCAGCCGTGTTGATGCTAAATCTCATGATTGAGATTCCCGTGGCTTACTGGGCAAGAAAGATTCCCTACAGTGGACTCTGTTTCAGTGTTGCTAGCAGTAGATGTACTCATGGGGTACATGTATATTGAAATCAGAGGTTTGTTCTATTCCTGTCTCATAAAACAAAGCCAAAAGCTTGTAACCTTCTTCTCTTCACCCTGTTGCCTGATCATTGAGGAAAACTCAACGTTGTTGGAAAATACCAATATTGGTGCCTGGACTTTGACATATTGACAGATAAAGTAACTTCAGAAATTACACTTCCAGATCCACTCATCTAACCTGGGTTAACTTTGGAACTAGAATCTAGTATTTCCAATTTCAGCTGACCTTTATTTTAAATAGACTTGTATGAAGTGACAAGTCATGTGTGTACTTTTAGAAACTGCTATTATCAGTCTTCTCAAAATTCAATGAGTCAGATTTTAAGTGATTCTCCCTTTTAACCTGCTTATTATACTGTTTCTACTTGGATGAATAGTGAGATGCTTGGTACTCCTGTAGCTCTTCTGATGAGGCTCCTTGGAAAATATCTCCATGGCAAATTTGCCAAGTTTGAAGTGCTTGTGTTGATTTGTAATTGTAAATTGAATCCCAGTGCTTAAGAGCTTAACAAAGGATCTACCAGCTCTTTATTGTATACTTTTGGAGCCTGTTAAAAGCTCAAAGAAAATCCAGTGAAGCACAAACCAGTACAAACTATTTAGAAAAAATAAGCACAAAATTACTTGGAAGAATGTACATCAGTTCCAGTATGTTGTACTGTATACATTAGTCTGTTATATACAATGATGCAAACAATTATATAAATGTCAGAATAAAGAAATTGCAGTTTTCCATTTCCAAGGCTTTTCTAGCAGTGGTCTTTCCTCCTCCCCTCAGAAGTGGCAATCATCTGAGCTTTAAGTGACATATAAAATCTTATTGTTCCATGGAGTTCATTTTTTCTCATGGAGAATGGGCATTAAAAAAAAAGAGACCTTCTGACTAGATGTAAGGGGAACCATTTTCTCAACAGCGATTGAAGCAGTGGAGCAGGCTGCCCAAAGTTGTGTGTCCTCTGCCCTTAAAGATTTTAAAGACCAGACTGAATAAAACTCTAGAGCAACCTGGCCTGACCTAATAGCTCACCCTGTTCTGGCCAGTCTAATAGAACAAGAAACCTGTCGAGCTCCCTGCCATTCTGAATTATCCAGCATCTGATGAAATAATTATTTCTCAGCTAAAGCAAATATCTGCATTAAATAACTATAAATGGATCGTGCTTTGAGTGGGGTTGAGACCAGATGATCTCTGGAGGTCCTATGCAACCTATGTCATTTCTGGGTTATGTGATTTTAAATTCTTAGCAAAATGACATTTGAACTTTTCTCTCGATTACTGAAAATACTTCTGGCTACAGCAGAGATACTGTGTAACCCTTGTCCTTCTAGTCGAGGGCAGAGTACTCTGCACAGACAGATGTAATAGCTTTAGAATTGCTTTCAACCCATTTGCCTCAAGCTTTTTTGGTTTTTTTTTTCCTTCAGATTTCTACATTTAGGCTGCTATTGTGATAATATTACTAAACTCAATAACTGCTGTTAAAGTGAGGGAGCAGCATCTGCCAGACGCAGAAATACAATTAGAGTCAGGCACTAATGAAAGACTGCAACAGCATCTGCCTCTTCTGTGTCACTTCTGTAACCAGCCTACAGGCAGCTTCCCAAAACAACCGCCAGTTCCTACGTCAGCGTGTAATTCATTAGCTCCTCTGACGCCAGTGCTCCAAGCTGGGCTCACCTCACAGAAACTCTCCTAGTTATTATTGCACAAGAAAATAACTTCCTGATAGCCCAGGAAGTTGAGAAAATGTGTTTATTCTGTTGTGCATCTGAATTATCATGTGGTTTTCTAAAATCAGCTGTGACCTTTTGTACAGGCATCAGGCAATATCCAATTATGAGTAGCAGAAGTCCAGATGCTACGACAATACATGCTTATAATCCTCCAGGTAGTAACATGAGTACCTCAGAATTGTGTTATGGATGGTATTCAGCTGGAGTTGCACTCTTTTGGATCAGTGAAACGAAGGGAAGCCTTTAAAATTTCTCTAAAACAGGACTGTCAGACTGTGCTCTTGACTTACCATCAGCTCGTGACTTTTCCATTTTAATTTACATTGAATAAATTTGTCATCACCATCATCCAGTTTCCTGAACATGGAGAAACACTTGAACCTGGTTCAAGCAAGCATGATGGTGATTTCACACTGATTATTATCAGTTGAAGCACTGACAGACTCCTCAGTGGTCAGTCATCACATTAGAAAATTTAAATTTTAGTAGATATCTAAATATCTTGACACAGTGAGAGGCAATCAGGTTGCTCCCCTACACTTCAGGCCATTTTAAAACATTGCTTGAACATAATGTAATTATTTTGCCAATAAGTAAGCAGGGGCACAGGCAATTCTGTCATTAGATATTGCTTGTCATTGACTGCTAGGATGATAGAGTACTTGACTAGATACTTCCATATTGACACTTCTTCTGTTCTCCTGTGAGAAGTTGTGTTAAGTCAAAGATGAGTCTTGATTCCCTATAAACTTCAAGAGAAAATGCCGGAAAAAAATAACAAAAAGTTTTTTGTAACAGGTATTGTATATCCTAAGGGATGGGTTTTGATGACAGTCCTTTCTTTGCTGTCCTATAATGCCTTTGAATGTAGGTGAAGCCTTTGACTATTGATATTCTATAAAAGTCACATATATTCAATTTGTATTCTGCCATTATCCATGCAAAACTGTTACCCAGTTCTTCTCTTCCATACGACTCTACTGTGCATTTTACATCTGCCTTTTTCTGGTGAGTTCTCATTTTCCATAGTGCAGTCTGGCATGTGGGATGTGCCAGCCAGTTCATGGGATGATGAACGTTTTCATTCTCGTCGTGTTGTTATCACTGTCAAAACAGAAAGCTAGTAAAAAAAGAAAGAGTTTTCCAGTGGCTCTGTGCAGCTTTTCTCTCTGAGACTTTTCTTTGGCTCGTTAATGTACATAGGAAGATTTCTGGTTCATCCTGTAGCAACAGAAAACAACCCTCAGTCTCCAGCATGTGCTAGGGTTGCTAGGCTGCTGTTTCATTCCCCAAGTTACGTAGTTGTTTGCTGATAGTTTGATTACTTGACCTCGCTGTGCTGAAAATATAAACATTGCTAAGGGTAAAAGCCATATAGACGTCCCCATTTGCTCTTAAAAAACATTTTTTTCAATCATTTTGCGTTTGGAGTTCAAAATGTTATTTAAATGTTAATCACTTGAAACTGTGCTTGGCATATAATTCAATTATGGGACCATCTTAATTATGCAGATGGTGCTTATGAGCATCTGATACAATTACAGTGCCAATACACATTTGTTCAAAGGGCTTAGCTGAAACATGTTATCATTTCAATGTGTGTGGACAAATTCAGGACTTTTTCAGGAAATGGGTTCATGGAATTGTAATACTGCTCTGCTCAGCTCATTGCTTTCAGTGGTGTGTAAACCACAAGGTCTTTAACCGTTCTCCTGTATTCTGTGGTGGTCCTAGGCTTGCAAGAGATTTCTTCATGTTTTTAACATATCCAGAGGGATGAAAATGGAGACTCGAGTTAATAATCCATCATCCCTCTGGGTAGCAGGCGGTTTCACTTCTACTTGAATTTTTAACCTCCTTGTGAATGCTGCACCACATCTGGAAGCCGTGTGTAAATCTCATCCAATCAAGCTGATAACAGAATAGGAAAATTAGTGGAATTTACTTTCACCATAAGTTGGTGCAGAATAAAACCACATAATTCTTGCTAAAGTGAGTCAACTCTTAATATTGTCCCTTCTTTTGGTGTGAGTCCAATAAAAGGAACCCTTAGTATGTTTTGCAGAGTGGTTCACTTTTTAAGGAAGAACAGTGTTTCTGCTCCCTGTATGTTTTTCTCATTGTCTTTAAAAAAAAATTATTATAACCGCTTTTAAGACAATGTGACCAGCCTTGTATACCTAATTAATAATTGGATGCCAAAAAGATTAAGCAAAGAATCGGGATTTATATATGGGAATATCCATAGAGGGGGTATTTTAAAAGAACTGAGAGTTTTGAGAGGAATATAAACCTTAGTGCTGCTTGCCAGAAGTCATCCTCTAACTCACATTAAGTAGGAGGAAAAAAATTTTGGGATGATTTATTTACTTTCTCACAGTTTTTCACTTTCCCCCCACCTTTCTCCCTGATTCTGTTCAGAAATAGGACGTTTATTTATCTCACGAGCCACAGAGGATGGCCATATTGGTATTACTCTTGAGCACACTGTCTGTCCTCTTTAGATTTAGGTACTGCATATACATTGCACAGATGATGTACAGAATAGGTGGTGTCACCTCAGAAAAGCTGTGTAGTACCTGAATTCCCACTTCTTAACAGTCTATACAAGTACTTTCCTGTTCCAAATTACTTTCTCTGATGCATAAAGGACAGTGAGTGTCTCTGTGGCTACGGATGGAATCAGTTTCTCTCATTTTTGGTATCTGGCTCTTACAGAAATGTCACAGATTATATCACTGTGAATCTAGTCATTCAAAATTTCATGCCAGGAAAACTTGCCATACTGTTAATTCTAATTTCCAGCATTGGGTTAATTCATGTTCTGTTGAAACTAATCAGAGAATTAATTCAAATCCTGTGTATTCACTGCAGTTGTGGGTCAGTTTTGCTCTGAGGGTTTATGAAGTGGGATCAATGATGGTTGGACTTCAAGTCCACTCTTCAAGTGAAGAGTGAATAGACATACTGGTTGTCCACGTATATAAACATTACTGTATTTCAGTTGTAAATTCTCTTATTACTGAGATAATTTTCATTTTTGCTTTATGTTTTGTTACAGGTACTGCTCGCAACATAAGATATTACTATAATATTAGAAATAAAAATAGCATCTAGCAAAACAAATTGAAGTACATTCTTGCTTTTGGTTTTCTTCCTGTGTGTAACTAAGGTACCAACTGTCATGGTACAACAGTCTGAGCAAATAAGTGTTACCTAAAACCAATGTGGGACCAGTGCACAAGGACAGGGTGTGGAAACAGAAGGGTTTGTAAAACTTAAGTGTGTGTCTGGGGATATTGTTCAAAACTCATTAGCTGATTCTGACTTCCAATAACTTGTTAACCTGTTATTTATGGAACAGATAATGTACAAGCTTAAAAGAGAAATGCATAATGTACAAGAACCAAGAGGGAATGAAGATTGCTTTGGCTTGAACATACAAATAGCTATAAGAAACAAGTAGTAGGAGGTGACATTGCTGTTTGCTGTTGGAGCAAAATCTCAGAATTTGAATGCATGTGAGGAACTGTTCCTGTAGCTAATATGAAAATCCCCCAGTTACTTCTGGTGGAGTCAACAGGACTGTGGATTAGGTGTTTAGCTATTAGTTCATGCAAAAAATGTAACCTCATTTATCTGTTGTGGCATTCTAAGTCACTTTAACTTATCTAATGTCAAACGTTGTTTTCCACAACATATAAAAAAGAAAATTTGGGTAAATTGATACTGACTTTTATGGGGCTTGAAAGGGGAGTTGTGCTCCAGTGCCCCCTCATTCCAAAACTCTGCATTCCTCTTTTCCTTAAGAAAAAGACTGTACTGAAGTATTCACCCATCTTTTATCACAAAGTATCACAATTACTGTAGCCATTTACTGCAGTAATGCGGCTCTGCCAAAATGAGGAGCAGAGAGCTGTAATGGGTGTACAATGTTCCAAAGGTTTCAGCAATGCAAAAGCAGAGTGCTATGCAGACAAAGCATCTTCTGAAGTTGTTTTTTGGAGCAAAATAAAAGCATTAAGTGTAGCTAAGAAGCAGGCTGTTCTTCCCGGATAGGTTGCCCTGTTATCTGTAGAGGTGTATGTGCAGTTTTTAGAAGGCAGAAGCTCCCTCTGCTGTGAGAGGTGTGTTTAAGATGGTATATTTTCTTGCTGAGGAATAGAGGATGTCTTTTCCTTTTTACCTATGAGGACATTTGTGTTCCATTCAGTATCAATGTGGAGCCACAAGTTGCAATAGTAAGTCCTCTGAACTCATTGACAAAGTAGCAAGGGTTTTGTGACCAAGAGGACTGAGTTAACAGTATGTATTTCTTGCAACCTGCCATTTTTCTCAGGCTGATAGTCGTGAAAACAGGTGGATTTTGGCTTTTGGAAGAAGAATGGGTCATTTCCTGCCTATTTTTCTTCTAAGACTTCTAAAATACCACATATGCAGATGACAGTGACAGTTTGAGCGTTCTCGTGGTTGGATGTCTCAGAGGGAGAAGATCCAGCTTGTTGTTGGGATTGTATGTGCTTGTTATACATGACAGAACTCTGGCTGGATAATCTAAGAGAACCTAAACAAGTACTGCCTGAAATTTTCTGGCTGAACTGATTAGTTCTGCCAGCTGGCTGCTGTGTAGCTGTGCAAAATATGTATTTTTTTAAAGGGATGTAAATTTCCTTTGTGCTGCTTTTCCACAACTGCACAGGAATCTGCTGTAACCAGAATGGAGTAGGTTCCTCGAACTGTAGGACAAGGGAGGTTGGAAGGGAACTCAGGTGATGACTAGCTAATGAGACTGGAGAACCCTTGCTCAAAGCAGAGCTACCTTACTAGGTCAGAGCAGGTTGCTCATGGCCTTATTATCATTGATATCATCACCTCCAACGATGGAGATGGCACAATTGCTCTGACTAACCTGGTGCACTGCTTTACTGGCCTTAGCTATGAAGTGAGCTTGCCTTTCAGTAAGTTTTAGTCCAGACCTTACAGTTCTCTCTTCTTGTCTCTGAGGAGAATCATGTTTTCTTTCCTTCCATGATCAAACTAACCCTGCAATGCTTATCAAAAGATGTCAGACTTCCAGAATTGTAGTTAGACTGAAGACAGCTGTTGGTATAGAAAATGGAAAAAAAGAATTCTTCTCATTGTAGAGTTTGTGTTTGAATGTGTGCATGGAATAGCAAGATGGGGAGTATTTCCTATTTCTTTGTATATTAAGCTGAAGGCTTCTTTATATATTTGTGTAGAATTTTGAACAAATTGGGGTGGGGGGAGCTGGGAATCAAAAAAAAAAATCTTTTAAGTATTTTAAGCTAGCTAGTGCTGGTATATGTATGTATATTCCCCAGCTATGCGATCACTAATTTTGACTGGTTTTTTCCACATTTTTCGTGTAACAGACAAATGAAGACCTTTAAAAGTGGGTTAGCTATGGTGACTGGGCTAATGGTTTTTTTTAGATTTAACTCCAAAGTTCAGTCTATCTTTATTTGATTATTACAAGATTAATGTATTATAAACCTTTCCTCTGCTTTCAGGCTTCTCAATGCCAATAAGATCAACTGCCTGAGGGTAAACACGTTCCAAGGTCTGCATAATCTCAAACTGCTATCTCTTTATGACAACAAACTGCAGACCATCAGCAAGGGGCTCTTTGCACCTCTCCGATCGATCCAGACGCTGTGAGTATGCAGGCGTATCATAAATGACAGCTCTCTCTTTTCCCCCCCAAAGATGTTGTCTGTCTTTGCAAAGGCAAAATGTCTGACATTAAGACAATTTGGAAGAGACCCCAAGGTGGTAGCTTCTCCTTTTCTGACAGAAATAAAAGGAGCAAGAAAAAGAAGTGTTGCATAAATACAGCAGAGCCAGCTGTTGATGTAGCCTGCCCGTAGTGACATAAATGTCACGAGTGCATTAAGCTTCCAGAGTAATTCATTCATACTGTTTGTTGGGAAGATAATACTTAAATTTCACTCTGTATGATACATAAACATCAGATTCTATTAAAAGCATTGCCTAACAGTTTTTAATGAACTAATGAGTTGGCATCTCTCCTTTCTGGATCTGAGTCTTACTGTACAGTTTCTGACTTCTTTTTATATTTATTGTTATATAGTTTATATATATTCGTGTGTGCATATATAACTATAAGGCTCTGAGTGTTTATGTAGTATGTAAGTATGTGTAAACACACATACTGGAATATATATGCATGTTATATATGCATATACATACACATACTATAGTACTGGAAATGTATGTATACACATGCCTATATATTTTAATACTGGAAATGTGTTGGCCAAATTAGTTTTGCAAATGTTTTAATTCATATAAAAATAGGGATGATTTCTAGCAGCAGGGTGCCTGCTACCTCCTCAGGCAGCCATAAACACAACCTTAATTCCCAGCAGATATCTGGCCAGCATGTTTTGCTGCAAATGATTAAGACATTACAATAATCACGTACAGATGCCCCCACCCCCCATCCTGCCTCCCCACCTCTACCATGCTTTCTTCTGCTGCAACATGCTATGTATGTACATAGATATGTAAACAAGGGCAACAGAGAAAGGTTCATTTACAGAGCTATGTGAGATTTGTCAACTTAAACAACCTTTAATCGTCCCTTAAGTTATAAAAATTTCTCCTTGGTTTCCGTGGGGTTTTACTGGCACTCCCATGGCTTAGAATGGACTTGGTGCTCCATACCAAGACATTTTTCATTAAATGTTTTGATTCATTCTCCCACTTTTAGTAGTCCAAGTGATTGACATTTTCTGCCTATTTTCTACAAAATCAGTCCCATATCCTGTCTCCCTATGCTTGTTTGGTCCTTTCACATCAGGAATAGCTCAACTACACAGTAATCTGCAGTTTCTTCAGGCACTTTCTGCTACATACGATTTCACTTCCCACTCCTTGACAGCCCTTGCCCTGTTGTATTTTATACTTATTCTGTTAAGTGACAGTTCATAAATATAACTGCAAACAGAAAAGAAATGAAGTTTCTACAGGTGGAACAAAACACAGTAACAGAGCAGAGTTCTTGGGCAGTTACAACTTTACACTTCTGTCCAAACCAAATTTAAACATCTGTCTTTTTTTCAACCTGTCTTTGCAGTTATTTGAGAGCTGTGTCCTGCTCCCTGGGAAGTTAGACAGACTGGTGCAAGTTAACTGAGATCAGAATCGAGCTCTGAGACAGACCTGACAAACTCTCCTGATATAGTGCTCAACTTTGTAGAGCAGAATGAATCATAGCAGCAGCAAAGAAATGCTGTTTCTTTCTAAGATCCTCCAGCAGATTTCTGTTAACAATGTCTAAGTATCCAGTTAAAATCAGTGCTCTAATACCTATTTCCAATTGCGTGGGAACTACGTTGTGCAAATTCTAGTCAAGGATAGATAGATCTGCGTTGCATAAACAGTTCACCCTCAAAAGCAAAAAAAATATTGGTCCAAGAAAAAATTCATATAAGGGGAATACTATTACATATGATGGGTATATGCAAATATCACTTTCAGTTTTGAGAAGAGACCTCTGGATCACTTCTGGCTTTGCCTGCAGATCCAAGGCACTTTACCAATTCCCATTTTGATCCCGAGGAAACTGAGCTTTTCTTTTAAACCAGGATACAAAACGATCTTCGGTCATGTGCATCTAAAAAGGTGCATTTCTCTCAAAAGGCAGCATATCAAGCTCTCGGGAGAAAACACTGGACTTTGTAGGCAGGAGGTGTGTGTCCTTTAAAGCAGGCTTTGCTGTCTTAATTTTTGTTTCCTCTGGGAAAGGACTTGCAGCAGCTTAATGAGCTATGAAATGTGATGGCTCTCAGAATTCTCCCATTCACGGGCAGCTCTGTGTGGTTTACGCCAGGCCTGGGTTTTTTGGAAGCTTATTCAATTACTCTACTCTTCAGGTTTGCATTTGTGAGAAACGGTGATGGAGTACAGTGTCACGGGTCACTTCTGATTAAACATCCCATCCTTCTCGCAGACATTTAGCTCAGAACCCATTTGTATGCGACTGCCATTTGAAGTGGCTGGCTGATTACCTGCAGGATAATCCGATAGAAACCAGCGGCGCTCGATGCAGCAATCCGCGTCGCCTTGCCAACAAACGAATCAGCCAGATCAAGAGCAAGAAGTTCCGCTGCTCAGGTAATTCATTTATCCAGGCTGTACTGCGCTTGCCATTCAGAAATAAGCACCTCCAGAGAGCCTGCTAATCCGATCTGCAGGACAGTGTTTGCTATAATGGATATTATGGAGCATCTTTTAAAATTAAATTTGGAAAATTCAGTTAGTTCTTCAGAAAGCCAATTACCTTATGGATTTTAAAAAAAAAAAAAAAAAAAGAAAGGAAAAAGAGGGGGTCAGTCTATAGCTGCCTTCTGTGTATCTCTTTAAAACAAAGAAAAGAAAAAACAGAAAAGCTTGTGATATTTAATTTTAAAAAATTACAAGGTTATAAAATGTCTAAGGAAAACAATGAAGATGTATATGAATCCATGTGGCAAATGTCTTATTTTGAAGGGGTGGAAGGTGGCTGGATGTCGTTTGCATTCAAGCAGAACTCTTATTGACCTTAATGAGATAGCATCGATTCACATACTTCCATAGATTATTTTTTTTGTATATCCACAAGTAACATGCACTAATTCAACTAAAATTGCCATTAGAGTTGGTAAGATCTATGGTTTTAGTAAGTTTTGAATCAAAACTTTCATTGTAGTTTAGGCAAAGATTTTGTGTTGTGAGCTAGATGGAAAAATGTTTCCACCTGAAAATAACCTCTGGAGTAACATAAACATCTTTTTCTCAACCCTATCCCTTCGTTACTCATGGTCCATCTGTTAGTAAAAGGACATTTATGGCCTTATACAGCACAACTACGCAGACTGCTTCTTCGTGTGTTTTCTCTATTGGTTAGATGTATTTTAGATTTCTGCATTTTTGTATACTGCAAAAACAAGCAGGTTTCAGTGAGCAAATCTATTAGTGTGTACTGAGAAGAAAAATGACTGTTACTGGTGGAGTACCTTGCAATGTTTATTGTAAAAATGACCATGGTTTTTGTCTTTTTCCTCTGAAAAAAAAACCAACCACCAGCAACGAAATCCTGATTAATTGTGTTCCTGGTGGTAAAAGATTAATGACTCTAGATGGAGATGCAGCATGAAACTGAATGGCAGCAGCCCAAAACAATCCGTTGTGCTTTGTGTATTCTGTGAGCAATGTGCTGAGCTAAACCTTCTCTTTATGGGGAAAATAAAATAAAGATAACTTCATTTGCAGTCAGGTTTTCTTAGGCACGCTTGTTAAAGTCTTCGATCACTTGTGACTCAAGCCACAAAATTTATAACCAGAACTGAAATTATGACATACTTTTATCTAGGTTCTTGGATTGTGTCCACCATAGTAACAAGATAATTAGTAATATTCACATTTAAAGAAAGTGGAAATGAAAATGCATAAATATACTTTAGAAAGGAAAGTAGACTGTAGAAACAGATTGGTTTAAATCTGTGCCCAATTTGCCATTGTTATTTTCTTCTGCTTTTGTTAGTAGAGTAGAGAAATTAATATTATGTATGTGTGTGCATGCCTTGAACAATGGTACAAGCTATTGGATAAGGCAAACACCATCTGATATCATTTATGAAAGGTCATAGCTAAGAAGAGCAACAGTGCAGAACACAGTACCTGGTGGTGTTGAGAATAATATTTTGTGTGAGTTCTTATCTTGGAGGTCCTTTCGTTGAGGCATTAGCCTGTTTTTCCCTTGGTCTCCAGTTCTAGGAGTATATCAAAACCACATGGAAAAGGCATAAACCTGACTTATGAAAGAGGAGAGCAGGGATTGTACAGCTTCAGAACAAAGATTTCAGCTGGATGAAAACTAATTCTATTCAAAAGCTCAATAGAGAAGGTATCATTGCCTGTAGAGTTTCCAGATGACGATGAGATCCATTGAACTCGACTCACTGTCTGCTCGCATGAGACAGCGGGAATGTCTAATAGTTTAGAAGACTCTTAGTTTGTAAATCAATCCAGAGAACAGACATCCTTGGCACCTGTTCTGCTCAAGTTGTCCCTTTGAATCATGGCTGCTTCAGACTTGGCTTTTAGCAGGAATTTTCCATGTTTTCATTTTGAGGAATATGCTTCATCCCAGGATTTAACACTGCACATCTCTGTGCAGAAAAATCCATGAGGTATGAATCTCCATCATTCAAAGTCAGACTGTTGAGCAGTGCTTTGTGTTATCCAGGGATGAACCAGCACAATCCCACTGGGATGGCAGTGCCTAGTAACTTGTCAGTGTCCTTGCTGGCTGCTGGATTCTCCCTGTCTAGTTTTTACATCTTTTGCTCATTGTATGAGAAAAGAATTTATATTTGAAATCCTTTTGTAGATGTGCATCTCTCTTCTCAAAGGGTTCTTGTTTCAGGATCCTGACATTTTCATTTAGTTTGTTTAATACATTTAGTACATGTCAATGGTCAGAAAGATGGTCTTGTGGGGCAAAACACGATGAATATGAGGGGTTGATCAAGGAAGCAACGTGAGGGATTTTATCCTGACCTGGTCTTTGACTCTTGAGAAGGCATGAGGATGCACAGAAAGTGGGAGCACAGTGGGAGCAGAGGTACTCAGCCAGTGTCAGGATCACACCCGTGAGTAGGTAAACTTAGGTGAGCTTAATATTTTGATATCAGGGAAAGGACCGGTTCTGAAGTCATAAAATTCTGAGGTTGTCCTGAAGCAATCTGTCTGTTTTCCACATTCATTTGGATTCTACAAAATATCATGAAGGGGACTGTCATCAGTCTGAAATGGTAGAGGAACATCAATAAGGTAATGTCAAGAGCAGACATTCAGAGATGCAGATGGACTAAGTAGAACTGTATTTGATTAATTCAATGAAACTGTGAAGATAAAACCAAAGCAGCATAGTAAAAAATAAAAATAAAATCTAGAAAAATTAGTTCCTTCAGTTGTTTCCTTCAGTTTTTATTCCATCCCCACCATCCCTTTAAATAGTATTTAGCAAGAAGAACTTGCATTCTTCTTTTTAACTCACTATGGAGACACTTTTCCCGGATGCTATTTCCTCCCTCAACCAAGTGACTCAAGCTTTTACTGATAGTGATGGAGCAGCATCTGTAAAGGTTATGAGTGGCCATAGCAAGGAGGTTCTGTGCAACAGGTAGATAATGTACATAATTCTTTTTTAAAGGAGAATTGGAAGCATCATAGCATGAAATGAAGGAACAGCAGGGAAAGGGGCATGTTTTTGCCTGGGGCTGAGAGACAGGCAAAGCTGTTGAATATACTATCAAATATGTTTAAGCCTCAGATTGCAATACATACCATTACTCATGTTTTTCTGCCTTCCATTTAAAGCAATGCTCAAAAAAATACCAAACAAAAAACCTCCCCCTTGCTCGAGTCTCTCCCCACAGCTATAGAATCCGGGACTAAAAAAGGTTTTCTTGAAAGAGAAATTAGAGGGACAGGCTGTGACTAATTCTCTCTCTCTCTCCTGTTTAGAAAAGGCAAATACTATAATTTTCAGTGACAACAGTAACATTCTGATGATCCTTTTCTTTTTGGCTGCATCTGCCCACTGTGACCACCTAAAGATCTAATGGTACTTGCCAGCCTTAGGTCACTGGAGGCTCCCATTCTTAGTAGGAATGGGGGCTGGAAAGAATAACAAAAATCTTCCCTGGAGCAGAATTAAGTTCTGCTTAAGCATAGATTAAGTTCTCTACATGGCAGTTTTGTTTTCTGAAGCAGCACTGGGCTTTAGGAGGAAGGGAAATGAATCTATGAGCAGATTGTGTTGTCTCTGTGGTAGCTTATTGTCACTTCAAGAGTTGGCAGGATCCTTGGTTGCTGTGTGACACTGTGTATGAAATAGCTTTTTCAGAGAGCTGCCCTTGTATTCAGCTGTGTATCTTTTTTTCCCTGTGATGTGTTTGCATTTTTTAGTATATTTTGTATTTCAAAAATAGGGAAAGTTCCTGTTTATTTCCTTCCATACCAACACAAATCATTTCTGATAATGATCAAAGCCTGTGTATATCTATGAGCATCACATCACAAAAGCTTTTGATCTTCTGATTCTTAGAAATAAGTATCTTAGAAATAATTTTACTATTTGAAATACTGTGAATTAAACCTGTCCTCCTCTTGCATTGGGGCATACATTATATATAACTTTATTTTAATTAATTACTTCAGTTCCAGAGACTACTTTACAAATCAAAAGCTCTGGGAATAGGTGGAGGAGGACAATGAACCATCTGCCAGCACAATTCTCTCCTTTTTGTACACTGCTCCTTGTTAACCCAACCCAAATCAAAATCAGCCTCTGTGATATATGTGAATCCAGAGATTGCATGTTTAGGGCTAGTGTCATTAGATAGCAATGTAGTTGCTGTTTGTTCACCCATAATTTTCAAAGGCATTTGTTAAAACCTCTTCTGACTTACTGCATTTTTCCTCCTAAATCTGTATGTGTCTTTTCCAGTCTCTGCCTTCGTATATATTCACCTTTCTTGGGTTATCTGTCTGCTTTGGAACAACAGTTCCTGTGTACATGTGATTACCTGAAATTTTCTTCTCTCTTCTCTGTGTTGTTTCAGCCTTAGAAACTTAGAGCCTGACGGCTTGTGGGTTTGTCCATGCTGGAGGAGACAGTGGTGGGGATTGGCAGCTCTGCACATGCTCCAGGCCTGGTCACGTTTGTGGGAAACCTGGTCTGAAGCCAAGCTCCAGCACTTTTTCTCACCAGGGCTTTTACTTGAGCAGAGTGAGGGAAAGGTATATGAAATATTGCCTATGATCTGGACAACTGGAAGATTAACTGCATACAGATTTCTTTCGGGGGGGGGGGGTTTGCTGTCTGCTTTATTTTGTTTTTATTCAGTTAAATGCTGTGCGTTATACCTTTTTTTCTTCCCCTGAAAGACACAGCAAAAGTACCTTCAGAAACTCTCTGAATATAGCAAAGCCAAGGATATGCATTTCTTGAGCTTAAGAATAATTCTATCCTAATGGAAGGTTGTTTAACAGCAACAAATCACCTGCAGATTAAATCCTAGACTGAATTCATAATTGTGAACCTGAAGTCTTCAGTGCACACTGTAATTGTATGTTTGAGCTTTGGTTTGCATTAAGTTCTTCTGAAGTTGAAGTCATTAGAGAACACAACGCGACTGCTATGACTAATAGTAATGGAGCTAAATTCCCTTGTATTGTAGAAATGTTCGTGTTGTAAAATAACTTGGCTGTACTGTATGCTGACTATAGCCCTCCCTCTTCTGTAAATCTTTGCTAGCAATTCAGATCTTTATGTTAATATTTGTGTCAGTTACTGTAACCCTTCCTCAGCTCACGCTGAACCCTCTGGCGAAGGTTTCCTGCACTGCAGTAGGGGAAAAGTGGGCAGAATGGAAACCATTTAACTCAAGGAAGCAGGAGCTTAGCATAGAGCAGGTGGGTCTGTTTGGCAAAGACTGTGGTTCTTCATAAGAAAGGAAATCAATGTGTCCCTGTTAAAAAGTTTGTTTTAAGCCCGTGCCTCATTTTATTTTTTAGTTGAAGTAGTCTTCAAAAATCTTAAACATCTGAACTGCTTTGTCAGCAGCCAACATCCTTATTTGCAGTTATAGTAACGAGGCCATGAAAAGAGGGAGAATGAATATTGAGTCACAGATGCATCCATATCCCTTAGGCATGTAAACACCATAGTTGTGCTAGATTCCTCACGTAGGCAGTGTACAGAGCTCTATAGATTCCACACTTGAGATCTGAGTTGTCCTCTGGAAGTGTCATTAGCTATGGCAAGAAGCCGAGTGATTACTCTTGCAACTTGAAAACTAAGGTGGGATGAAGTTTGTTCTCTGCTCTCATACTGCCATTGTGTATGTTGAGATTCAGCCGAGCAACACTTACCAGAGATGCAAAGTTAGGACTTTTTTATGGGTATAGAGGTCACTTGAATAGGATAAAGAAAATAATTGGAGAAGCATTGGCATGAAGAGAGCAAGTCAGCTAAAAACAATGCAAGAACGTTTGAGCTTGCTGTTGAACAATAAATTTTCATCTGACTATTCTGAGACTGCATCTGCTTCCTGAGGTGTTACAGCTTGATGGGGCAGTTAAAAATAGGGTCCTACATACAAATCCTTAACAAACTGCGGATTCATTAACTGATAAACAGATCTTAGATTACAGGGGGTGAAGAGCAGTAAGAGCAAGACATCCAATGCGGCTGGGATGTAGAGTATATCTAAAGGATGGGGTTTTTTATGAAAATTGGCAAATATCTGGAGATATGATCATTCTTTTTTCAGTATATTTAAAAAAAAACACTAATGCAGAATGTTCTTATGTACATCCAAAGGCTTACGGAAATTTAAAAAAAAAAAAAAAACCCAAACAAATTAGCGTGCTTTCCTGTTTATTTTCTATTCCATTTGTCAGAAAAAGGGAAAAAAAAAATAGAGGAGGAAGTGGGTACATTCCTGCTTGTTTTATGCTATAGTCTGCAACAAGCAGAAAAGCCAGAATGTGCCGGTGGAGTATTTTGCCTCTCATGTATTCTGAGGACATAAATTAGCATTTTGGCAGACTTTTCTTTGTGTGCTGATACCTCTTGTTCATTGTAGTTGATGATTAGCTGAGGCAGTTATTGTAAGCGATGTTTAATTAGTGCAGCAGAGGAATAGAGACTTGTTCAAAATATTCTCTAGGGGTTTCTCAGGAAGATGTTTGCAGAGCTCTGACTGCATTTGTTTCCAGTAGAACTGAAAAAGTTCATTGACACTGAAATTACTGAGTTTATTACAGATATTGCACATAATACTGAAAATCAGTATATAATATAAAAGTCTTTGGAAGATATGAACTGTTACTTCTCATTTTTTAACACAGTACTGTGGATTCATTTCTTTGAAGAGCCCATGCCAGGATTGCTGCGTTATTAAACCAGTGTAGGAACAGAGATACTGAACTCTGTAACCTTCTTTGCTGGAGCCATACAAAATTATTGGCAGGAATTCTAGTTATAGATATAATTTGTAAATAAATGAGGTGTGGATTCCAGGTTACGCATACTTTGAATGAATCATGGAAGAAAATTAATGCCTCTTTGTGCCACGTTGCATGAGTCACGAAAGAAAATTAATAATTTCATTTTTATATCAGGACTCAGGCTAGTTTGGCAGCTTGTGGGGATTGAAGGTTTATTGTGTCAGGGTCCCTTAAAAAGCTGCTTTAGTTTCTCTCTTAGATTGTGAAGATAGACAGTAAATCAAATTGGTTTATTTTCATTGCTGTATTCAAACCTGCAGCATGAGGTGACTAAGATAACATTGTACTTATTTTCTAGAGTTCCCAAGTAATTGTGTGTTGACTTTCTGCATCGTAATGCTCGTTCAGTGGTGAAGCAGAGCCCCTTGCTGTATTATCTGCCATATCTGCTCAAGTACTTGATTGTTCTCCATGTAGGCAATGAATTATCTGCTCGATGCTGACTTTGTACTTTGGGCGGTGCAAACCCTTTACTAAGGAAAGTTGTATTTATTTGAAAAGCACAAGCATTGACCTTCACTGAAGTCCAGCAGAAGGTTCTGAGCAGTCGCAGAGCACAGCCACTTCCTCTCTCACTCCAGAAGCCTGCAAGAACATTTGAGATGTGACTTTCAGAAGCACACTCTGCTGGCGTAGCTCTGCAGACATTAAAGTCAATGGGAGTTTTATTTCAGTGGGAGCAGTCAAGCCAAAAACAATGTCCTACTTGATACATCAAAGTTGCAGGAATGACTTACAAGAAGTAAAGTTGTTTGAAATAATCCAGGATGTTGGAAAGAGAGAGAACACTTCTGTCAGCAAATGATGTACAAAACCCAAAAAATGTTATGCCAAGAAGCATAATAACAAAATACTCCTGTTTGCCTTAATCTGTCTGAAGTAGCACGTGTGTGCTACCTTGCTATAAACTGCAGTTGAAATTAAAAGAAAAAAAGCAAAGCAGTGGTAATTACAGACTGTCAGTGTAAGTGCCACCAGCATGAAAGGCCACTGGGACTGAAATCAGGCTCAAAGGGAGCTTAGGGAGCTTTTAATGCCAGAGCTTTACAGTGAAAACAGCTCAGAATCTACTGTTATTAATATGAGCTGCGGTATTTCTAAGATTGCATTTAAATAAATGGAGAAACCAAAATGGCATTTATACTGAAAGGTGACACCAGGAGAGAGTAAGTAGCTTCTAAAGAGACGGGTAGCCTGAGCATTCAGTATGTGGTGGAAGATGCACATCCTTCCTGGAAGGAGCTGTTTGCAGTCCTTTGGTAGTATTTTCTGTCATATTAGTTCTGTTTCTGAGTTCGCCGGGGCTCTGTTCTTGTACGACTAACCCCAATTGTGCTCCAGGGTGTTCCTGCAGTGGTAGCATAAAGGATGACCTCTTGTATCCAGCACCTTTTTGCATGGGTGGAGTGGAGAGCAGCTCTCCGTGAACCTTCAGCTTGTGCTTCTCCATGCTGCTTCCTCTCAACGCTCTTCTCTCTTTGGCGCTGCCTAACTCTGACTCTGGCTGTCCATGGGGTTTTCCTTTGTGCTTGATCTAACCATGTGGTAGAACAATACAAATTGAACATGGTTCTGTCAAGCACCATGGAAGGCTGCATACTCCCTGCCGCATGGCATGCTGGGATACTTCTGCTGTTTTCAGAAGCATCAAAAGGTGAGAGATTCCCCTTTTCTCACAGGAAAAAAATGAAAAAGGTGAAGTGTTGCTTAGCAGACTCCGGGCACTGCAGGGGGGAGCCCTAGTGATGTTTGCGACAGACTTTCCAGAGGGATTGCATGCAGAATAACCATTTCTAAGTAATTAATCTGTTTACTTGCTTTTACAATGAAGAAGTTAGGCATCCTGTTGATTAATATGATTCGAGGGTGATTCCAGCCATACCTAAGAGATGAAAAATCATTTTTGTCTTCTTTCCTTATAAATGATGTAAGCTACGTCTCTCTATTTGAGCTGTCCAGTGAGTCCTTCTACTGGAGTTACACTTTGGATGCTGTTTCTGTAACAAGCTGCCTGCTACTTAATGTGACTTTGGACCTGATCTGAGCAATCCTAACGAGTTCGCATTTCATTATGAAGAATTACACTGCAAAAGAACTGCAGAAGAGTCTGCAAAGCTTTATATTTTATCTCTTGAAATGATATGGTTAACACGGCCTGTATGAAAACAGTATTATCCAGTAGTTAGGTAGCACAAAGCTGAGTCAGGATACCCAAATGGGCCATTTTAGCTTAGACAACTTAGATAAGATCTTTAATGTACTTCTGCCTAACTTCCCCCACTATGTAAAGAAGAGATATTACAGCTATTTACAAAGGACTTTAAGAGCCTCCTACAGAATTTTTTTTATATAGAAATACTGCCTCCTCTTGCACATTTGGTACATATCTTTTGTGGAGCCATCAGAAGGAGGACACTGAGATGCTTAAATTTTAGCTGTAACTACTGATATGAATTAATACTGCTGATGTGAAATTATGATGAACAATGTACCTCCTTTTTTCCTGAAAACCTATGAGAATTGTATCTAGCAGTTATATGATGAAGTGACTATCGGGATTCCTAGGGGTTTTGTCCAAGTTTTAGACCAAGTGATCTTTGTGATCACATTTTTGGTGTCCAAATTTGAGGCAGCTGGATTTGTCTTTTCTAAAACGAATGTATCAGGTCAGTATTCAAGCCCCTGTTGAGACAGCTTGATTTTATCCAGAACAGATCATCCAGTACTCCTTTTAAGTCCTTTGGGCAAAGCTAACTTTTAAAAAATGAAAACAGGTTTGCTGAACAATGCTTTAACAAAAGAGTAGGACAAAAAGGTATTTGTTTCTGTTGCTTAATTTCTCCATGCGGGTATTAGCAAGGCACCTAAAATTTTTGAGCACTTGGAAACATGGTAATTCTTCATCTCAATACTGCTGTTTTGTAGAATGAATGTAGTGTGTTTGTTTAATGATACTGAAGAATTGCAGTGCCCTTGTCCCTGTTAGTGGCATCACATAGGTTGTGAAATTAAAATGTTATCAGAGTAACTGGCAATTCAGATAAACACAGTTGCCCTCAGTTAAACACAGGCCTTGCTGTTGCCTTGGCTACTTATTTTACAGCACACTTAATTCCTTTTAGTTTTGGAAATAACTAGAATCTCCCAGGCCATGTTTTACATTCAGCCAAGCTTCACAGAGTTCTCAGCTACAGTGCACACAGACTTTCAGGTATAATAAAATGGCCAAATGGCAGGTCTGGAATAGTAAGCTGAAGCCAAGTGTTTCTTCTGTGCCTGTCCTGCATCTCTTTTCCATGTCTTTCCACAGGTGATTTTATAGTGTGCAAGAAGTACTACATGTATGTGATGGTTAATTCTACTTCCTGAATCCTGTCATGTTCACTCAGAGCCCTGCAGAAGTGCACTAATAAAGCCCTGTGTGTAGAGATGGATATACACACTTAGATAGTTCTGCAAGCAGATGCTGAGTATCACATCAGTATCCCAGATGGGAATATCTTCATCAAGCAGCCACCTGTCCAAGTGATCTCAAGGCTCAGGTCAAATAGTAAATTTTATCTAGTCTTTGGCAGGTGATTCCTGCCTTCTCACAGTCTAACAGATGACTGAGTACTTGCCGATCATATACATGCTATTGATTGCTTTTGAGTCGGTGCTTCCTGGGGTAATTCTTATTTAAACTCATTTAGAATTTAAAAGGGGAAAAAAGAAAGTAAAGTGTGAAGGTGATGTATGCTCCCTTCCTTTCCTGCTGAGCTGAGATGGCTTTCCCCTCCTTCAAGTGTGGAGGCAATGGAACTGATGCTCAGGCAAGATCAACTTGTTAGAGCTGATGCCGTGTGGAAAGTTGTATGCCATCAAGAGAGCGAGACCACTAAGTCAAAATGTGGTCAGTATTCTTTATTTACTTTGCCAGAAAACTTGAGAGAAAACCAAAAAGTGATTTTCACCCTCTACTGTTATAATACTCCTTTTTCTCCTTCATAAAGTTTTCCACTTACTTTCCCACACCTCTTTTTTCCCAGAGGAAGATGAATCGTATATCCATCAGTAGACTAAAAATTATACTTAATAAATTGTGTAACTTAATGATGTTTGTGATTAGTCTTTCAAAGAGCTTTTACAATGAAAATTGGAAGAGCTTCTTCAAGGGTCAATTTGTGGGTTTCCAAGACGCTTTCTGATCAGTGAAACAATTTGGTGGGTTTTTCAAGGTGTACTGTATTGTAGCAGTTCTAATAAACTCTGATAACTGTTTGTCTTTGGCATTATTTCCAAGGAATCGTAAACAACCAAACGTCCTGTCTTACAGACCTAACAAAGAACAGCTGTGTGTTCTTGTAATCTAGACGTAATATGTTCATCACTTGATATTCTAGCCAGACTACCAATCCTGGAATTTTTAGGACTGGAAATCGTATGGGATTTTTTTGGAAAGTATAAAAGTTAAATGATGTGATGTGGAGAAGGTATTTTTATAACATTTCAAAGTGCCCATTGGCCCTAATACTTTAAGTGCTATGCTGTCAAACTGAAAAAGGGTAGCCAGATTTCACTTCAGATGTATAATTTACAATAAGCATGGTAACCTGTGAAGTATTTAGTACCACAGAAGTGGTAATGTACAAAGTTGCATGTGACGTTTCTCATAATCTCGTTTGGAATTACAAAACTAAACCAAAGTGTGTCTGTGGAATCAAAATGTTGGATTGCCTGCAGAATTGCTTGCTTTCACGCTGTGGAGGTAGCGTGTAACATAAATTAAAATAATAGTGGGTTTAGGTGATTTCTTTTTTCTTACAGAAAATATTATGCAGTCATAAAATGAGAAGTGGTGTATTTATCAGTGTGGGAGGGGGAAGCAGGTGATGAACATCATCAAGTCACTTAAAAACAAATTTCAGCTCAGGTTTAAGTTTTTATTGATGTTTTCAGATTCTGAAAAACTGAACTTGCTCAGGTCATTCCTGAGAAAGCCTTGCAACTGCCTTTTAAAACTCTGGAAAAGTTAAAAAATACTTCTTGGTAGTTATAATCAGTGGGAATTACACAAGGTTCCTGAGACAATCCTGGTGCTTCCATTATGAAATATGAAGTGAGTGGGTCAGTATTGCACAGTGGGGTCCTGGCAACACTTGCTTACATACACATTTATTAATACTCCTGGTTCCTTGAAACACAGAGATCAAGTTTCCAACCTGCTGTTATTAAAAGAGAAAAAAACAAATCTGAAAAGGACAGATTAGTTCAGTGAGCCTAATTGCAAAAGCATTTCATTAGAACGGGTCAAAAACCTAGTCAAAGAGGTCTGGCAATCATGATATAATGGTACGTTGGGGAGTGCTTCTCGCTAAGTATGGTCTACCCCTTCCTTAATTAAAATGAAAATGATTTAAACCGCTATTACTTTCCTTTGCTGTTTGTTTAACATAGTTAATAAAGGTATCTAATTGTTGGAAAGTTGACAAGGTTCTCTCATAAAAGATTGGTCTCAAAAATAACTCCAGTAGCTGAGGTCTAAAAATTTTGGGCTTTTTAATGACGTCTTTAAAAATGCTTTGTCATTTGAATGCACCAAGGGAGCTCCTGCTTTCATGAGATCCCTTTTCCTTGTTGGCAGACTAAGTTCCAAATGGGAAAAACTGACTTTGCTGGAGCTCATTTGAAGCAAAGTCCCAACAGCTAATTAAACGTGCTTCAAAAATACCTTAACAGGTAGGCTTGTTAGACAAGGAATTAACCTATCAAAGGAACAGGGGGAAAAACAGTTGCTAGTCTTGGGAGTAATTTGATAAATTGCTGAACAAAAATGTTTGGGAGTATTAAAATCGTACGCAGGAGCTGGGAGCTTACAGGAGGTGGTGTTGAGAAGATTCCACAAAGTCTCTGGTTGCTGCAGTTATCAGGAACTATTTGCCTTAATATATTTTCCTTTTATTGCAGGGTCAGAGGATTACAGAAGTAAATTCACTGGGAAGTGTTTCATGGATCTTGTCTGTCCTGAGAAGTGTCGCTGCGAGGGAGCAATCGTAGACTGCTCTAACCAAAAACTCACCCGATTACCCAGTCACCTTCCTGAATACACCACTGATCTGTAAGTGCTGGCTCTCCAGGATGTGCTCAGCAGGGCCTGTTGGTTTTCCTAGTCTTCAAAGGCTGTAGAATGGCTCAGACCAATTCACGTCTCCTTCTACTTTACTCCCTGTGTGAAAAAGGGGAAGTTAGTTTTATTTCAAAGGAGCACCGCAATTCTCTTAATCCCTTAGCATTGATACCAACTGTGGGAATGAGAAAGGAGCCATGGCCCTGAGCATCAGCTGCCTGTGTCTTCTGGAAGTGTTGACCTGTTCTGTGGCCCAGGCACTATGGGTCCTTTCCATTCTACCTTTGAGTCTTTTATCTTTGTATCTGGCCATTTTTATTTAAGAAATGGATTCACCCTTTTGAGTTAAGTCTGTGTGCAGGAACTCGTTCCATCTCAGCAGTGCCTGGTACTGGGGTGAAATGGCTCTCACTAAAATGTACCGTTAAGCTGTAAGTGATATTATGAAATGTATTGCTTTTAGAGATTCTTCAGAATTCTAAACCTGATACACTGCTGAAGAGATTATGAGGAAACACGTTTATTACTTAATAACTGAACAATCTGATTATTTTGGCATATTAGTACACCCCTCAAAAACAATTCTCTTTTTGTGTTAGTATTCTATTTGTTGTATTTAACACATTTGATTTAAATCCCCATAAAAATTGTTGATCTGAAGTTAATATAGAAAAATACCAGGGAGACATCCAGCAATGTCTCTACATTGAAAAATGGAGCTACATGTAATCAGGGAAAGAAGTTTGCATCCCAAGCCTGCCAAGATAGTGGGCTTTGCGTTAATTTTGAAGACCTGTAGACTTTGAGCAGAAATCAGATCCCTTCTGTTTACACAGACCCCATCTCCAAATGCATGTCTGCTGTAGCAGAATGTGTGAGGGAGGTTTAGTCACACAAACAAGGCTGTCTAATGGTTAAGGTTAATAATCCCTTTTCCTGTGCATTGGAAGAAGCCAGCATTCAGACACTGTCCTTTGGCGTTTCACTCTTAAAGGCATCCTAAGCTTTGACTATAGATACTTCTCTTTGTTCACTTTCCTTCAAAGCTAAACTCTTTTCACTGCAGGAGTCTGGGTGAGATGGCAGATAGTGTCTTGCTTAACAAAGGTCATAGTTCTCTGTGTGGCAGCCCTGTATGTCACAGTTATAGCTGCTAGACATCTGTGAAATATTAAATGTGTCTCTTTTTTGTTCCTATCAGGCGTTTGAATGACAATGATATTTCTGTTTTGGAAGCCATCGGACTCTTCAAGAAATTGCCCAACCTCAGGAAAATGTAAGTTTGAGTCACTTGCTTTTAGAGTATGTGCTACCTTGGGTTATAAGGAAGGAGGAAGGCATGATTGTTTTATAGTTTAGTGCTGTAGTAGCAGGCATCACTTTGTAAAAGTGAATTTCAGGAAACTGAATGAGTTGCCTCTTAGATGGACAGACCCACTTAAACCAGTGACAGATTAAGATCCCCAGGCTTACATTTCTGTATTCTTTAGCCTATATTTCTTAAAGCCTTTGACTCATGGAAATTGAGGGGAATTCTGTCCTAGAGTTTATTTAGATGTATGGTTACAAAGTTTAGCATTTTAGTTTTGTCTTTTGAATGTATCACATGGCTCCAACTAGTGTGATTGTTTCAAATAGTCAATAATATTACAAGATATAGATGATGGCAGCTTCTTTTGATCATCATTGCTTTACAGAGGAGAATCAATTAGCTAATTTAGAGATCAGTCATTCAAATATATCTGCATAATACTGTTAACAGCCTGAGTCTTGGCACTGTAAAATGTATATATTTAATAAGAGCTGTGTTTTGGAAAGAGAATATGTTAGATACCTCCTGAGAGTCTTCGAAATGGATCTTTCTGAAGTTATTTGAAGTTTTAACCCTGTGGCCCCGTTCCTAATGTCTCATCTAACTGTTTCCTTTTAGTAAGATTTTGTTGCTAGAGTCAGGGTAATTTAGGGAAACCCAACCAGCCAACCAGGCTTTTCATTCTGCTTTCATTTCACGTAGTTTCTGCCATGTGGAGCTTCCCAGCCATTTGAATCTATGTAGGACCTCAGGGGCTTTGGAGACAACTGTAGTGGGATTCTTGTGTCCATTTTATTTCTGCAAGAGTTTGAGATGCATGGGAGTGGGGGTTGTATTTGTGCAAGTACAGGCTGACAGACCTGGGGAATTTACCATGTACAGTATCAATACAGTACATTCCTATTTTATCAATAGTCCATAAGTTGTAGCTACACTGCAATTAGAAAAAGTTGTTGACATTGTTGAAGTGCCCTGTTGTCTGTATAAATAGATAGTAAATGTCCTCATCAAACCTTCAGGATGTGTATTTTGAATATTGGACTGTTGTAATAGCTGGAATCATTTCTTTCATTTTATTTAAAATGTACAAGTAGACAAATCATGGTGCAGTTCTTCCTGCTCCCGTCAGTCACTCAGGTGGGAGGGATGTCGCGACAGGGCTATATTGCTATGTGTAAATGGAGCATGAAACAGTTGTGAGATGTTTTTTAGCAGTGTTTCCTGTGAAACAAAAGATCTTTCTGCTCTGTTCTTGGTCGGTGATGAGAACTGAGGTGTACAGGTGCAGGTTAAACGGATGGCAAAGAGCAGTTGTCCCTACACCTTATAAAAAGTGTCTCTCATATGGATTTTTAGTAGTAGCCTCCGAACAAAGACTCTTTAGGTAACTTTTGTAGTTGAACTAATTTCTTTTGTTCTGCCTGCTGTTGTAAAGAAGTATCTCGATTTTAATAAACAGAGTACTGCGGTTCCACTGTGGCTAGAAAAGCACCAACATAATTCCAGAGAGAAAGAAATTAGTTCTTCCTTCTCTTGATGGGTATTTCATCTCGGTGCCTCCTCATCTTACGTTATGCTTAAGAGTAGCTTTGGTTTATAACATAAACACTCTGAGATGTTCTGTAAATTGCACCTTAAAGAGGATTCAGATTTTACTTGCATTCTAGGTGTATGCTCACATTTGTCCTTTGGGCACTCAAGCTCCATCAGTTGTCCACATCTATACGTGTGTTGTGGTGTATCAGAGTCTCTTGGGTTTTCTAATAGGAATCCAAAGGGAAGTACTCATAGATTTGGCATTGACATATCAGGGTTGCACCAGTGTGTGTATGTGAGAATAGTCTTTAATTATATATTCACATAATAATATTTGGCTGGTTTCTTGTACCAATCCCTTTCTAGATTCCTCATCTCCTGATTCTGTGCGGTTTCTATTCTCACCATGTTTTGCCTCAGTGTAAGGCCAGCGTCCTGTCCCTTTTCTCTCTGCCTCTCTCTAGCCCCTGACAAAATTCCTGCTCTTCTCACTCAGGCTCCCTTCCCAGCCCTACCACACAGTTACTCCACTCCATTGCCTTGGGGTGTTTTTGTGGCCTTCCTGGATCTCTCTGGGGCCCCCTCTCTATCCAGCCAAGGACATTACTTCTTAACACTGCCTGCGATTGGCAGATACTTGGATGGAAAAACGTGCCCAGTCCCAAACTTTGCATGGTCTGTGGCCCATTGTCCTGTGCTGTCTTGAGAGACACTGGAAGATGTCATCTGAAGAATCTGAAGTGAAAAAATACCTGGAATATTAGTTCCCAAAACACAGATTTTCCACAAAAAATACTTCTTGCAGTCTCCTTGGATTGTGGCAGGAGTTTTAAATCTTTTTGTTAAAGACTAAGAATTTAGCCAAATCCTAACAGATTTTATCAGGGAAGATGTGTCCTTTGAATAGAACACTTACATGGTAGTTACCAATAAACAAATCTCAAATGACAATTTGAGTGCCTTGGCCAATTTCATAAAAACATCTATCAGAGTTTTGAGATATGAGAAAAATGGTATTTTGGTTAGCTTTGTTTTGTGGAATAGGTAAACTTCTTTTGTTTATTAAAAAAAAAGAAAAACGTAACTAAAAAGAACCTATCCCTAAACATGAAAAGGACATCTGACAGTTCATTCTTTTAAATCTTGTCAGTGTTATAAAGTGAGCATTAAAGAAATAAATGGGATCACATTTGCAATAGGTGGTACTGCCAACCCCACCTCTAACATATAATTAGCTTTTTGGGTGGAATCTGTCTGTAAATATTCCTCCTAAGCTGAATCTTATTGCATGATGCATCAGCCCAGGATTTAATACATTTTAATACAAAACAAAAGTGAATTCTTGATTCAGAAATTTAAAGGTCACAGATCCATAATGCAAAGTTATGCCACATTTTATTTAGGAATTAAATTGCTAAGATTACCCTGCTGGTTTTAAAAGGTTAACATGTCTACATATGCCTTTTTTAAAAATAAAATAATAAATAAATCAACTTCAATAATTAGCTGCAAAATCCCATATACATAATGCTGTTTTCATAACCTAAATTTTAATCCATCTTTTTACAGTAGAATAAAATGATTGATGTAGAACTGTGTTACTAATATTTGCAGGGTGGTTAGAAAAGAGCAATTTGAATCTGCTTAAAGTGCAGGAGAAATACAAGGGGGCTTTTTGAACTCTGTGAGAGTGGGAGCAGCTCTGTGACTTGGGTTTTTGGGGATATCCTTTCCCTGTGAGATAGAAAGGCTGCAGGACCTGCTGCCCTCCAGCCCTCGGAGCTGGGAGCTTCTGCCTTTCCCAGAGGACTATGTTGCCGGTGGGAGATCTTCTCAATCAGCACAGCAAGGTCTTGCATCAGGCAGAGGTGGGGGGTGACACTATCATTCACAGAGGTAAGGTTTTGACTTCTGCAGAAGGAAACAGTTCTTTGCTAGCAGCAAATTCAACATGAGGCAAACACTGGGGACCCCACAGCTTCCTGGGACTTATCTCAAGATGCTAATCAGTGAAAAAATCCTCCAGTGGGGACGCCAATGGCAGTGGAATCCTGGAGGGATCTTCTGGCCATGGCAGGCAGGTTCAAGTTATAAAATCCCCTGGGTACCTAACTCATTGGGAGCACAGAGATACACTTGCTTGCTGAAATGAGATGCTGACCCACAGGGAAAGACCCATCTAGGAAAAGCTCCTAGATGTCAGTTCAAGAGCCTGCTCATTCCCTGGTATAGTTTTATAATACGAAGTGTTGGGCTGTGTTGGCAATGGCTTGTACTGCCAACCCCACCTCTAGTATATAATTGGAGGCTTAATTTCTTCTATATAATATTTCTTCTATACTGAATTGCATGGAATGTAAGCCCAGGATTTAACACATTTTACAAGCAAAATAAAATTGAATCATGATAAAGCTTGCAGACTAGAAGTCAGTTTCAAAAACAGAATCTCAAGCTTCTTGGGGAGGTAAAAGAAGTTTTTGTCGTTATAAAGAGCTTTTATCTGTTGTTCTTTCCCCCAAGCATAAATTTTGCTATGGCAATTGAGGTTGCAGTCATCTGTCACTTGTTACACAGAAAAGAAGTATATTTGCTGGAAATGATATTGTAGAAAGTGTTGTGGCACGCGGCATTTGGGCTCATCGTGTGCCTCCCTTTTCTTCCAGTGAGGCCATCAGTTTGCTCTGCTGAATGAATTATTGCAGTGTCATTGGGTGTAGTTCACTGTCTGTCTGTAGTATTTAAGACTTTCAGTGCTTCTGAGAACAACTCACTCTGTAGAAACCAGCCAGACTGTTGATAAAAACTGTAAAACCTTCTTCACACCCTCCAAAAGAGTGCCACAGCATTGGGGTTTTCCTCCTAACATATACTTAAAAAATTCTAAACATATTACCAACTGTCAGAAATATTCTTGGGAAACCCCTGCTCAGAACAGGCTGTTTGGATGATAAAACTGTGAGGTTCAAGGTGAGACCCAGCAGAGTCTTTGCAGTTGGACTCTGCTCTGGTGGTTGCTCTTGTAGTGTGTTGGTAACACAGCAATGGAGAGCATGCTGGAATGTTGAAATTGCCCCGGCTTTTGAATCATGAATTCAATTGAAATTGAATCATGAATTCAATTTCAGAAAACCCAGGCTTTCTGAAAAATTCTTTTGACCTCTTGCCCCCCAAAAAAAGTCTGGAAATGGGATTAAATGTTATCATCAGGGTAAACCAGGATGTTCTTATGGCAACAATAATCTTTCTTGAGTGACCAGGTTGCCTATAGGTTCCCATTTGGGTCCTGCCAGAGGGCATAGGTATCTTCAGAAATACTCAGGACTCATTTTCTTTTCCACTGTCTCACAGTATTTAAAGAACAATTCCTTACAAAACTTAACATTGCAAAAGGATGGGGCTTTTCTATAATGAGAGTTTGCTGTAAAGTCTGTCGGAAGTTTTTTTTTCTCATAAAAAATTAATTCCTTGTCAGGTGCTATTATCATACATGAAAGATTCTTTCAGTGCTGGGAAGGATGGAGCAGAGCTCTCTGAGTTGCAGGGCAGGCAAAAGTTTCACTGCTTTTATTTTTCAAGGTTTGTATCAGCTGATTATTTTTTCTGGTAATTCTAGACCGAGAAGTATGTCATTTCTCATGTTTATTATTCTAGTAGGTCAGACTGTAGGGAAGATACTTTTTTTTTCCTGTCATCTACCGTTTTTTTGTTACATTCTGATATGGAAAGCTTTAATTCAGGAAGACAAATAAAGAAATCCAGGTTGGCAGAACATCTGCTGTGACAGTCCAAGTGGGATTGCAGGGCAGTCTCATCTTTATTATTGTAAAGCTTGTCTCTTCTCTGCCTTGCAACCGTGATTGCACCGTAGCATTTGATCTTGGATTTTAGAATCTTTTGCATAGGAAAGGTATATATAATTGGCTTCTTCTGAAACTGCTAGCATATTTTTGGATAATTTTACATTGCTGAAATGATCAGGCATTAACTCAATTGAGTGAAGTTCCTTCTCTACAGAACTTCTTTGGCAGCAATTAAAATTCAGATGGTTTGGATTGCATAAAGGTGCCAGTTCCTTTGCAAATTATGGACAGCCTTTTTCTCCAATATTTGCTCTTTTCTGCCTTGAGTATCTAATCCTCTGCATCTAACTATATTTTAGATGGTAAAAACTAATAAAACTTTGTGACTGCAAGTATAGGTCAGTTTGCAATCTGTGAATTGAAAATCAAAGTCTTTATGTATTATAGTAATTCACTCTCCCTTCCCACCACAGACATTTACTTACTTATTCATTTATTTTTGTGCAAATATGCATTGGGGCATGATCTTTACCAAGAAAAGGATCATTGGGAGCATTTATTTATGCCAGCCTTCAAAAGTGATGCTGAGCTATAAACATTTCCACTAGGGAAATAGCTGAGCCCCAAAATTAAATGCATATGTCAGAATATCCTTCCTTGACTTGCTTTGACACTGAACATAAACTCTTCATGTGAGTGTTAGCACAAAGTACTAAACTTTTAGAAAGCAAAATCCATATGTAAGTATTTCTATGTGTTTTTATGTTATTTTTGGCTGATTGCTGGCATACTCCTATTCTTTCTGATCGCAGAACGCACAAGAGGTGATGGGCCACATGCTGTAGGGCCCACTATCTGACAGTTGTTCAGCAGACATAAACCAGCATACTCAAGTTTCCCACATGAAACTTATCTCCAAGACTCAATCTTTTTTTTTTTTCTTTTTTTTATTAAGTGATGACTTCTGCAAAGAGCAAGACCCACATTATTTCTATCTGAGGCCAAGCTGTCCTGTTGCCATGTCTTCTGTCAACTTTTATCCCAACAAGATTGCCTGTTCCTCAGAGCAGAGTAGTCCACGTGTTAATCTGATACCTTGTCATTTGTTTTATATCACCTGGAATTGGATTTTGAAACTATTACTCATCCTGCTTGTGTACTGGGATCATTCCTGGAATAATGTGCTATTCAGTATGAGTAATAGTGCTGGAATCTGGCATCTTCTTGGGAGAAAGAGCATATCCTCTACTTTCTCTTTTTTGTTAGAGAGTAAAACAAAGAATAGTGTTTCCTGCATAAACACAAACAAATAGGATTATTCATCATGGGGCATCACAGGAGATCCTTGAAAGGCTGAGGTCCAAGGTTTTAATGTGTTTAAGGCCTTTTATATAAATGTTTTAAATTAAATGTAATTTATTTTTATGCATCTCTAATGACATTTTGTCACTCAGAAATTTTCTATTTAGAAGTACTCTGTTTCTATTTTCTATTTCTTCTATTCTTCTACTGTTCAGAGCTTTTTCACAAATATGAAATGTTTAAAGGATAAATTTCATCAGAACTTCATTTGACTTTGTAGATTCAAGTTTTCCAATGTCGATCTCTAAGCAAACATCTTGAGACTGTATAGGTAGGGTAAAAATGTAGAAAATAATGCTGTATGTTGCAGTAGCTGTGAATTGAGACTTAAGAGATACTGCTTTCGTTTTGAGTGGTGGTGTTAAATTTAAGTGCCTGGGCACTTATGAGTGCACGTATTAAAATTTGTATCAGATACAAGTGGTCACGCAGTTTTAAGTGCTGCTCCAGTATTGAGTATAAGAAGAGTAAAGGTCCTGGTACTCTAAGTAAACGGGGTCCATATTTCAATGTGTTGTACCTATTCTGATGGTAGTACCATTAAGTGATTTTTGTCAGATGAGCACCCAGGCCCAAGCATGGTCCATAACTTCATGGACGTAAGTCAGATGTCATAAATGCCTGCTTTTCTGAAACGTTTGATAAAATAAGGCGGTTTATCCCTCAGACCCTTAGTTTATTTTATCCCGGAGACCCTTATAAGCAAGAATAACATGAGATAGGAGCTGGTAATTCTACTAATTAAATACTCTTGATATATCTGATATAATTGTGGTTTTGGTAATTGAAGGGGAGCTTTTTTTAAGTATACTTTTGGGCTTCTATACGCTCTTCTTGCTAAATGAATGTCTCCCTAGGCAACCACTAAAAGGCATATATTCTTCTTCCTCCTTCCAGCGTGAAGACCCATGTTTTGAATAAAACACTAATAATTTTCTTATTGTGTCTGATTGTGTCCGTCCAGAAATCTAAGCAACAATAAGATCAAGGAGATCCGAGAAGGCACATTTGATGGAGCTTCAGGAGTGCAGGAACTGATTCTGACAGAGAATCAACTGGAATCAGTGCACGGACGAATGTTTCGAGGCCTCACAGGGTTAAAGACATTGTAAGTGCAAAGACCTGTCTTTCTCTGTTCTTCTGTAAGCTGGGTGCAAGTGCTCAAGTGCAGCAATGCCTGCTAAAATACCTGTTACTAGATAACAAAGTTTAAGGCTGGGTCTTCTATTGCTGTCATGAAGACTTCAATGTAATTCCAGTCATGGGTAGGTTTGAGATTCATCTGCTATTTCTGTGAAAAAGCATATTTTCAAGAGTGTCAGGAGTACCGTGATGGTGAATCTGACATGGGTCAAATTTGGGCACTTTTAATCTTTGAATACTTTTATTATTTTGCTACTTCCTATAGAAACAAGGCATGTAGGAACACGTTTGCTATGTACTAGTCCATACTCCCACTTTGCCTCCGCTTGGTCTGCTTCAACCAAACCTCTGAATAGGCTGGGATCCTACATATTTTTAATATCTTATAAGCTATATGAAACCAGTAGGTAAGGAGAGAAGAAAGACATGAGTTATTGCTGCCAGAAAACAGGTACAGCTAAGGAACTCCAAGGTAGGCATAACCAAACTGTTGGAGGTCCTGTTGACAGAAGGTAACTGGCACCAGGTGTAGTAGCCCACAAGCACAGGCATGGCTTTGGAGTAGCCAGTGTGCTCTTTCTTGTCCACACCAAGTACCATAAAAATTATGTGTGGGTGTCCTATCAATGTGATTATGTTTGTGGAGAATGTGAAGGCGACAGAGCCCAAATGCCTAAGAAATCAGTGTGGTATCACTCATGTACTCAAACAACCTTTGTAATTTATTTCTGAGAGCTAACACTTAGACATAAACTCATAGTACCTAACACTAATTTATTTTCATGTTAAATGTTATATTGGAAGAAAGATCACAGACAAGATTTAATCCACCCCATCCATCATCCTGAGAAGTAGTCAGGGACTAGGCTTCTGGTGACAGCAAAGACTCATATAAGATGATATGTGTGATCTTTACCTGAAAAATAGCTCTCTTCCATATTCTTCCCTCCTTTAGAAAGAAAGACTAGGTGGATGCTGTCAGTAAATAGACTCTAGGAACCAAAATGCAATTTAAAATCTGCAATTTATTCATTAGCAGCAAATACTTCTCAAGTTGCAAAGTATTGTGTCTCAGTTACTTCAGTCGTTACCCAAATGTAAAAAGAAGTCCAAGTTTCTCTTCAGGGACCTTGGCCTGCAATGACGAGAGGGAACTTTTCTTTTGCTGTTCTTTTAATGTGGTTTTTTTTTCTGTGGCTACAGCCATCTCTTCTTTAATGCATGCACTTTACTAAGGGATTTGAAAATACTGTCCATAGATACTAAATTAATTTTTATACTGTAAAGCAGACCGTGGCAGTGCTCCTAAACAAAATTCTGCGTTTTTTTAATAAAAAGATGCTTAACATTCAAGCTATCCTGCTGACCTGACCTACGTTTCCCCCTGGCTGTTAAAACAGTCTAAATATACACAGCATGATATAAGGATCTGTAAGTATAATTTTCCTTCAGAAAGGGCACACAGCACACGGTGAACCATGGTATAAGGCTTTGGCTCACTGGACATATATTTATATCCATTAATTTTCTTTGAGCATTAGTATTGGTATCTTTTACAAAGAGGCCATGTTGGATAGGTTCGCGGTCCAGTTTTTAAAAGAAATGTAATAAATTGCTGTGTGAGATGTATTGCCAATCAAATTTGGTGATCCCAACTCACAGTATTGCTGCCTGATACTTTACATACAGAATTCAGAAAGCATTTCCTGCTGCTACTAAGCCACTAAGGGCCTTACTTCTTGTATTTACTACCCTATCTATTTTAAAGCTTGTGGTCGTGACCTGGCTTTCCAGCAGCTTAGTGCTCCACATGTGAGGTCTCTGTGCCCTGTGACAGAGTTTCACCCCAGTTGCAGTACCAAAATTAGTGAGACTGTAGTGCCTGTGATGGTGACTGTACATAGAGAACAGTGATGCAAAACATTCAGGTCTTAAACACCGAGTGTTTGTGATTACATTACAAATTTCTTCCCAGCCATATCAAGACTCTCTTTGGTGTTTTTCAAGTTGAAACTTTTCAAGTTGAAAACCACCAAAGTTGATGGAACATCTAAACACCCAACTGGCAGGTACCAATCTGAGATTTAAATCCAGACTTCTAAAGGAGTCTGAATTCTCATTGTTCGCTGCACAAATTTGATACCAAGGAATTAACTCTCCTCAGTTTGGGGGATCAATGCATTGGAACAGCAGCATGAGCTGCATATATTTTGTGGATTTCTGGTAGTATGCTTTAATTACTGAATAATTTTTCACCTAAGTGGGAACATCACTAGTGTAGTGATGTTTCAGACCCAGATATTGATTGGTATAACAAATACATGTGAGCTTTTTTATTGCTATGGAGTGAAACAAGATACTACAGTCTTTCAGATTAATTGGGCTTTATCATCGAGTTCATTGTTACCATAACAACTCAGAGAGATGTATCTTCCAAAACACAGCACTGATTCATCAGGTACAAGCACTGAGCAAAGACCATTTTATTGGATGCTTACTGCTTTCTGTCTTGTCAATTAATGATTATAATAACATTTCAGAGTTTGTGTTATGTCTGGAAATCTTTCCTAAGATATTCCTTGATTTCTGCTGAAAGTGCTGTTTCCTTCCATACTTTTGCAGTGTAGATTACAGAAAATATCCATGATATTTTATATATAGCTAGTTATATAGCTAGTATAGTTATGGTTGCACATTTCTGGCAGTCTTTTCTCAATTGATCTCTGAAATACATCTTTACATACTCTCAGATACTTACTAGATGATGACTTTAATTTTTATTTCAAGTTTACCACTAGTCAGAATTTCAATCACATGCTACTTTCAAATGTGGAGCTCCCATCAGCCTCTAATGTTGTGTGGAATAAATGCATTTTAAATTCATGAGACAATGTGTGAATCTAGCCCTATGATAGCTGTATTGTAATTCAGCAATCAATAAAAATAGAGTACAGAGGTTGCCAAAGCATTTGTTGATGCTCTAAATAAAGGACCTCCTATCCTGAAATGATACTCCCTCCCAGTAGTTCCTGATTCCCTGTTTTAATCCTTGCAGGATGCTGAGGAGCAACTCTATCAGCTGTATAAACAATGACACCTTCGCTGGACTGAGCTCAGTGAGGCTTCTATCTCTGTATGACAATCATATCAGCACCATCACCCCCGGAGCCTTCAGCACATTGGTCTCTTTGTCTACAATGTAAGTTATCTCCTTATGGTACAAACGTGTCATGATGCTGTTATTTCATGCTTTCCTTTTAAGAAGACAATGTTTTGAGTTTCAGAATCAAACTGCTCATTGTTCTTATATGCAAAACCTCATTTAGGGAAAGAAAACTGATTTCCTACTGAAATCTCAGATTTGGAGGATTCAAGGTGTGGTTTAGAAAAACATTTTAATTGCTTCAGTTGGAGTGGCTGAAAAAATGTTGAGGTTTCCAGCCTTGGGCAGAATGACTGTGTTTTGCCATGTCATAGCCTAGTGCAGTGCACAGTAGAAGTTCATGTAAAACAGTCTCTGCAGATTCAGAAGCACGTAGCTTATCATACACTTTAGCTCCCTGAAGCTGCTTTAGTTTCAGTAGTAAGAACAGTTTGTAAGAACAGCTTTCTTGGATTTCAGTTAAATTAGTTAAGTATCAGAATAAATCTATTAGCTAATGCTTAGATTTTCAGAAGAGCATAAGAGGACAAAATACTCAAGTCCTACTGAACGTGAGTTTGAAAATCACAACCTAGGTTTTTCTGGTATTTTTTTTTATATTTCTCAAGCCTTCTTTGAAGTATTTCCCTTGCTTCTTAAATATTTTTACATACTTTTTGTAGTGTGTCCATTTTAATGAAGTACAGACTGATAAATATGAAAAGAAAGTCTGCTCTTTGATTTCAGCTGTGAATGGGATCCCTGAGGTTGCTGTTAATGGAAGTTGTCTCCTTAATTCCCTTCACACTGCCCTAAAAATACATCCTTATTGTCCAGTCAAAATAAACTATTAGTGCTATTGCATTTCAGGTTTGGAAAGCATTCTTCACCAAGTTTGGGAGACGAAAGAATTGTTGTATCTCAGCTGTTTTGTTGCTCACACTTTCATTTTGTTGTTTTAACTTTTCGCCAGCAATCAGTTATCATTTTGGCATTAGCTCCGTGTAGCATAAAGAACCCAGTCTTTTTCTTCCATTTACTTTCTGTAGTCCCAAAAACCTCCTTGACAAAGGAGGGCAAAGAGAGAAACACAATCAGATTATTTTTCTCGACTGTTTTCAAGTCACTGTCAAAGTGAGTGGCACTTGCTGCCAGCTTGTTCTGGCTGTGTGGGAACGCTGCCTGCCGTCTCTGCCTCGTCTGCATAGAGGCATCTCTGTCATCTTTTGTTAAAAGATAGCCCATTTTCTTCTTTTTTTCAGCAGTGGATAAAGATTATTACAGTGTCCAGCAGCAGCAATTAAAGCTGCTGCTAATTAGAATGCATTACTTTGGCACTGACATAATCATGTTGGTTGTGGCAGGTTCCTTGCTGTGTCTTGATGAAAAAGTTGTTCTTCGACACGTTTTCACTCTGAGCTTGATGCATAGACAGGAGAAGGTGTGCTTTTGACTTCTTTAGACATTCGTTTAAGGCCATAGTCATATTTCACATTTAAATGCAAAATTTGGATGTATTAATTTCCTAGCACTACTCTATTGTAGGTGGATTAATTAGATGACAACACTACTGAAGATAGATACTATGACTGCTTTTCCTGTTCAACCCACGCTTTGTGAGTTAATCGGGTATTGTAGTGACCTATTTTTGCATCTATTAATGTGAGCCAGAAATTCATGCAAAGTTTAACATTTCCATTTTTATCTTGGCATATTTACAGCACTAAAAAATATTGCTCCTTTTGTTATTACTCTTTGTGTCAGCCTCGATATTATCAAAACATGGACAGCTCTGAAAATAGTGCCCTGACTAATGATTTTCAATAGAGGAATAAGATTTATTTTGTAAGTTATTGGTAAAAAATAGCAATTTTTTATTTGTTACTAGTCAAACTAGGTACTGTAGCCTCCCAATTTGAGGTGTGCTTGTAATTCTGCATACAGAGAGTTCTTTCAGTCCTTACATAGTTAAATGGACAAGCAAGCAGAACTGATTTTCCTTGAATTATTATTACAATAGCTGTATGGAGGTAATGCCAGAATGATTCATCAGAATGACTTGCAACTGTTGTAGTATAAACCTGAATTCCAGGATATATTTTCAGTCTAATTTCAACAATATCCAGACACGCTTCAGCATGTTTTTCTAACAGGTCACTGGAATCCATTTAAATAGTTAATATTATGTGGCTTCTTTGCAATTTTTAGAAGGCACTTGTAGTAGGATATGCATATTTCATTCATCAAGATTTCTATTCCCCCTTGATTTTATAAATATGTCTATGTCCTTGAGTAAACTTCTGAATTTCATGATAGTACAACATCTTTGCTAAAAGCTTGATTGCTTTGTTTCTGTTTAAGTCGTTAAATCACTATCTTACATGTAGGAATTCTGATTACTAATTATGAATTTTTATAACAATTTGTCTGCCCAACATTATGGCTTCTGATTTGAGAACACCCCTTGAATAGCCAGATTCCAGAATAAAACTTTTGCAAATAATTGGCCTTTCCAGACTTTCAGTTGCTTTTCAAGTGAAGCAGGGGATCTCTTGTCCCATGAGATACTTCATAGAAAGCCTTGGTGATATTTTTTTTCCCTAAAAGTTGCATCATGGTTTTGTGTGGGGACATGTATGAACTTCATACTACGTTAAAGCAAAAAATAACTGCTCTGCAATCGGAGAGGACAACATTCATGTGTTGCTAAGGTGACAGGAGGACATGTGTAATGTGTGACAAGATAAATTTGCCCTTTTTAACCCAGAAATATTTGAATTTCAAAACAGTGGATTGATTTGTTTATTAATTTTATATGTAACAACTAATTTTTTTCGTAGTTGCAAAGAAAAGCACCATCCAAATTTTAATCCAAGGATTTAATAAATTTTAGGTCTAATGTTAACTTGTGTTTGCCAAGGAGAAAATCAGGTTTTGTGGATAGTTACTGCTGTTCAGCTACTGAGCAGTAATAGATTAAGTCACAGCAACCTCTCCTCTGTAGAAAGGGATAATTACTATTTTGATGGGAGTATTTTGTAGATTGAACGTTTGAATGTTTCTGAAAGTTTTTCATGTGTCTCAGTAAGATGCTCTTTAGAGGTGCAAAATATTCTTTACATTCTGAGCGGCTGGTTTTCCAGAAACCTGGTTATATACACCTGCTGTTTGTTTCCAACTGTGGATTATTTAATTCTAAGGATTTGTGTCACAGAAGTTGTTCTGTGAATATGATCTCACTCTCTTCCATCAGTGGAACAAATGGCCTTTGAAGCATTGGTTCACTTAGCGTTGGAGGTTTAAACATTTGGTTTAAACAGTCTGTTCATGCCAAAGCATGTCAGTATGGAAAATATACACGGCATCCTGCATGTGGTCCCATTATGGATTAAAGAAAGTGGAAAACAATTCAGAAGGAAAGTAACTAGAATTAGAGTAATGCTTCCAGTGCTTTTCTGCACATTCTGCCTGAAAGCTCCTATGTTTGTTTTCTCACCTTTGTACAGCAAGGTAGCCTTGCCTTTGAATTCTAGACAGCATGAAGTAGGTTGAGTATTTTTATTATTGAACATAGTTTTGTCTTCCCCCCATTTCTCCCTCTACACAATGTACAATAATAGTCTGTGCTAGATGTACAGACCCAGAGCTCCAGGCTAACAGTGACTGCAGAATGCTTTTACACAATGCAGAGAGCAGCTGTAAATCATATTGTGGGTATGCGATGTTGGCCTACAATCTATAGATAAATTAGGAGTTGGTTTGGGTTTGTTTTCTTGCTGCCACACCTCAACTGTGCCATATGTTTTTGTCTTCGGCGCTATTGTTTTCTAAAGGAATTCCTTGGCTGAAAACCTGATGTGATTTTGACTACATGTTAGGTTTGTAGAAGTATGTTGCAAGCGAAGACTTACAATATCTTCAGCTACTACACCTGCATTTGAGCTCCTATTTCTTTAGGTCCTTAAAATTTTATGTCTTTAAGATATCCTATGCTTTAGAGAAATTTCATTATCTTTTTTTTTTCTGTACCACCAAATTAATAACTCTTGGGCACATTCTCACATACGATGTGAGAATTCTGTTAGTGTTACTTTAGATACTTCATTTTCCATACAGAGGGATCTGACAGCTCATTTTTCTTTGATGAAGCAACCTCAGACTAAGGCTATTGATTCTCCCTCTCTTTGTACATAAGATACTCAGCCTTCTTTTTTTCACCAGGGATATCAGCTTCTCCTTCATCTGAAGCCTAGTCATAGAAAAGCTTGCACACAAATTATAGATAGGTGTTTCAGTACAGAACTCCAGAAAAAAGTTTTTTTCCAAGATTCTAGCACTAATTCTAGTTAGCTTAGAGAGATGCTTCAAATAACTCCTTTCATTCAAAGGATCACAACCTATTAAGAAACAGAAATCTATGTTACAGGTGCTCCACTGAGGAATTGCTATACATGTTTTAATGGCTTGACAATGGAATGGTTAGGGCTTTCCTCTTTTAAACACTGCTAAGCCAAGCTATGTGAAGGATCTGTTCCTCTCACGGGGGCTGTCTGATGGTTGCTTTGGGTACTGCACACCACACTACTGCAGCGAGGCTGCAACTGTGTTTGAAAGATACTTCAGGAGCTGTAGAAGAAAGATACTTCTTGCTTGCTTCAGCAAGATTTGATGCAGCCCTCAGAGTTCACAAGGCACTAGACACTAGAACAGCTGCTTTTCACTACAGGGATACTGTCCTTAGAAAGCTTCATGAGAAGTGACTTGAGCTGACAGTGCTGCTTTATATACATATAAATGCACATCCAGAGTTCTTTCCTTACTGTTTCAGTAGGAAGCCCAAATTCAGGTTGCCAGTGGCTCCCACCTGGTTTGTATAAGCCATAACACAGATGAGTGGAAAGCTTGAGTGTACTGGGGCAAGGAGCAGTGTGCCAAGCCAGCTTGGGTGTACACACGGGGAGAGGCACGTGTGTCTCTGTGCTAAGGGCTGGCAGAGCTGAACTTCTCCATGGCGGGACATTGACAATCACACATACGTGCTCGCAGTGTCTGAGGTGAGTTTAGACTTGGGTGTGAGCTGTAGTTTGGATTAAAATCTGCTACAAATACAGCCTTGGTAGTGATGTAAGTATGTCTAAATAATAGTTGTAGCAGTGAGTATTTTGTTTTATAAACATGTATATATATATTTTTAATTATGACCCTAGTTTTAGTATAAAACCTGCATAGAACTTCCCTGATTTGTAGAACATAGGAGGATCCTACAGAAACAAATGGCAAGAAAGATCTTGACCTTGGAACCCTTCATCTCTCTGTAGTCATTTCAGTATTTCTGTATGTTATGTCTTGTTCCATTTCAGTAATTTGCTGGCTAACTCCTTTAACTGTAACTGCCATTTGGCCTGGCTGGGAAAATGGTTGAGGAAGAAGAGAATTGTCAGTGGAAATCCACGCTGCTTGAAACCCTTTTTCTTAAAGGATATTCCAATCCAAGATGTAGATGTCCAGGACTTCACCTGTGATGGTAAGAAAATCCAATTTGATTTGTCATTTATGATAATGTTGGCACTTCTGTGAGACCTTCCCTTCCAATCAAGTAATACTGCATGGCAGACATTTCAGTTTAGTGATGAGGAAGACAGCCATCTAGAGCTGAAGATCATTCTTCCCTATGTGGAGTTTATTTTTATTCTTGATTTCCAGTTTCTGAATTTCTACTATCTACACCTAAATATAAGAATGAATTCATTATAGACAAATACTCTGCTTTGTATAATCCTGGCCCTTCCTCTCACTTCCTTATTCATACACTTACTTAACACTCTGACCCCAGTGGGAATGGTGCTTGCTTGGGAAGTCTTTTAGTTTTGGATACTGTTCAGTTTCACTAATAACAGGTATGAATACAGGGAAATAAAAAAAACCCTCATATTGTTTGAAATAATTCAGTAACGCTTAATGTTTTAGTGGGTCCGTATAGGTTTAAAAAAAAAAAATATCCTGACATTTCTTTCATTCTCCAGGTAGTTCTTTGTCTTCTGATAAAGCAGATTTTAGAGAAAACAATATGAAGAAAAGCTGACTGATGAGTGCCCTGCTAATTTGGCTTGTAGGCTGTGATTTCCTGTTAAGACCAGCTATGCAGGAGCTGCAGTTAGTCATACCTCTAAAGAGACCATAAGAGTGATAGAAGTTTCCTACTTAGAGTAGAAATTAATTCCTGTCCTGGTCGAGCAATCTGGCAACAGGCCCAGGTACTTGGGCTCAGAGCTCAAGGGACCTATGTTTAGTCATTAAAGAATAATTTGCATTTAGTCTGGGAGAAAAAAAATAAATCCTGGTCCTCAAAATTACATTCCAGGCTTGGGAGCTTTCTTTATCCTACAGTCAGTGACACAGCCGTGGTGCATGGAAGGTAGATGGTGGCAGGGTGTAAAATACAGAACAGAGGGGAAAATTGAATATTTGAAGAAACATGCTCTTTCTGCAGATTTATGAGACTTTGAATTTTGTATCCAGTCGTTTAGCAAATTAAGCTTTGTCGGGGTGAAAAAGAAAAAAATTGTTCTCTGTTCTGTTGGCTGGTTGTGCTTCTCCATCCCCCTGAATACAAATGATCCCCTACCCACACATTTAGGAGTAATTTTGTTATCTTGTATCAGGACTTCCAGTCTTGTTCTTTCATTTCAATGCTCTTGGGTACATCCAGCAGAGAAAAAAGAAACAGATCTGTCTCCATTAGTCCTTGCATCAGTTTAAAACAGAAAAAGAAAGAAGTGGCACACAATGACAGCTGGCTGTGTGCTCTTGGGTTGCAGTGCTGGTCAGCTCAGGCTGCTTGTGCTCACCAACAGTTGTGTGTGTCCTCTCACTGTCATCTGGAAAATGTGCCACTAAGTGTTTCCTGCCATATACGTCATGGTACGGCAGCACGTATTTGCCTTATGTTTTGCAAAGCCTGTTACTCTTGGGGAAAATCCATGCTTTAATGTTCTTAACTTCAAAGAGTTGGTTTCTTCTGCTGAAACCCTATTGTTCTCAAATTACAAGATTTAATCTGCTGTTTATGGGCCTTTGAAACCATTTTTGGAGAAAGTTAGTTATCTTTATGTGCTCACAGATGGATCACCAGCAGTTGGAAGAATGCTGCTTAGTTTGCTGTTTGCCTGGTTATCCTTGTCAAAAACAATGAGGTTTTACAATTCAGATTATAAATGAAGTGCCAGGCTGACTTTAAAAAGTAAAAATTAACATCTAAAAGCTGAATTTTAAAAAAATAAATCTTCCTAAAGCAGTGTAGATAGTGGATATCATCTGTTTAGATGAATTTCAGGGTAATGTTCTGATCAAGTTCTCCATTTCATCTAGTACATTCGGGGTGGAGGGAGGATTTGGGGTTCGTGCAGCTAATTTTACTGTCATTTGCAAAATTACAGAAAAGATACTTCTTAGATAAAAATTATTTATTTAAAAATATTGCTATTCAGTTTTGAACTGTTTTTCATGTTGCCTAAAGAACCTGTATGAATGGAGGCTGATCCAAAGCATTGGATGTACTTTAAAATATTATGGTCACTACGGATTCAGGGATGTCCCTCCTTGGTTCTTGTAACCCCAAAGTGGGGTTACTTTGGGCTGCAAAGCTGACTTCCTCTTGTTCCATTCCTCTCCCTCCTCAGGTAACGATGAAAGCAGCTGCTTGCTTACTCCTCCTTGTCCTGCCCAGTGTACCTGCGTGGACTTGGTGGTGCGTTGCAGCAACAAAGGGCTGCGGGTATTGCCCAAAGGAATTCCCAAAGACGTGACTGAGCTGTAAGTTACCTTTTACACAGCACCTTTTGTGAGAAATTCATTAAATTACATCATAGTGAGGCTTTGTAGTTCCTTGGGGGCTTTGCCTTTGACTGTGGCGACGGCTGTTTTGTGCTTTGGTGCTTTCCATATGTTTTGCCTGTTATTTTTATACTTATTTGTCCCTTGACTGAATACGTTGCTCTGTAGTGGGAAGAGAGTTTATCTGTCCTTGTACACATTAATTCTGTATGCAGGGAACAAATGCATATATTAGTATCAAATAATCCTGTAGTGCTTCTGAGAAGCCTAAGCTCACAACAGGCAGTTTGAAAGGATGTTGAAAATACGTTCCTGACTTACGCAGCTGTGAGCTAATTATCCTCTGAGGAGATTAAAAAAAAAAAAAAAAAAGACAAAGCTGCTGGTGGAAACAAACAATGAATTCTTTTCTCCAACCCTCATGAAATGGCCAAAATAACAGATAATTAGATTAAATTGTAAAGTAAATTCATCCAAGTTGAGAACCATCTTCCTATTTGGCTTTTCATCTGCCCCTCACTATGACTTTATACTGGATTTCAGTTCTTTACATGGGAAGAAAATACACAGGTGGAACTGCTTGCCTTAAACCACTGGCAATAGAAATACTGAGCATTTCCCCTTTTGGTCCTTATTCAAATTTATCCCAGGTGAGTCGTTACTGAAACTTGTGATAGTCTTTTCAACATTTCTATGTCAAAGTAATTGATTGAGTTAGTTGGTGTATTCAGTGAATTTTGTAACAAATTAAAATCTGATTCTGCTATTTTTTAGTATCTAATGTTATTTTTACTATTTCGTAACAAGGCTGCTTGATGAATGAGATACACATCTTTTTGCTCCCTTCCCAGTGAGAGAATGAGGTTTGCACTGGTTTTACCAGTGTTACAGTCAAATACAAGACTTTGTTGCTGAATTAATGCTGTGATTGATGGCTACCAAGTTTTCAGAAGGGACAGGCAAGGAAAGAGAGGTGGTGGGGTGGCCCTTTATGTTAAGAACAGTATTGTATGCCTAGAACTTGGCAAGATGCGTGATGACAGTGTGGAGTGTCTATGGATAAGAAT
>BJBW01001040.1:157580-234814 GCA_004320125.1 Scolopax mira | reverse complement strand
CTGCTGGTCACAGTCTTCCCTATGCAGCCCAGGATTCCAAAATAAGGAATATTACAAGATCAGGTACACTCCCAAAAATGCTGATTGTGTTGCAGTGGAAAGCTATAATTCAGAAAAGTTTCATCATTTGCTTTCACCTCAGCTTTACTGAACTTTAAAATGAAATAAAAAGAAGGGAATATTTCACGCATTTTATAAAGAGAACACTTTCCAGAGTCTTATGGATATAGAGCAAGTTACCTATCACAACAGAAAACAAGCCCTAGCAAGACCTTTTAATAACATTATTTCAAGATCTAGTTATCATAACTTCAGAAGTTGAAGAGCAGTGTCCCTAAATAAAACTCATCTATTAGGCAGCACACAAGTATTATTAAAAAGCTGTCTTCTGTTTAAGTTACTGCAGAGTTCCATTTCTGAATGTCATTTATTGACCAGTTAGTGACAGAAGAGTTACAAAGCACAATGATGTGATAAATGACGATTTAATTTTAATATAGTTTAAAACATGTGTATATTAACTGATATAAGCGTCCATTAGCATGCGTATATACGCTACTTAACTAATATAATATTGTTTTTAGAGCATGTATAAACAAAATTATAGATTAAAGCCATTCTTTCAGGGCTAGAGACCAGTTTTATAGTTCATTAACTGTTAGATTTGCCTTTCAATTTGTAAATGCCAAAGACCAGTCTCATCAAATTGAATCATCTCTACAGAGCCCTAAAATTTGGTTACCCAATGCAGCAGCGTGCCTGCTTGCATCAAATCTCTCTCTCATCCCTGCTTGCCATGCTTTGGTTCACCTCACAGTGAACCTCACAGTCTTGAAAGTTCTTGGTCAGCTAAAGCTAATGCCAAACCTTTAATTGGACATAAACCAAGGCTTCCAAAGGTGAGATCAGGCAAGCAGGGCCCTTGGCCTGCCAGCAGCCAAGGGGCAGCTCTCTGGCTCAGCTGGCACGACAAGGCAGTGCATGTTTCCCAGATGCACGCACCAGGCTGTCAGAGTGAGAGTCCCTTCCAGCCCTAGGTGAACAGCAGAGAAGACATCTTGACTGGCTGCCCTTCTGAGAGGCATTTTAACTGGCCAAACAGCACATGTATCCTTCCCAGATAAACTGTTCCTCTCACTGATCAGCAAGATCAGTGCTGCCACGTGAACGTATGGTTGTACACATACGAGTAACGCGGTGGTGGTGAGTAGGGTGGCTGGAGCTAGGAAGTGTTTGCAGGGGTGCGTTGATATTCCAGTAAGAAGGATAACATGATAAAATTTGAAGTCTTCCATGTACTACTCAGTCACTGAAGGTGGATTCCCTTAATACAAATGTGTTATGGTTAAATATTCAGCATTATTTTAGGATCAAGGCACTAAGAATCAACTTTACATTATTGCCTACACTGCCAAATGTCCCTGAAAGGAAGGACATGGATCTGTTGGAGTGGGCTCAGAGAAAGGCCATAAAGATGATCAGAGGGCTGTAGCACTTCTCCTGTGAGGACAGGCTGAGAGAGTTGGGGTTGTTCAGCTTGAAAAGGAAAAAACTCCAGGGAGATCTTATCACAGTCTTTCAGTACTTAAAGGGGGCTTATAAGAAAGACAAACTTTTTAGCAGGGCCTGTTTACAATTGGACAAGGAGTAATTGCTTTAAAATAAAAGAAGGAAGATTTAGACTAGGACAGAAGCAAAAATTTTTTTACTGTGAGGGTGATGAAACACTGGAAAGGGTTGCCCAGCGAGGTGATAGATGCCTCGTGCCTGGAAACCTTCAAGGTCGGGTTGGACATGGATCTGAGCAACCTGATCTAACTGAAGATGCCCCTCTTCATTGCGGAGACGGGGTGGGGTTGGACAAGATGACCTTTAAAGTTCCCTTCCAACCCAAACTATTCTATGATTCGATGACATTGGCCGGGAATATCAGTCAAAAACAAGAGGTTTACACCATTAGCCTTGCTACCTGAACAGCAGCAGAAGTCAATGTATAAGGTCACTCACAGAGCTACAACAGCTCAATCAATAATGCTGCGGAACCAACCGTAGACCATAAATTCCTACTAGAAACCACCAAATGCCAAACACAAATACTGACACCATGAGTGAATAGCGTTCCCTCCAGCACGAGCCCAAACAAGTCTGAAAAGGGCTTTACATCATTTTTACACTTCTGCCTGCTGAGGCACATTTATCACTGAAAGTAACTTCTCCTGAAGTACGGCTCATCTAATTTGCAGTCACCGCCTGCAGCACCTTCCTCCCTCTCCTACCCCACACCAGGGTCATTCCGGGAGTTTGTTATCCCTGGAGCATAGCAATTACGAGCCAGGATCAAATACTACAGTCACATCACCTATAAAAGGCTTACAGAAAAATTAAAATCACTCTCAGGAATTATTATAGGATATTAATTCCCAAATAGAGAACGAGGCCTTTCTTCCATGCCAACATTTATGTTTCAGCAGAAATACCCCCTAGAGGAAAAAAACCCAAACAAAACACCAAACACAAAAATCACAAAAAACCCCAACTACTGAAAGATTTTGTAATGCCCTAACTGTCTAGTTTTTAAAAGGCACACAGGTAAATAGTCCAGATATAGCTCAGGGAATCTAAAAATTATTGTATCAGACAGAACTGCATCTGCCCCAAAGGGCACAGCGTTTAGGGTATCAGCTTTTAAATCACCATAGTCCCAGCAGCACACGTGCCAAGTGTAACCCAATTCAGAGGACAGGGCCAGGAAACAAGTTACCACAACGGGATGAGCAGGGTGAGAACCTGCAGGCATGTCACTGATGCCACCTTTTTTGCTGTGTTAGGGGATTTCTGAGGGAGATTTGTTGGTAGGTAATTTAAATTCTACAAACAGTGAAGTTTGATTGATTTTTATTTAATACCCTGCTGACAAATGCCTCTATTCCTCCCTCCCTGTCTCATACACGCACTTGTTCCAATAGATGTTTTCATGTGTTTCTATCAGAGTAAATATAATAGATATTGAATAGCACTGAGTAGAAGCTTCTCAGAGTACAGCTATATGCGAGATGCAGGTTATATGAATGCAAAATAATAATGAATTGGACAAGTTTCAGTCATTTCAGAATGTATGCAGCATATAGCATCAAATATTTCAAAAGATACATTGTTTGCAACTGTGTTATTCTACCAGTTGCAGCAGCAGGGAATAATCACAGAATAATTTTGGCTGGAAAAGCCACTTAATATAATAGACTCCAGCCATTAATCAACTAAAGCTATATATATCTATATCTATATCTATCAGAATAATAGCTATGCTGTGTAACTCTCAATAGAGAGGGAGGCTTGAGCTGATAAAACGCTTCCTGAAACTAAGTTCTCTTATATTATCAACTATACTAATATATAGTTCTCATATAATAACTACTCATAAATAAACATTAAAAAAAGAAAACCAGGTAAATATTTATATTGACTCTTCTCCACAAAATAATAATCAATGATTTTAAATAAAAGTTTGTTCTAAAGGGACAGTATTTTTAGCTGAAACTCCATCTTAGATGTCTGGTCCCAAATAAGCAGTATTTCATAAACAACATTCACGAAGCTATTGGGCAGACTTTCAGCTTGGAAGAGCAGCATAGCATTAGAGAACTCAATAGATCTTTAGCCATTTCAACCAATTAAGAATCTGAAGTCAGCATTTCAAAGACATACACAGGCATGTCTCCTACTTAAAGGAGTCAGGTAACATGTTACATTGTATGACACTGTACATATATATATATATGTATATTTACACACATACACCCACTCTTCATGCACAAAGGTCATTGCAATTCCAAGAAGTCAAAATTGTATCTTACCAAGACTGAACTCCAGCTTTGGCTCATTTGGAATTTTCTGAATACCTTTGAAGGTTGAGAAAAAAAATAAATTAGAAATAATGTGGTTTCAATGTCTAGCTTTTCAAATACGTAAGAAAACCTTCACATTCCTAATTCATACCTCTAACTACCTGCCATTGCCACCAGAGTTACATTTTACACTACAAACTTATAGTGAAAGACACCTTTGCGTTAAATACTTGCCTGAAAAAAAACTATTACTTTTGAAGAAGACTTCTTTCTTTTTAATAGAAATTTTCTGTTGCTAGAAAAGGGAAATTAAGAAAAAACAACAACAACCAAACTTTGTTTGTACTTCTAAGATTTCTTTGATCACACCACCTAACTATAGATCTGTTGAAAAAATATTAAACCTATATATAAAAAAAATAACTCATTTTTAAGTAGACGTGTCATCACATTAAAAATGGAAACAAAACCCATGTTCTATGAAAGTATGTGAATTGGGACAATATAGTAAAATATGTCACCATGTTATTGACCTACATATACATTTTAAAGCAAGAAAACCAACTTCTTTTTGTTTTATTCCTTTTCTCATATACCAAGGACAATAAGAACATTTTCATTCCCTACATTCTCAATGTTCTAGTATGTATTTTACTGCAAAGGACAATATTTTCTTATTGTGCTAAAGAAGCAAACTACAGAGCTGCAACAAGAGAAATATAGGAAGGATAGTTAAATAACACTGAGATATTCACCCTCTGCAGGAAATAGTTGGATCACAACTACAGTAGCAATGAACTTTGTAGAAATTAAGCTGATCCTTGTTGACATTTACATATTGTCTCCAGTGAGCATTATTAAGTATTTTCCAGTATTGAAGAAATTGGTCAGATGGGAAGGACCAAGATGATATTTGAACTAGACCACAAGATGTTTGTTAAAAATTAAAAATAATTTAAAAGAAGGAAAAAAAAAAGAAAGAAACACAAAAAATCCCACCAAAACTAGCTGCTCTTGCTCCATAAAAATAAACAAACAAAAAAACCCCAAAACACAAATAAGATTTTTTTTTTTTTTTAAATGGAGTTACAAGAAATTTATATAAGAAAGTTTAATTTCTGTCACTAGCAAAGTCAGCACACTGGTCTGGAACACCTTTATGAATATGCTGGATATAGACTTGATTAAGTAATTGAGCAGCTAAAATGCTCCACAGACTCCAGTCCACCAAACATGACTCAACATATGGCTATGTGCTTTCAAATCCCCAGAGTGCTTTTATACCACAAAGAATAAATCTGTGATACTAATTTAAGTATCACTAGATCTTTATATGTGTATCAAAGCTTCGGACTGTATTTTAAGAAGTAGTCCATATGGGACACAAAAGAGGAAAATAATATTTCTAACTAAACAATGAAGAAAACAGATTACAGAGTATAAGTAAGAAACACAGTAATCACACATGTTCCCCTAAGGTTATCTGCATAAATCAAAATATATCAGGTGATAATATTTCAAGGTAATCTTCATCACTTTGTCAAGCAACAAGTTAAACAGTGTTATGTACCTGGTTTGTGACAACATCTGTGTCCCAAAGAGTAGGCCATTTTTATTGTACTGCTCAATAAAATGAGTATATGCACTTACTTGTAAACTGTGGCTCTCCTAGACTGTCTACTTGGGACGAAGGGAGAAACTGTCGTGCTTCATCTGATGATCTCTCCTCTTTGATTTCCATGATCAACCTCCGGAGCTGCTGAATTTTATTCTGCAAACCTTCTGAGTTTGCCTGTCCCAGTGCCACAGCCCAAGATTCGCAATCTGGCTTTGATGCAGCTTCAACGTAAAGATCTGGTTCTCCACTCTGAAACTCTGCACTCAGAAAACAAACACAGTTTTTAGGAACTCTGATTCAAAAGGGGGAGACGATGAAAATATTAATGTCACATGCAATTAAAACCACCAGACACACATATTTCTTTTCACAGTCACAGAACCGTGTGCCCCATCAATCCCTTGAATCAAACCCCTGTCCTTTCATACTCAGTGCAGTACTAAGAGGTTCCAAAAGCAATTAACACATTGCTAAACTAGGTGGCACAATCCAATGGAAATAGGAAATATTTTTTCAGTACATACTCTGCAGCCTAGCAGGTAGCTATCAGAGCTGCACACTTGAACAAGAATTTGATTTAGCAGGGGCAGCAGACATGGTTCTGACAGTGGGTTTCACCAGAATGAATGTGCCCATCATATCTTCTATTAGATTTCTCCTTCATGCTCAGCCTCTCATTCATCCTTGCCAGAATACAGCTCACCAACACACGCAGATAATTTGGCACGACATAGCTCCTCTGTAAAGACTCAACAGGTTGCATGTGGCAGCTTCTGACCTCGTTTCTATACACATGCTGTTTGCTGTTCTGCCTGAAGTCTAATTGTTTAACGATCAATTTTTCTAAGAACAAAGGAAACAACGGGAGGAAAAAAAAAAATCTGAAGCTTCCAAGGAATCCAGGTGAGTAGCAAGGGTCAGTTGTTTGATTAAAATTAGCACAGGGAGAAAAAAAACCCACCTCTTAGGCATTTAAAATTCTGTGATATAAATGGCTTCACAGAGTCACAAATTCAATGTGACATTTAGTGAGACACACACTGAGAAGAACAAACTGGGGAAGAAAGAAAAAAATCAATGCTGCTTTAAAAGAAGTTACCAACTGATTTAGAAACATAAAACTCTATAAAACACCTGTGCTATTGTATTAATAAGGACTGAAGTATTTGGTTGGACATGAAAATCATTTTGACCTAAATGTGCCATAGAACATATTACTGAGTGAAAAGGGACACTTAAATGTTTTTATACTTAGTTTAAAAATCCAAATAACATAGAAAAGTTTTCTTCAGTTCAAAGTGAACTTAAATTGCCTTTAACTAACTTGAGTATTTAACTTTGGGCACTTACCCACATATGTTATTCTACACCCATTTGTACTTCATAAACTAAGCATCTGCCACTTACAATTAACTCTGTTTTTATTGTTATGGGGGGAACAAAAGATGCAAACCTCAAGTCTGAAAGCCTCTTAAAACTGTAGCTGCACAAATCCCTGTAGAAGTGGGACAATTGTTCTGTCTGGGGGTGGATTTAGGAAACCTAAGTATGTGGCTGCAGCTGCTGGATAAGAAGAATGCTGGATAAGATTTCACATACCATTTGAACTATAGAATTCATGAGGAAAGCCTGGGAAGAAGAGTAGAAAGTGGGGGAACATTCTCCTGGCTTCACAGATAATTTAAGAAGTGCTAATAAGAATTCAAACTCTTACTCCTAGCCCCAGTTGAGAGAGAAAACAAGGTATTCAAGTCTTGAGGCAACAATATTCAAAATCTGGAGGAGCTACAGGTCTCCATCAGATCCTCGTTTACACAAAATACATCTTTGTCTTGAGTGACCAAACCTGAACAAGCTGAGCTTTACCGTTTGTCAAAGATGAATTTAGAGACATAGACGTTTCAGCTCTAAGCTCTGCTACTGCATCTGAGCCGTGAGGGCAGTAACCTTCAAGATTGGTCATTGGAAGAGCTAAGAATTACTAGCTCTCCCAGTAAGATCTGCAACAGCACAGTTGTCTACTACCTTTTGTCACTGACCTCCAACGACTCAGAAGTTTGTTTTTATTTCGTAGTATTTTGGACTTACCAGTGGAAAAAGGAAAGGAAAAAAAGAGGCATTTAGACAACCAGCATCAAGACAAAAAGAGACCAGGGGTGATTCTAATAAAAAATAATATTTACAGGCATTCAAAACACCTGCTTGTAGCATTCAGCCTTTAAAAGCACAGACAATTTAAAAAGAAACAGTTTGGATAGCCAAGATACCTCATCTAAGGAAAGAGTGTCAGACAAACAAGCCTATACTTAACAACCAAAAGTACACATATATCAAGGTGTTCCTTTCTTTTTGCTCTTTATTTTTAAATGTAAATAGGAACAGTGATCTTGCCTTGAAATACCCTACCCACTAGCTAGATAAAAAACATCTGCTTTGGGAGGAAATCAATGTTTTGCAATTGAAATCATGCTATTTATATTTACCTCTTAGCTGTGGAAATCAGGCTGCCAAGCACAAAAGGCATACTGAATCATCCTTAATATGCATGGATAGTGAAATGCAGTAGGAGTGGGCATAATTCACTATATTCTGATCTAACAGGTGCCAGTTTTGAGATCTGGAAATTCATTCTAAGCTATCACTTCAAAACACTACAGTCTGCTATATTTAGATCTTTGGAGTACTCTGATGGCTAAGTTAAAATCTGAAAAGCATATGAAAATATCTGAAAAATAGTCATCACTGCAAATGTAGAAAGTTTTATTCTGCAGATCCAGCAGTTGGTAAGTTATATAATTCCTATACTCTTCCAGGCCATGTAATGTTTATGTACTAGCTCACATACTAGAAGAAAGATAAGTAAGAAATATATAGAAATATAACATATATAGAAGAAATATAAGACTGGCAAAAATGTCTGTTGCAATAAAGGAGCACACAGATAATAATAACAAAGATCATCATCTCTTTGCTCTTCAATCCTGGATTTTTATTTTGACTGTTATTTTTAAATCAGATGTACACAGTAAACTCTAACAAGCTCAGACATTTAATTCCAAGTTTCAGCAGCAGAACAAAACTATCTAAATGTTAGCACTGACACTTGGATAACGCAGCAAAGGCAAGTTAACACCGGGGCATTATGGGTGAAATCTGTGGGTACAGATCCTGCAGCAGAGCACTCTGTGTTTGCTCTACAGGAAGGCGGATGCAGCACTTGGGGCTATACAAACTCATATCCCCTTGGCCAGTAGGGTTGCTATATACACATTTTGAAGCAAAATTTTGTAGTCCAGAAATTGCTAATTTCCACACTGCACAATCACGTTCAAAGTTCCCTCGACACACAAAGTGGACAGAAATAGTCATCACTTCAATTGCCATGACAGGAAGCTAACGTGGGCCAGTGGCTACACTACTTCAGGCACCATCTTAAATGGAGATACCTCACCAAGAGGTTCTTAGCAGCCCTTCCAGCTTGCTGCTTTTCCTTATTTCAGTATCAGAGACTCAACTAAGGCAAGAGATGAAGAGATGAAGAAGCAGAAGCAAAAAAAGAAACTAAAAATGTCTGTCATAGAGCCTTTTCTGATTGGGTCTCGGTTTACCAACAACTCTTTCACTGAAGCACGATTTCACTGAGACTTTGTCTCACACAAGCCAGGATAGAAAATTACGGGCCCATAGGACTTTGCAGCTCAGAATTCAATCTCCCAGGTCAAACAGGACTGCTGTCAAGTACGGAAATTGCACAAAGAAAAGCCGAGATATCCCCAGTGCCACCGGAAAGCCTTTCTACTCTAACCCAACTGTCTAAAGTCAGAAGTCTATTCTGGTGTTAGTTCCATCACCCTCATTTTTTTTTATTCCCCTTATTTTGTCATAATACTTAAAATTTCCACATTTTTCAATTTAGCAATAGCAATTGCTTCTTTTCTATGCAAGTACTTTGATATCCCAGTTGGTTTAAAAATGAAAACAAATTTCTTGTTAAAAATGTCTTCATGATGTCCCTCTTGATTCTTAAAGTGTACTTGATTGTAACTTTAATCATAATGTCTTACACAGAAACCTGGGTTTTCTGTGAAGCCAGAAAGAATTGAGTTAACAAGAAAAAAATAATCTAGGCAGTTATTGGAGTTGAGCCTTGTCTTTCAGAAGACTGCAGTTTAATGGAAAAGTACAAAATAACAAAATAAAACAAACATATTTTCAAGGGTAGGGAGAAAACACTTGGCTTTTAAAGCTTTTTCATTTGTTATTAAATTTTTTTTCTTAAGAAAGCTTTAGTGTTTTAGTGATCTAAAACACATAAAAGGGATTGGAAGACTGACACTATATGGCTGGCTTGATTTTCATTTAATGAGAGTTATAAGCATAAAATCACATTGAACTGGGTAAAAAAAATTACTGACAAGATTTAAATAAAAAAAAGTAGGAAGCACACGGCCCATGTCCAGGATGAAAGCATCTCCTTTTCTAGAGGATCACTGGTTTTTTTTTCTCCTATGCCAATATGCAAAGTAATGAGAGTTCAAAAAGGTTAAAGGCTGTCTCTCTCTCTAGACACACACTAGCAAAAAGTAATTCTTAGTTGATACCTCAGCAGTGGAAAACAGTTGAGAATATCAATAAGCCGCTGCTACTCTACAATATAAAGCACCATCACAGCTAACCACCATATGCTGGAACAAAAGTAGAATGAAAGCTTTGATACGTAAATTATATCCGCAGGATATTTCTAATACAGACATCAGAGGCTTTTAATTCACAAAGCTGACTGAATTCTATATGCTGATGCATTTCATGTTGAAATTAGTAGTGATGAAATCATCCCTTGGTTACTCATGATGCTACGTTAATCTTCCTTTGGAAGTTAAATTTTCAATCAAAGATAAAGAATTTAATTAAAAATTTTATCTTCAGTGTTGGGTTTGGTTTTTTTATTTTGTAATGCTGGAATAAACTTATAAAAGTTGCCATTAGGATCTCCATTTAAGTCCTCACAGAAGCTCACAAAGAGTCTGAGGTAATTGAAACGAATATAGTGTGATACCCCAGGTTGACTCCTGCAGTATAATAGTATGTTCCTTTTAACGCCCGCAGGCTTTCACACACGCTGACGCTTCTCCCCTTTCATTAGGGGAATACCACACCTATGCTGGAAGCAAGGTGGACCACACAAACATTTAAATACCACAATGGTATCTCAAGATCACCGAACAGAAATACTGCAGCATTCACCAAAAGCACTGAGTGCAGCCTTTGCAAAGCAGTAGATTGCTCTTGCCGGAAAGGAGTCTATCACAGCACTGGCTGCACCTTAAAAAACAGCAGGATTCAGAGATTTTGATTCTCTGCCTAGCTCTGCAAAAGTAACTTTAACATATGCCTCAGTTACTCCATCTCTAAAACCAGGAGTGATACCGACCTGTCTTTCCAAGCCACTACTATTGAAGGAAATAAGAAGTTCCAAGTTAAGTGGCTTACATACTCCAGATGGCAAAAGAGAATGCTTAAGGGTATTCCTATATGCAGGATTTTTTTTTCCCCTCAATAGGTTTTAGATGACTGTCATCTTGCATCAAAAGGTCTGCCTTCTTCCTCCTCATGCCTCACCAGCCCAGCTCAGATGTTAGATCTCACAACCTCCCTAGTTCTTACTAAGGGACCACACACAGTAATGCAATTAACACAGTCTTAAAGGAATCTCTTCTCCTGAAAAACAGGAGATGCACAGATCTAGAGAAGGCACTCCTTGAATGCTGCCTCTCACATCCGATTGCATTTCCTTGTGACCGTGTCTCCTGGGTCCGTTCCCAATTTTGTGTTGTACAAAAACAAAAACCACATGGAGGAAAGAAAACCAACAGAGTCCTTTGCTCTCACCCACACGACACACTACACAACGCAGTGGTCAGCTTCAGATTGCTCTTGGGACAGGTTCAAACATCTACTCACTCCACGCTGATTGCCCCCTTCCAGGAAAACAAGACAGTGACCAAAAACCACCTCCACTGCTGTAACTTGTTAAAGTTTCTGCATCTTCTGCTCAGACTGACCCATCTGAAAGTGGACAAAATGTTTGACGCAAATTCACTGGGGTGTGTTGACCTTGGCTGGTTGCCACTCAGCCACTCGGCTCCCCAACTGAACTTGGGGGGGGGGGGGGGGGGGGCGNNGGGGGGGGGGGGGGGGGGGGGGGGGGGACGGACACGACAGGGACAAGATGAAAGAAGCTCATGAATCAAGGTAAAAAGGGGGAAATCACTTGCCAATCGCCATTATGGGCAAAACAGACTCATCTTGCAGGGAAAATAATTTAATTTATTGCACAGTAAAATAGTGCTGATGAGGAAGAAGCAAAGACTCTTCTTCTTCCCTGCTCTCCTTTTTTTCCCAAGCTCTTCACTCTTGACTTCTCTATGTTCCCCACACCCCGAGTGGCATGGGTGTGTGAGGGCTGGGGTGGTTATGGCGAGTTCATAGCAGTTCCTCTCTGCTGTTCTTTCCTCCCCTCACTTTACCCCTGGGGCTACAACCTGGTCTTTCCACAGGATGCAGAGAAATACCTGCTCCTCTGGGGTTTCTCCAGGAGCTGCAGGGCAATCTCTGCTTGGGCACCTGGAGCAACCCCTCCCCTCCTTCTGCTCTCACCCTGACTGTTACTTACACATTTTTTTCCCCCATCTCTCCTCAATGAGGGGCAGCATTCTAAGCTTTCTGGAAAATGAGGGTAAAATGAGGTGCATGGGCAGCCCCAGCCACTCCTCAGAGGCCAGCCCATAGTCCCTGCTACCAGCACCTGGGCATATAAACCCAGCAGAATAACCACCTTCACCAGGGTTTGCAAGGTCCAGCAGAGACACGGCTATTCTCTAAATAGCTATGATTACATATTTCTGTGTCTGGTGAGGCTACAAGGCCTGCCTGTATGGCATGAGGTGCAAGCTTACGTGGCGCAAACACTGTGGTCACTCGCAAGGAGAATCCAAGGCAAGGCAGTTGACATCACGTTGCTCAAACATTTCAGTGCAAAGCAGCAGTCTCCAGCTTTAAGGTCTTTTTGGACAAAAGGTTTGAAATCCCCTCCTTATCACACCTTCTGGAATTTCAGGAATTAATTGCACTTGTGTGAACTGCCATATTCAGTCAGGTCCATCTCACACCAACATCTGACCTGTTCTGCTAATACCAACTAGTTCACCTTATGAGGGCATACAACAACCAGCCACATACAGAGCTATAGGTCACCTAAAAAAAAAAATAAAATCTTTCTGTTCCCTTTCATGGTCCACTTAGAAACATTTTTGAGCCAGGCTGCTTTGGGAGCACTGCACTTGAAGCACTGACAAGATTATCTGCTCCAAATTCCTGACCTCTTCTGTTACACCCCTAAAATTTCAGTGCCCTCTACACCCCAAGGTGATAATCAGCTCCACAGTGTCACTAGATATTGCATTAAAATGTCCTTCTTCTCCCTCCATATTTTCTCTGCTGCCCTTTATTACATTTTCTTCTTAGATATCCCAATTAGTCTCCATTTCTCACTCTTACTCAAGTCTCATAGGATTTATCCTACTACTCAGAGAAAGATGGAGAGAACTGCCCAAAAGCTCAGTCTAAGTGAGCCTCCCTGTAAGCCTCCCTCACAGTTCTAAGATGAGCACCCAGCTAATTTTCTTCAACTTGCAGCTTGCAAGATGAAGAAAATGTCACTTTCCAGCCACATCACAAGTTAAATCTCAAACATAACTCCACCTGCTTCCTTGGAGCTTCTGCTGTGTTCTGGCACAACTTTCCTCCATCTGTTCCACAAGGAATTTGACATCATGAGCAGGTATGTCCTCCTATCCTGCATTCACCCGAATCCTTTAAAGCCTAAATCCTTTAAAGTCATCCAGATACATGTTTTAGAGGTTTTTTTTTTCAGCTGCCAATTGATATATTCTTGTGACAATGCAGCTAGTTTTTCATGACCGAAGCCCCTACTGACAAAGATCTCTCTTCCTAGTTCCTGAGTTTTGCTTTTGTCCCCCCTTTCATCTTCTCAATTTTGTTTTCTCCTATAGTACACAGGTTATTATTTCACTTCTTTTAGTATTTTATCCTCACTCAGTGCACAGTATATCAACATCATTTCTCTTCAGTTTCTTCTAATACCTCATAATAGTCTGGCTTGCTTTTTCTTTTCTAGCCCAACAAATCATTAGTCAGGCTCTTGTCCTTGGTCTCCAGCACAGGCAGATTGCCAAATTTGAAAGCTATTTCTCCTCTACCTGTCTGACTCTTCCTCTATCTTCTGCTATCTTCCTTTGGTCACACCCCAGGCACTCACCATCATTTCTTGGCTTTGCATACCTGCAGTTTTCTGTAGTGTTTCTTTTTTTTTCTACTTTAAAATGTTTTTAGAGGTGGGTCAGAATGCCACCCTTACCTCAGATCACACTACTGACCTTCAAACTCCATTTTATAAAGTTCTGTTCCTATGTAAGTATATTTCTTCCTCTACACATATTCACAGTATCTTTTTCTCCATAGGTAGCCTGAAGCATTTACTCAGTTCTCACTGTTCTTTACTTCCACAGCTTTTGGACTTAAAACCTGTCAGACTCACTGCCACAGAAACTGTCCTGTTTGCAAGCTTCAGAGCTAATTGAAAGAATCCTGTCACCAATTACAACAGCATTCTTGCTTCAGTTCAGCAGCATTAAGTTCAAGCACCGTAAGAGGCATACCAGAAGGGAACTAACATGACCATACCCCTGTCCAAACTGTAACACCACCCTCTCATAAAGCTGATGATGCCAATCAGTGAATTGCAATCAATAAGGGCATAATTAGAAAAGTCTGAGTTAGAAAGTGTATAATAATCAATCATTGTGGTTAGGCAATGCAATGCTTCCAAATCCAGAAAATAGTACTTTTTGATGCAGTGCCTCAACATCAGGCACAAGACATAAAATTTAACTCCCCTACTGAGCATGCAGGATTTGAGCTATTCCCCAGAATGGGGACAGAAAGAGACAAAACCCACAACAAATACATTTTATGGCACTACCTCCTCAAATGTGACCAAACACTAAAGAACCTCTTCAGCAGGTAAGGACAAAAGCTAGCATAATTAATTCAACACTTGCCTCGAAGGGGACTGGAGATTTTGGTGAGTATAAAAGAAGGTAGAAACTTCTACTGAATGTAAAGCTTGCCATCAAGTCCACAAATGCAGCATAATCTTTTTCTCCCTGTAGCTATTTTTACTAGTCTACCAAAATTTCTCTTTGACCATCACAGCTAACAGAAAATGGCAAATTGATATAAGGACTTCAAAACTCTGCAGTGCTACGAGAAAGAATCTGCGTCCTAAAAAAACCCCACCTTCTAACACAATGGCTATTTGAGTTGTTCCTACAGAGAAAACTCTATGTCAGTATTTTCTCCAAATAGAATCTTTCCACTAAAATAATTACTCCGATTTCTATGAAATAACTATTTTTTTTTTCTACTGGTTTTAACAATTTTATTAACAAAGAGTTAAAAAGAGGTGAGAAAAACAGGAGACTTCTCATTTCACAGGGAGATTGGCAATGATTAATCATTTAAGAACATTTAAGACAGATTGGCTATGCATCAATATAAATCCCATCTTGTGCATAAGTACATATTGAACCAGACCATCAAAATTCTATTTGTTGTCTGAAGAAGAAAATGAAGTAAGATTTTCACTTGATTTTAGAAAATGTAAAACTAAAACTTTTAGGATTTTCTTTTTAGGCATGAATTCAGAGACAACCAGTATTCAGATGTACACATCTAGCAGACAACAGCATGCATTTTAGCTAAGTTTTTAGTAAAGTTTCACGTCTGGGTGGTTATTTTTTGTTGTCGTTTTGTTTGACAGAAATTAAAAAAAAATAATTTGCACTAAACATTCTGAGCTGTGTTTTACTTACTGAGAACTATTGAAACATCTGTTTTAATCCTGAACTCCACAATCCAGCAGCGCTCCAGGATTACCACTTCAGAGGCTTCAGAACTCTGTGAGACATAAAAATGACAAAATGTTAGGATGTGGAACCTGACTGAGAAGTCCTTCTGTTTGGCTGTTCATATCCGATGCAATTTGTAGATGTAAAAACAACAAAGCATAATAGTCAATAGGCAGATGGATACAGGCATTCTTTAATTACTGATCTGTGCCATCCTACTTCGGCTCAATGAGCTATAACAGAAATAAAATGTTAGAAAAGACCACACAGGAAACTGAGAGGAACCGTAGTTCAGTTTTTCATATCATAGGTAGTCAAAAGTTTACGTGTTACCTCATTCCTAAGCAAATCAGACAAGCCCAGCTCATTCCAACTTCTATATTTACTAATAATTCTGAATAAAACGTCAGGTTCTATTCAAAAAGTAGGATATTTTCAAGTGAACAAAATAACATGCAATCTTACAGCAGACATTTCTCTTCAATTTTCATTTAAAAAGGATTTCTTTATCATCACTTGAAAGTTTGAATGTTGTCTCTGGCTATGCAATTCAAATGACATTAAGTGATATGGACCTATTGCAGAGTGCAATATGATACAAATTACAGCTATCATTTTTTGTGAGTGCTCTGCAGAGAAGATGCAGACTCTTCTTCTAGTTTAGTAAGTGTGACTCATTTTTCAGAAGAGTGAAGCTATCAATCACTCCCTCAGAATTAATCTTTTTTCCCTTAAAACTTTTATTATGCATCTTTTATCCCCAACATCTGGTAACAAATAACCCTTAGAATATGCACCCATACACTTCCTCATTGCAGGTTCCCAACATGAATGCCACAGAGCTCATTCTCTACTTCAGTGAGATTCTGCAAGGATTAATGTAAATTCTTATTTTAACATTCCTTCCTTGGGTACTTATTTATTCCAAGTGATCCTAAAAATAAAAAAAATTTCACATTGTAGACCAATTTTTCCCAAAGCCTAAACTTTAGTTCCACATAATCGACAATTAATGTCTCCATTAAAAAAGTTCATATTTATAATACCTGCCTAATATACACAAGTTTTCTTGTCTACCTCTTTCTCTGCATTTATGCTGTTATTTAACCCTCCAGAATCAGACTTTTGATAAGAGTTTCACATCCATTTTTAAACGGATGGCTTGATCCTAAATCTTCTCACAAAAAGATCCTTTGCTTACCTAGTAATACCATTGTCTTTCATGAGCAAAAAAGTGAAAATAACAGTAAAGACTATAGTAAGACTGATGAGTGACAAACAGGTAACATTTCAGAAAGTCTATCAAGGATTTCCTTGAGAAAGTCTATATTTATTCTCTCCCTCCCACCTTTTACCACTTTCTAAATGAATACTCCAAACCCAGTTATCAAAGCACAAATCAACATCCAAAGCTGACAAAAGACTAAAATAAAACAGAGGAGGAGGGGAAAAGTACACAATGTTACATTGAAATATGCCAGAAGTCAAGACAGAAGGTTTTCTAGATGAAGAAACAGCCATCAGACTTATCTAGAAACCACTTCCATATTGACCTCTTTGAAATAATTTTTTCAGTTTGGACTGGTCTAAAAGGAATGTATTATCCTGCAGCCTGAAAAACAACTAATTGATAAATTAAAAAAAAAAAAAGGGGGGGGGGGGAAGTGAGAAAGTAGTAAAATAGCACAGTGAGTCTGGGGAGAAATACAAGTGCTATTTTGGGAACCTTTTTCCTAAAGTCAGGCATACATGGTAACCCAGAGGCAATTCTCAGGTGCTATCAAGTGAGGCATTCTTTGAGGTTCTACCAGGGAAAGTAAAATCCAAGAAAGTCCTTATGAGAAACAGCTAAAGTCAGCTTGGGAAATAGGCAATAATAGTTCAAAAACATACGGTAGACTAATTAGGAAGAGTTCTCCACTGCAATAATGCTGATAGCTATTTAAATTCTTAAGATTCTGATGCAAGGTATCAACACCAATATAGTCTCCCAAATTGCTCTCACTTTACAAAGCAGATAATGCAGCCTGATTCATGCAAGAGGTTGCAATCTTTCAGAAAAGATATGACCAAAAGATGCAGTTTATTTCAGAAGTTAACAAAAGTCTGAGAGAATTTAACACTCAGCTGTGAGTAGATAAGACTCCCATCCAGATTCTGTGCAAAAAACAGTAAAGCAATTCTAACAGCTTTTCCCCTTTGCACCACTACAGAAAATGGTTCCTCTGCTGATATTCATACCCCACAAATGAAACATACAATTGTGACAACTCCCTAGACTTGACATTTCCTCCAAAACACATATCTGCAGTAAGTGGAAACCTGTCAGTACATAAAGAGAAGCAACTCCCTGTTGCTCAGCTTTCAGAAAAGCCAGGTATTCGGAAAGGCTGGAATAGAGAACCACAGTTTCCATGTAGTTTGCTGTAGTTGCCAAGACATAAAGGCTTAATGTTTGGATTTGTGTATGAAAGGCAAACGTATAATACAAACAAACTGCTAAGTGGTTAGCAAAAAAAATAACTATGAACTAATTGACAAGAATTTGTATTAGTAAGGTTTTTCTCACAATGCAGTTGACATACAACAATAACTACAAGCACAAGAGAGGACGGGTCAGAGTATTTCAAGCAGCACAAGAGCCTCTGTAGAGACAAGTTACTCCTCTCCCTGCACCAGTGGAAGCTGGAATAAAACAGTGCTGCAACTTCAAATGAATCTGAATGCTTTTCCAAGATACAAAACCAAGTACAGTGATGAGACGATGTTTTCTGTATGTGAGAGGGAACAAGAAGGGAAACAAGAAATAAAGATGAAAGAGCATAAGGCAGCCAGAAAAGAAAGTACATGTTGCTGCAAAACACCTCTCACACCCTGACACAAAACTGAAAAACAAGACCTTCGAATTACTATTATTGCAGACTCTTCATCATTTAGATGAGCAATGCTGTCTGTCACACAAAAAGCTAATGAAATTTATTTACAAATGAAATGACAAAATTGCAATCAAGGGAGCCATTATGCATATCTGACAGAGCTTTGTTTTTCAGTATCTGATGAGTTCCAAAATCTATCTCTCTAAGTGCATAATATCAGCTTATTTTGACTAGCTATTATTTTATTTTTCTAGGTTTTATTTTAATAAAAGAGTAACTTCTAATGATGTGGTCTTTATGCAAATAGGATCAAAATCAGTTCTGTAGTAATGTGTTACAATCCAACTTCTTGGTGCTCTTTTCTTCTTACCATTGGTAATTTTGGATAATTGGTATAAAAAGTTTACTGGCCCAATCCCAATGCCAAACAGCAACTAGGCCTTGAAATATTCCATCTTTCTTAAAACACTGAAAGTCTATAGGCAACAGAACCGACCCTACCACTCCTCAGATCAGGAAATTGTTTTAAAATACTGATTTGAGGAGGAAATTAAATGATTAATAATCACTTAACTATCCTAGTGAAATTGCTGAAGTAGAAGAGTGCCCCAAACCTCGAATTAGCAGAAACATTTTTAATTCACTTCACCAAATGATTGGCCAAGATCTGCTATCAGTATGGGGTTGTAAATCCAAAGTACTACTATACGGCTAAATTCCCTACTGTCTACTCTAAATGTCACGAGCTTCAAATCAGAATAGTGGAGTCCCTGCCTAAAACTAAAATAAGAGCTAGTCATACCAGAACAGATAAGCAGGTCTCTGCTAATTGCATATTCATAGCTACATAACTGTACACAACTCCTTTTAATGTAAAGGAAGCATAATGATAATAAACTGGTAAGTGTCACTCAAGTACCTTGTACCAGACTCATGAGCAATCTGAAGTATACATTGTGTGCAAGATAAACATTTAGAGAAGATTCTGGAAGAGTAAAACAGAAATTTTGCAGTTAGTGAAAAAACCAAACCCACATTCCACAGCAGTGAGGGGAGCACACACAGTATTTGAAATTACAACGCTACATTTTTTTCAGTGGTTTTTCTAACTCTTTGCACTGAATTTGTAACTGGTATTTGTAACTGCATGGTTGCAGATTCCAGACTGCCATTTTTCTTTGGACTAGGAAGTAAAAAGAGCTTTCAAAAAATGAAAGCACTGAGAAACTTTTAAAACTGTAAGACAGAGTGGCACGTTAGAGCTATTTCCGAATTCCTGTAGCTCTGACTTGATGTACTATTGCGGGGGGGGTGGGAAGTGTGCATTATGAAAGGGTTCTACAGTAGGAGATTTGTTGCTCTAGGGATGGGATGAAACAAAATTTAAAAAAAAAATAATCTACTGTTAGCTATATCAAGTTAAGAACTAAACTCACAGTTAAAATTAGAAGTCACATTCCAAGAATTCCTCTGTGTTAAAGCAGTCAGTAGAAAAGTAAAGCTATAGCATTGTAGAAAAAAGAAACACTACAGGAAGTAGAACCTCTTCTAATAACTTTTCATAAAAAGTCATCACAGTCAAACAGGGGCAGAAGTGCATGTATGGGTGGTGTGTGTGTGAATTTCAGTTCATGTTTTTAAAGCTTATTTTTGCAAACTTGAAATAATTAAATCAAAAGCCCTACAGAATAAGGATGCTATGTATACCGATCTACTTACACTTTTCAAATCAGTTATTTTCTGCCTGCGTTTCTAAGTATCCCTATGACAAAAACAAGTTAAAGACAAACATTTTACAGAAAGGTAACAAAACGTAACTAAAATGGCCAAAATTACGGTCACACAGAAGTAATAGAAACAACTATGCTAGGGAACTAAACAAATGAAAATACTTTCAAAATACAAATTATAAGAATTGGTTTTAGTTTCTGCTTGCTATTAAAGAAAATTTGCAATAGAGGAGTTTGCCTGCAGAGACTGCTAGCAGTAGGTGAAGATTATCAAAGTATTTTGAACCCACACCATCCCTTGCCCAAACTGCAACGTTTCCATCTCCTTCACTGGAGGCCTTTGAGGAAAGTTGGTGATCAAGGAAACCTGAAAGGCCAGGTATTTGGCCACCTACAAGGTTGCAGTCAGTGATACACAGTGATATAGGCAAAGTGCCTAACTTGCAAGAACAGAAAGCAAAGTGAAGCACCTGCTCCTCATTACATCTGTGTAAATCTGGCTCAGAACTTCTCACTGTCCACGGACACCATGAGGAGTGCTAGAAGACAGCAAACGAGTCAGACTGACACTTGCTCGGCAATATATGCATGTGCTCAGGTCACGCTTTTAACTACGTTATAAACATCACCACCTACATTTGCTATTTCAGTGTTAGCACAGATAAAGTTCATCAGTCACAGTTAAAGCACAGGTTTTTGATATATAAAGAAAGAAAAAGCAACAGTGTTTGTGAGGGCAATTTCAGTCGCAAATAGAAAAGATAATAGTCTTAAAATGTAGGCAGGTACAATGTATTTCTCCGGCAGTACGTCCGTTACCAAATAGACCAAAGTACGCTGTTGTAATTTTGAGGTATTAACAAACGACTGCATCATACACGCAAGCATATAATTTGCGGAATTAAAAACATCCCTTTAAGTGTTGGCATGTAGTATTCAACAGTCTGAAATCATCTTTATTGTTATATGTTCTTCTGCCATATTAATATTTCTACCTTGTGTCTCTTAAGTGTCACAAAGTCTACGACTCAAGCTTCATTATAAGAATCCTGGGCATCTGATGAGGTGCTTCACTTATTCCAGACAGGCTGTAACCTGGTAGTTCATTGCAACCATCTTTACAAACTGTCAAATCACGGAATGATATTCGAATTATCTTTTTCCAAAAAATGCCTGACCCCCTGTGATTAGTCCATCACACCATGCTATCAGATACCAACTTCACGCTGACAATAATAATACCACTAATCTGCATTTGCTCTGGAAAATGCTGCTGATTTACATCACTGAACAAATCCTGCAGAACAGATAAGTACTTTTGATAGACTATTACTTTTAACAAATGCGAATACCTAACCAATAGTAATTTTCTTTTCAGTTTCAAAATGCATTAGTAGTAATAATAGTAATGTACAAATACACATTCTCTTAAATTCACACCTCACATTCACTCAGTTTATTATGCACGAGAATAATTCAAAAATTAAGATTAACCATTGCACATTCTAAACACAGCTTGAAACAATCTCAAATTATCCTTCCTACCTAAAAAGTTAATTATATACAGCTCAGATACAAATTAGTTAAGCTTTTCAAAGTTATATTTTGTTGCAAGACTCCAGTGCTGTATTAGAACACATACCTCAGATAATACGCTTTTTAAAAAAACCTTCTCCCCCTTTGTTCTATACTTTTTGGCTGTCATTTAAAAAAACATGTTATTAATCTCTGGCTCAGTTCCCAATATATTACCTTTTTACTTCAAAAATAGCTTAAAATAAGAATTAACTGTATTTTAAAATTACATATGACAGCTTAATTACAGCTTTTACCAGTTTCAACAGTACCAGGGAAGTAAGGAAGGTAGAATACAAAAACATTATTGCTAAAATATTGTGTGTTTGTAAAATGCTTTATCTTTAGAATTTAAGTGGACAATAAAGGATGTTTCTTTCCACTGGTAAGAATTCGTACCATTTTTTTTTAATTGCAACTTGCACTACATCTGGCATAACTTTCAGTAACTCTCAGTCCTTGAAGCTGAGATTCTGATATTTCCTGCAGGTTTTCTGCAGGAAGGGGAAAGTAGTATAAAGAAAAAAACCAAAAACCAAAACCAAACAAACAAACAAAAAAAGAAGCAAAAACCCCAGCACACACAAAGCCACACCCCAAGCACCATAAACACAAGGTTTCCAGAGATGTTTTCTTTGCTTTTTAAAAGATGTGTATGGTTTTTAAGCCAAACTCCTCATTTTTCAGGGCCTTAATCTTGAGGTGGTAATACCACCATTGTGAAAGAGATATAACTAAAATTTCCTTGCTAGAATTAACTTGAGGCACAAAAGCTGACATTTCTCACATTAACAAAGGTTCAGATGAAACAACTGATTATATAAAGTACCCCCTTTCTTCAGGAAACCCAAGGAGTAGAAACAACAAGAAGACCACCTACCACTCTTCGGGGACAAATTAATTGATGCAGGGAGGAATCTGTACCTTGGCAAAGTAAAACATAGCTTGAAGAAAGATTTCAGAAAAATGCAATTTTTTTTTCTGCTAGAGGAAGAAAAATAGATGTCACCAAAGTGTTTTGAGAAAAGAAAGATAACAAGTTTCTTTTGATACTTAGGATGGATAAAATGAGCTTATTGGTAGCCAACACATTACGATTTCCTTTTAGGTAACCATTTCAGCTGTAAATTATTAAATTTTTTTAAAAAAGATAAAATCAATGGATGTACTCATTGCACGGCCTACATGAGAACAAAAGTCTTACCTAAATAGTTAACAAACTTTATTTGGTCATTCGAATTCAGTATCAATTTCAGCCAAAACAACATTGTTCTGGGAAGACCCGGTTAAAAGGAATATCATATTTAACACTAGGAGAGTTCTGGCTATTTGTCTTTAACTTGTGAGAAATGGCTAAAAGCAAAGCATTTCAAGCACCAGTAGCCAGGCTCAAATGAATGTCAGTGGAAAGGGGACACACATACAGGTCTGTTGCTCTTCTGGCAAATTCTGATGAGCAAGATTTTACCAGCTCCAACTGCCAGAGGATTGATGAACCAGGGCAGGATGACAATTATCACACTCCATTGCTATGATAATCCCCTTGGTGTTGAGAAGAACAAACATGACACAGGATTTCTAGAATGAGGGAACCACTGGAATGGGACCAAAAAGCAATACAAAATCCCACTCGCTGTGCGGGGGTGAAGGGAAAGCTACTGTCATGAATATGAGTGTATTTCAGCATGAAGGGAAGAAGGAAGGGGACAAAACCCCAGGAGCTGAGTAAGCCACTGGGAACAATGGTTCCTTGACACAGCGTCTGAATATGGGCTGTGCATGGGCTGCTATAAAGGAGATGAAGAACAAACATCTTTTCTGGGTTGCACCAAATCCCATGCTATTAAACCCACGCCAAAATCAATTTAGCTACAAGAGTGTCTGAAAGAGACCCCTAGCAAGCAGAAATGGTTACTGCTGGCAGTCCCCAAAACATGACAGGCACGGAAGAGTGATAGAGAGGGTTCATGAGTACAAAAGAGAGGAAGGAAAGGAGCACGTGTTGGGTTTAATACATTTAGCCCAAGGTCACAACAGCTTCCTTGACTTCCAAAAAGTTCCTGCTAAATTAGGGTAGCATAAGGTCTTCATGCTAGAGGATGCTTGCCACTAAACTGTACCAGGGAGGGGACAGTTGCCTGACCAGTGCATCTTGATATGAAGACATTCAGAAATTCGTTCTCTTGGGGACAGACAATTTTCAACTAAAGGAAACCCTGCGGAACGCTCCACACAAGTTCACAAAAGGGACATTACAGACAGTGGGAGTTCTGGAGATCACTGTTTCCTTTACCTGAGCTAGATGATGTTTTTCTCATAGACTTGAAATGTTTTCACAGTTCAGTTGTTTCATTCTGATTTAATTCCAAAACAGGGTACCTGTTCAGCAGAAAGTGTTTAAACAAGAGAAGATCCACATTGATAGACAAAATGAAGAGAAAGGAAACAGAGAAGGGGAAATATGCACTTGGGAGTAATTTCATGTGGTAACCTACACCCCCCATCATAAAGCCATCATCCTTCAATTGCCATAATTGAATTAAATTAGTAATTTCCCTCATTAATTCAAAAAAGCAGCTTCCTCTGGCTTTGTTACCTGCTCTTTATTCTGAATTTGGGTCACGTGAGTACCAGGCATGCAATGAACTCCATCCAAACTTTGTTACCTCTGGTATTACTTGACTGCTCTTATGGAACATATGCCTTGAATAAGAACACTTTGGCATAATTCACATTTCAAGATACGTACCAAGACTGTTTCTTCTGCCAGTCTCTGACCTGAGGCCAAAACACATCAATTTAAAAAACCAAGCTATCTAGAACTTTTAGAAGACATAACAGTACAAGTGGCTCAAGCTATCAGCAGCTCTGATGAAGGCTCTGTGCTTTTAGACAATGTGTTACCGATGCACATAAACACAGTGTTGAATAGAGCAATCAGTAACAGCAAGTTACCGCCATAAGTAACAGCTCCCTACCTTTACTATTGAACATAAATAAAAGGTCATAATTTTCCTTGCCAGTGACTCTCCCCACCAGAAAATCAACTTGTGAACACCCAATCAAAGCAATTGGATGTAGCTTAATACTTTTAGTTTAAAAGAATTACAGTTGGCTCCACGTTTGGCTGAAGTTTTTCAAAGAATCGCAGGATGGATGAGGCTGGAGGTCATCGTCCAACTGCCCCTGCTCAAGCAGGACCAACTAGGGCCACATCCAGGTGGCTTTTGAATATCTCCAAGAACTGAGAGCCCACAGCCCCTCTGAGAAACCTGTGCCAGTGCTCAGTCACCTGAACGGTGAAGAAATGTTTCCTGATGTTCAGAGGGAGCCTCCCGTGTTTCAGTGTGTGCCTATTGCTTCTGGTCCTGTCACTGGGCACCACTGAAATGAGCCTGGGTCCATCTTCCTTGCACCCTCCCTTCAGGTATTTACACACATCATTAAGATCCCTACTGAGCCCTCTCTTTGCCAGGCTGAACAGACTCAGCTCTCTGAGCCTTTCCTCATGTGACAGATGCTCTAGTCCCTTAACTTTTGTGGCCCTTCATTGGGCTTCCTCCAATGTGTCCATGCCTCTTGTATGGACAAGAGAAACCCAAAAATAGACACTAATCCCAGAACCAGATATTTCTTCTATTATAACAATTTCTTAGTTTAAATAATTTAATTGTTTTTACTGTACTTTATGCAGTGGCTGAACTGAGAGCAATGCTGCACATAGTTTCTTTTGGTGTTGTTTTATTTGGGTTTTTTATTTCGGTTTGTTTCGTGTTTTTTTAAGATACAACACATTTCAGAAAACAATCAACTAGAATTGCAGTAAAACAGCATTTCAACCAGCATAATATGTTATCACCATTTAAAAACTAAGTCAATACTGTGAGTCAATACTTCCTACCATTAATTATTACATAGCTACTGGCTATGAAAAAAACTCTCAAAAACCCATCACCTCTGAATTTCAATGTCAAGATGCCCTGACCACAGATTTGCCCCCAGACATTTCACAGAAATCCTGTGAATTCTGGCATGTCTGCATACTTGACATAAAACCAATGTACACTGTTTCCAAAAGAACAATCAGACCAAAAACCTGTTATTCTGCCAACAAGGATCATAGTAAGTGTCCAAGAAAGAGGAAAAGCAGGACAACTACATTCGGAACTCTCTCAGCCCTGGCTGGTTTTGCATAAATTGGGTTTTTTTCCACAGATGCATGTTCCATTCAGTAAGTCTCAATGATGCTCATCTTTCTGGAGATATGTATTTGAAATATGTCTACTTTTAGCATCCCCAGCATTTTATAGCAAGCAACTCTGGTATTTACACTGCCTGTGAAAAAAAGCACCTTTTTTTGTTTGTTTGTAACCCAGTTCCCTACTGACTTCATTTAGCATCCCAAATTCTTGCACTGGAAGAGAATATGAACCATTGTAATCCTTATCTCCTTCTTCCAGCTAATCATGATTTTTCAGATTACTATCAGAGACCACCTTAGTCACTCTTTTCCAGGGTGAACAGCCTTTCTCTGAAACTTTCCCAGCTCCTCTGTATCCTGTAAGATGAGGGGAGCTGAACTGGTTGGTGGATCATCACAGAGTTCTCTACTTTGTTCTCTTTCCCAACAACTCCTAACATTCAATTTAACTTTTTGGCAACAACTGATCATTCATCTGATCTTTTCAGGCAACTCCACAGATCTCACTGGAAGTGGGGTGGAGGGGTGGATTATCTTAAAGCCCATATTTTCCTATGGGAATTTTTTAATTGTTTTTCTTCAAGTACCACTTCACATTTGGCCATATTGAATTTTATCTGCCACTTCATTGCCTAATAATCTAAGGCTTCTATGGTCATTTTAAAACTACTCAGACTTGACCACCTCACCTTAACTATTTGGGAAGTTAGTATCATCTCATGTCATTGCTCCGTCTTCTTTTCACCACTTAAGCACGTGACAGTATCAGCCTCAACACATCTCTCTGCTGATGTTCTCCACAGCAAGAATTAGCCAAGAAGTCGCTGTAATTCTTAGACATAGTATTTTACTCAACTAGTTATCTGTGCTAAACTTCCTCTCTCCTGTTACAATGAAGTCATCAGCATTATTTGTATCAGAAAGTGAAAAAAACTACATTGAAAGGCAAATGAAGGGTGCAAGTAAACAAATATAGTTGCTTCCATAATCATTTTATATGCACTGTTGGAAGTTTAAGATGTTTTCAGGGATCATAGAGATCATTGATTTAAACGATGCACAAACTGCATCTGCAGTTATTCAAATACATGTAAAATACAAATGTAAAAAACAGCACCACAAATTGCAGCAAAACCACAGTATTTAAAAAAATATTTCAAACACATGACCAAAATGCATTCCATGGGTTGGCCTCCAACAAGTAATATACTGGTAAAATTATGAGAACCCTGCTATGCTCAAGACCTGGTTTCACAATGCACACAACTTCAAGAAGACAGTCTCAGGATAGACTTTTAACCCTTCATAAAACCCTAACATATCTTTCTTCAGAGTACCTCTTTCTTTTTTATTTGTTTATTTTTTCCCCGAAGGTTTTCCCAAAGTAAAAAATGAGCTCAAAATTCACTATATGCTATCAACTTTTCTCACAACCTTAGAATCAAAAATTAGAATAGAGCCATTGCCAAAATTAAGTGGCCTGAGTATTTCTAATTATAAACTGTAAGCACTAATATATCCAATGTATGTATAGTAAAGATAACTCCTGCTATCCCGACTGCCCGCAGTGGTGTTCATTTTATTAGAAAGCAAGCTATGATTTTCCCCCTTGAGCTTTAATCTTCTGCACATTGCTTTTGAAAGAAGCAAACAAAATATTTTGAGATGCTCAAGACTTAGTGTGCTAAGAGATGGGTGTTGTGTGATTAGCTGTAATCCCTAAGAGGATCAAAAGGACTCCTCACACACCTGTATATTGTCTCCAGATAGCCATTGCCCAACATCAATAAATTCCAACTTCTAAACGGAGAAACAAGTAAGAAAGACAAGTCTTTTAAAATTTTTTAAGCTTCCTCACTTAAACTTCCTCACTCCTTCTCCAGCATTTGTTTTTTTTTTCCTCCTCTCTTTTTTACAGCTAAAGAAATGGCAGCCCTCCAGATCACTCCCAAGCTCAAAGGGGTGTAACAAGGCATGCAGGACCAGGCATGTCTGCGTTCTTTGTAAGAGCAGCAAAAGTAGGCTCTTGGTATTCTATATGTATATCTTCTATATTTTATATTTGAAGAAAAATTTTTTAAAAATTTAAATAATTCAGACCACATAGAAACCCAAACCTGTTACGGCCATGGAAAGTAAGACAAAGGTTATTTTTCTCCCAGAGAAACTTTTCTTCTCATATTCCCTTAAAACCAATAAGTCACTAGACATAAAAGGCAGAGTGAGCAAGCAATTAATGTGTGGGTACCCAGAGAAAAACCATCTAGGTTATAAGCTCTCTATTTAGAAAGCTTACAACATACTCTATGAAATGAGAGAGACTTACTAAACCTCATCAATTTTAGTTTAAAAGAAAAACCCCTCTGTTCCCTACTGATTAACAACATTATTTTATTTCGGACAAGGTACCGACTCTGATCTTCTGGATTACACCTCAGTAAGTCTCTTACTAAACAGGACCAAGTAAAGTATTCATGTGACAAATTGTAGAAGTTATATGCTTGGGAATTAGAAGACAAACATTGTAAGCAGCAAGAATAATTTTTAGTCAGTTAAATACCAAAGGAAATGGTGGCATCTCACAAATATTAAGCCTATCCCACTTCATTATTAATAAGAAATTTTTGTATATAGATTTTAAAAACCCTAATACATCATCTAAAAAGTCTCTTGCTTTATTAGAACATCATGTATTCCTGTTTTAGGATATTTGTAAGAATGGTAACTAAGCACAAAAAAATGTTTAAAAAACTAAAGTACATTCACCAGACAATTGATTCAGGACAAAACCAGCCAGGCATTAGTAGGACACTCCCCACAAAACAGTTGCTTCATCTCTAATCTCTCAGAGCATCCTTGAGGGAAACCTACACACCACTTCTCAAATACGAGCTTTCGAATTGAGGCTACAGTTTTACAGGCAACTAAACTGACATAACAGCTAAAATTCATAACTCTGCTAGCTACCAAATACATCCAATGGGCCATAAAATAAAAATTATGGGCTCAGTATGATCTCTCCCTCCACAGCCAACTCCTCACATACCAACTGCTTCCCCTTAGGAGGCAGCTGCTTTCTCATCTCCTTCCTCCACCAAGAACACATTATCTACTCTTATCCCACCTTCTCCCACTACCTTTCCATTCCAAGATGGTATAAACTGAGCAATGGTCTTTACCTTCTATTCAGCTTTGAATACTGACAGTTTGATTTCAGACCTCAAAGGCGTTTGTGATCAAGAGCTTATCACTTCTCAGCTGTCACTTGGTCTAATAAACTCCATAGCTCGAGGCTAGTTCTCACATCATTGCAATCACACCACTGCATTGTTCAGAGCAACATGCACAAAAAGAAAATGGGAGTAATGAACCCAAAGAAAGAAATTTTAGGTAAAACATTTTTAACAGTTAGAAAGAAAAGATCAGTAGGTAAGTATGCGTGAGCAAAAAGTGCACCTACTTGTTTGAGCAGGCAAACCATAGCATGTTTAAATTCAAACTAAATTTAGTGACTTGATGTACAGTGCAAATACAGTTTTCAAAGATAGCTATCAAAGAGTAGCACCGGGGTTTCTAACCTATTTACCAGAATTTTTTTTTAAATAACGATCAGTAAATACATTAAAGCAAACTTTTATCTATACTTAGACGTATCCACCTGCTCTCTGCAAACAAAACCTTTTCTTTCTACACTTTAGAAAAAATCTAAGTATATTTAAAATGAAAACCACAAAATTCAGCCCAAGCCCATGACTGCAAACTCCATCTATGCAATCATTATTTGAAGCCAAGAGCATGAAGAACAAAGAAGTCCACCAACAGAAGTTACTATCAGTCTTTCAGATTCTCAAATACTTGTGTTATGTTCTACACTCAAAGCAGAAGCAAAACCAAATAAAGGCATTACAAGGTTAGTTTACTCCAATGCAATTATCCAGAAACTGTCTGTTGATTACAGCATCAACAGCCCTAAATATTTCTTTATTTACATCTAAATACTATTTCAATACATTTCACATGGCTCAATATAGTGTCGAAACTGGGGTCTACAGTACCACATGCTGGCTATAAACAGCAAGCATAACACTGATTGTTAAAATTAATGCTAAGTGACAAGTTCTAACACACCTTAGAACAAACACCCTTCATGGAATCGTAATAAAAATATTCAAACCACTGATTCAACACACAAGTATTCATAATCTTAACAAAAAAACTAAAATACAACTTCCATCTTCTTACAGCATTCTGCTTTAAGCATGGAGGCTTTATTCAAAATTATCTAATTAAAGTAATTCAGGCTGTTATACTCATTGGGAAAAGACTGCTAAATGATTAGTGCTTTACTTCCAACAGACAGACATTTGTGGTGTTATGACTTCATTAAAAGGCTGTGAAGAAGTTCCCATGTAAAGTTATTTAGTAGTACATTTATAGTGACACAAACAAATTAAAGTTTCAAGTTGCAAAGAACTATTGCATTTCCTGAACTAACATTTTATGTAGAGTTATGTTTTTAATGGAAAATATTGTGCCTCCTACAAAAGAAAACCTGGATTTCAATAAATAAAACCAAACAAAAGAACACCCACAAAACCAAAAGACTCCACCCACTAAAACTCAAACTACAAACAAAAAAATCTCACACAACCCCTAGTAAAAGTAAATGAAATGAAAAAAGCAATTATAATTAGTATTAAAAGAAATCCAGAAAATCGAGTAGATCATCTTGATGAACTCAGTTGAACACATACACTCAAGAGGCAAAGAAGCAGACATGCCTTTTTAGAAACTCACATCAAAAAACCCCAAACACCTGTTGTCTTTAACTTCCACCATGTGGAGTTGAAAAAAAAAAGTAAGGCTATTTCACAAGGCTATCTTTGGCTACTAATTACACAGTGAATGTCAGATTTTACCATCACTGAGAAAATTGTCTCAATTTGCTTCTAAATTTGTTGAAATTGCATACACACTATACTAAAAATGCCGCCTAGTAAAAGAACACAGGCAAGAATAGAAATATTTTGAAATCTTAGCTGTCTTCCAGGGAAACAATGTTGCTTATCACCCCATTATTTCAGTATCTTACAATAATCCAAACTGTTCATTTCCTAACCAGATTCCTTAGACAGAAAAAGAACAACATTTACATCACAACAGAACTCAGAAAATTAAACTTTAAAAATGCTTAAATAAACTTCTCGATAATTGTTCCATCTGTGCAAAGGTCCATCTAGCACAATATGCAACTATGATGGGCAACAAAAGCAAATAGGGAATTATTTAAGAAGAGGGTGAGCACATTGTCATGCTTCTCTAAAACACCTCCAAGCTTCTACCACCCTTGTTAAGGCACTTTTCTGAACAAATGGCTAATTTTTTATTTAATGAGTTTGTATCAATTCGTTCAGCATATTACATTCACCAATATGTCCACTTCTACATTTTATTAAAATTTCCTCAATTTTTTTTCTTTGATTTTATTACTAATAGCCATCTACAAAAGTCATTCTTCTAACATGCTGTACCCCCATGCCAACCACCAAAGAAAACAAAAATAAATCCCCCAGTAAAACTGTATTTGAAAACACTTGTAAATATGCAGAAAGCATACAATCCAGAGACACTTAATGCACTCAGAAGGGTAATATAGATGAGTAAAGACCTACAAAGAAAGCACAGATTCCTTTCATTTTTAAGTCTGAAAATTCAAGCCCAGCTACAAAACTTGAATCAAACTATTGCAAGGACCCTACCCTAATGTGTAGCACATGTTTTAAACCTGTGACACATTTGCCAAGTAATGCTTGGCCAATTCTAACAGGCTGTACAGCAGATCATCTTCCAGGGAAGCTTGAAGTCTGTAAGTCTCAAGTAATAAGTCTCAAGAATCTGTGCATTTGAACAGTCCAAATAACAAGCCACAGTTTGCCAACACAACTATGTACAAACACACATTCATTCTAAGTTTGATGATATACTATGCAGAATTAGGTTGAATTTGTCTCACTCCTCAAATGAGAATTGTTTTCAAGACTAATCACTGGGAATTTTCCTGAGAAAAAGAAACAAAGCAACATTTTAGACATAGTAGAGACTTGCTAAAAAGGAGTAAATTCTCTCTTCTTTGCTGTTTTTTGTTTATTTGCCCTCCTCTTTCCTTTTTATTTTTTCCAGGTTGTTGTATCCCCTTTTCTTTTTTCTCCAAGATGTTGGTTCATATTGCACTTGAAGGTCTTTATGTAAAATATTCTAAAAATCTTACTGGCAACCAACAATGATTTTACTGTATGCCCACTGAGCAAGCATAGGATATAATAGCCTTTGTCTTGCCCTTCTGCATTTTCCTTCTTCTTCGGTAATAAAAAGACAACTTTAACTTTCTGAAACAATTATTTAAAATACTCAATTACAGATAACAGCAATTAACTTTCCCCAAAGTATTTTCAGAACAAAATTAAAATACATTCACGAGAGTTATTAAAAGAAAGGTACAGCTGAAAGCAATGGATTAAAGATGATGAAGCTGTATGGTGTTCTGGAAATGTCAATGCTGATTGCAACATAACAGCCAGAAACACTTTTCAGAGGCAAGTTCAACCTTCAACTCAGCTTCACATTCTGGCTTGAAGCTGTAATTATTGGTCTCAAAAAGGGGAGGGGAAAAAAAAAAAAAAATCAAACAACAACTAATCCCTAGATGTCATAGTTTTAGCACTCATCTCAAACAGCAATTCAAAAACTTTCCAATGTATGTTAGATTGAAATGCAATTGCAGCTGCAGTACCCATCCCACAGAAAAAAAAAAAATCCAAAGAGCCACACGCAACACTTTTTTCCTTACTGACACTGAAATAAGCAATAATCCCATTTCAAAAAGCTGTTTCCAAGCTATGCATAGCTTTCAATTGTGTGCAAACACACAGAAATGCGTCTCCAATGCAGTGCAACTACACATATAAAGCATCCACCTGCAAGTAGATCTATATACAATGCTAATTCATCTGTTTCACCCTTTTTGGGTTTAATAACAAATTTATGCCAAATCCTTCAAGACAGACTTTCATGAGCAGTTGACACGCAAAGCAGAGACATTTAGCAAGGAGCAAAATGAAACACTCTTAATAAAAAACAAGTTTAATGTTATTTTTCATGTTTCCATTTATTAGTTTTATTTTCTAAATAGAGCAAAACAGAAAAAATGGTTGCCCAAAAATCTTTTACAAATAGTTCTCTCACTTAACAGCCTCATCACTGTTTTGGCATTTAACCACTCCTAAAAGCCATCTATTGCTTCATATACTATCTCACTGTAACTGCTGTGCTTTAAACACTGAGGGAAGTATTAGATATTCCCCAGGAAACTGATCAAAATGACACAGCATAAAGGGCAACTGACAATCTAGGGTATAATAAAATAACAGCCCATTAAAGAATTAGTACAACATTTATACTCAGTTGCATAGAAACCCTGTGAAACTATTTACAACATTGACTTCAGTACCCAATATGTCCATCATATTACTACTAATTTAAATGTCAAAGCAACTAACAGTGACTTTTCAAAGTGTTACAGAAGATGTGTGTTTATCATACTAAGATGTTGTAACCACATTTGATGAGGAATGAGAATTACCAGCTGAACATTTAAAAGGGAATATACACAATTAAGGAAACCATTTTGTTTTGTCGTGCCCAAGCTTGCAAATGGCCTGGAAAAATAATAAGGTAGGCACAGCAACACTGCTGCACACACATTTTCAGTTCTCTTGGTCAAACAACACTAAATCTCCGTCAACGAGTACCCAAAGATGAATAATCCCTTATCTGTGTTCTCACTGGACCGAAGGAATACAATGCTCAACTGTGGTCTGATATTCCTTCCTGGAACTCTAGTCAGAGTGGGAATACAAACTATTTCTTTCTCTTCAGGAATTTTAAAGAAAAGAAAATAAGCATATTTTCTCCCTTTACTGGAACCCCTACAGGTCTCTTCCAAATTCCTGTTTTGGGTGAAGTCTGCCACCACCAGGGCTCTCTTCAGCCACTGAGCTCTGGAGCCCTGCTTCCATAAGCCTTCACGGGGTCCCAGCCCCTCTGCTGCCCTGCATCTTTCCAGAATTTAGCACAAAAGCGTGGATAAATTGAGCAATGTTGACCTTGACAACAAAGTCCTCAACTTCAAAGTCCACAATTAAAGTCTTCAACTTTATAGGAAGCAACAGCATTAAATAAGATGATTCTTGTCCTTATCATATCACCAGACTCAAATCCAATCTAAATCATCAAAAGATTAGCTAATCATATTTGACATGTGATAAAAACTTGTAGAAACAAAAATGGAAATGCCTGTAATTCTGTTCAGATTCTCTCACCTCTAGTTGTCTTCCTCCTGCACAAGTCTCATTATTAGTACTTATTGACTGCAACAAGCGAAAGAGAGACTTAAATAGTCACACAAGTCCTACTTTCTTGCATAAATCAAGCTTAGCATTGCTCTGGACAAATGCATAGTAAGTATAAGGAATGTAAGGGTGTTGCAGAAAAGCAAGGTGACGTGACCATGCAACCAAACTGAATTTTGACTACCTCAACATAAAAGGAGCAAAGATCCTGGGCACAGATGTTCACGAAGAGACCATCAGGAGAGGAAGGGAACGGAGATAGAACAATAAGAAGAAAGCTCAATAATAGGTTTCAAAATTGAGCACTGGTGCTGTGGCTGACAGTAGTATGTGCAGTCAGGGCTGGAGAGAGGGACGGGGTGTCTGCATATGCCTGTAGAAGGCTACAAAGATGATCCAGGGATAGAGCATCTGAGGAAAGACTGAGAGACCCGAGTCTGTGTGACTGAGAGGGGATCTTATAAATGTTTATAAATATCTAAAGAGCAGGTGTCAAGAGGATGGGGCGAGACTCTTTTCAGTGATGCCCAGAGACATGGACAAGAGCCAACATGCACAAACTGAACACAGCAAGTTCCACCTGAACATGAGGAAAAACTTCTTTACTTTGAGGGTGGCAGAGCACTGGAACAGTCTGAGAGGTGGTAGAGTCTCCATCTCTAGAGATATTCAAAACCTGTCTGGATATGTCCCTGTCCATCCTTCTCTAGGAGGACCTGCTTTGGCAGCGGGATTGGACTAGATGATCTGCAGAGGTCCCCATCCAACCTCTACCATTCTGTGATTCTATGAAAAGAGCGAAAGCTGGAGACAAGTGCTTCACCTCTGAGCTACTGCAGAAGACTTTCGTTTTAAACTGATGAATAATGCAAGCAACAGACTCTTTGGACATAACTGAAAAATCTCTCATGACAGGCAACCACAGTATAAAATGCAAGAGTAACTGCCAAAGCCACAGCAACTTCACAGCTAAAGCATCATAACCACATAACAGCACCAAGGGGGAAAACCCTGCCTCCACCTCTATGAGTACTGCAGAAGGAACAGCAGAGCCATCCTGCAAAACATCACCTGCAGATGTTTTGCATCTACCCTCAGCAGAAAGCAGAGTCTCCAGCAGCAGAGTCTGAGCAGTGATACGAGAGCACAGACATGACCTGATAAAGGACACAGATGAAGTCCAAGTACAAACAGCCACCTAGAAGATGCGCATTATGGACATGCCCCAACACAAACACAAGTGCACATGCTCCAGATTCTCAGCTGAAGTCATTCCATTTGACGAGGAAAAAGAAACTCTCCAGTACCTCACAGTAACTTTATAGCTAATTAGATTCACAATAAGTATAGGGTAGCCCTAAAACCCGCACAATTGCTACTACTAACGAGGCAGCGAACACTCGCAAAGGGCAGGGATTTGTACTAGCAGCATCACTTCTGAGTAAACAGTACACGGAGCTGCATCCTCAAGAGCAGACGAGCGCAGAAAATACAGCATGAAACAAACTGCTTGATTACTTTCCTGAGTTTTTTTTTTTTTCACACAACACTCCAGAACAGCACAACAGCATTACAGACAGCTGAGCATAATGAGAAGTGTACGTGTCGCTGTTTTCTATTACAATCACCAGCCAGCGTGCTAAATGCCTGCAATCCTCCCCAATTTAAACAGCTCATATATTTTAAGTTTCCCAGCTTTTATGTATGGAGACAGAACTTTGCCCCACAACTGAAGATAGGCTGTGGCACACAAGCCCAAGCAACTGCAGACAGCTGTGCTGGGCTCCTTCCAGCTGCTCTCAGCCCTGCATGAATGCCACTCCTGATAAATCCTCCCAAGAGTGGTGCCAAAATCTATTTAAACTTCAAGAGGTCATTTGTTGCTAATTCTTCGGGTGTACCAGAATTTCAGCCTTAACTAGAGCCACGCTGACCTACATAAGCCCCACACTTTAGCATATGAGTGTAAGTTACTCAATACATGGATATATTGTAATTTCTTTCATTTTGCAAGGAAAAGAATGGTGTGTCTTACAAAGTAATTGCATTGTGAAATCACTTTTCTTCAGTACATCTACTGAAACAACAAAACACAAAGACTTCATCTTAAATAACTGAAATTACCATTACTGTCATGTCTATAATAACTGAAATGGTTTTGCTAGTTGGCAAAGGCCACAAAAAGACAGTGTTATTCTGAGAAATTATTTATTATACGTAACACTAGAGTACTAGAAGATGATAAGAAAACAGAGCAACAATTGTGTGTAACAACCTTCTGTAAGTTTTTAATGGTATGTAAAAGTTGTTAAAAATAAAAACACGTGAATCAAAGATGCGTGCTAGAATTTGTTGTTGTTAATCAATTATCAAAGACCAACTATGCCAAATATGTGAAAATATAAGTGAAAGGTCTCATTTGGTATTTCCAGTCTGGGTTAAACAACCTGATGTGATTTGGCAAGTGTAATGAAGTTCTGTCATACTGAGATCATTCCCCCTCTGCATCACTGGGTACAAACTCCTGTTAAGCCTTTAGGCTTCCTCCAATTCTAGGTGTTAATTTTGACCCAGTCCTGGCCTCATTAAACACAAATCTCCAAACACACTTTTTTGTAGGGTAAAAAAAAAAACAAAAAGAAAATCTAATATTAAGAAACAAACGCACTCTGGTTTTCAGATTGGTAAGAAATCAGCCACACTACATTTCAATACAGCGTGGTGACAAGACAAATGCTTCTAGGATAAGCCTTGTGTTCCTATTCATATACTTTTATGTTAGGAAAATAGGCTGCAGCAGGAAGAAAAGGCTGTAAAGGCCAGTATCTAAGCTGTAGGAGACATTTCGTTCATACAGAAACAGTTGAACAAATACCCAAAAGCAACAGCCCTCAAGGATTTGGAGGTTATACTTGGGCTCTTCCCAGATCAGCCCAGACTAATCTATGACAAATTTGACCGCACCTCCATAAAAGCTCATACCAGAAGACAGACTGCTCTGTCAGACTGACTTGAGACTTAGCAGCAAGTACACAGTCCAAAGCCTTGATACCTGATGGTACAGATCAGGAGCAGGTCTAATTACCATCCATACACAGGTGTTTCTCTCCTCCCAAATAGTAGTCTCCCCCTCTACTGCCACATCCCATTAAAAGATCATCATCAATTAACTAATGCTGTTAAAGTAGCTCAAGCAAACTTTTCTGGGCAAACAAAATGGGAAGAAAAATAATAAAAATAATAAAAATAAGAGACACCAAACAAAAAGAGAAGCCCAGTAACAGACAAAACCTTGACCAACACCTTGTAGTCCTGGCTGGAATAACCACTACCTCTATTCCACTCCAGCTGCCAGCAGTTTCTGAATACACAATGCAGTCAGCTGCTTCAGTGACATCTGAGGCCCTACAAAAAAAGTACTTCTTAATCCCGATTGCTGTGAGATGTCATTGTAAATCCAAGCAACATCTGCCTCACTGCTAGCTCAACAGATATACAGTTTCAATGTGGTGCAAGGTAATGCGAGCTTACAATCTGCTTCTGGCTTCACCTGTTTTTCTTCAGGAAATAGTCACCATATTAACATTACGAACTGCAAAAACATTTGCATAAAACAACAATTAACTATAAGAGAACACACATGCCAATGCTAAACGTGACAATTATATGGTTCCGCTGTACTGCAGCGGTAAGACGTGGATTGAGACATGAAAAAAAGACATGTATGATTACAGACAAAGATCACAGGGCATTCTTAGTAGTTGGACTAAATCCCAGATAGTACATTTAAATGTACCTACAGTGATAAAGCACTTAATTGATTTTTATCATAATTTAAAATAATTTTCTATTGAGTATTTGGAATGACAACTTTCCAGATCCTCTAAGGCTAACTCTGCTTTACTACTGCTTAGAAATTCCCCACAATTTAGAAATCAAAGTTGTTTCATTTTTATAGAAAAAAATTAACACATTTTATTTCACTTAATCTCTAGGGTTTTTTTAAAAAAAACAATATCTTTAAATTTAAAAATCCACAAAGCTTTGAATGGTGTAATCAATAGGGAGCATTCAAATCTCAGATCAATCCCAAAGAATGCACAGGCAACTATAAACTTGTTTCAGTTTAAAGATTGCCTTCTGGAACTGGACCCACACTACTGATGATATCCAAAAATGAAGAGGCAGCTTTACACAGTAAAATTGCAGCAAACAGAAACCAGAGTCCTTACCTCAATCAATAAAAAATAATCTGAGTTATCCTATTATTTCATGAGGGCAGCTATTGCGATTATGATGAACAACCTTTTCTGGAATCTAAGAAGGTGTTGAGCAGATGCTCCTAGTGAAATAATTCAACAACAAGGCTCTACTTCACTAGATAACTTGTTACAGGTGCTGGCTAATTTTCACAATACCTAACAGTTTTCATCTTAAATAGTTGTCAACTTGAGCTCTTGAGACAGCAATCACTACAAGCAATATAATCGTACAGTTCAGCTTCAATAAGCAGCTAGTGACAGCACTGTTTCAGCACAGCAACTACTATAACGTTTCATATAATATTCATATAATATATATATAACTAAATATATATAGGTATAATGTTCGGCTGGGAGGACAACAGAACCCAGCTCTGTCTGAAAAACACAGAGAGAGGTCTCCAGATAATTTCAACGTTCTTTTTGTGCGATATCTCCCTACCTAACAAGCATGCTGCAGTTATATAATATCACCCACCCAAGCTCATCAAGCATCCCATGTCCTTCTCAAATCATCTTCCATAAAGTTATCAAATCATAGACTGTGAAGGTTTCAGTCATACAGTCTTGCCATATTACTCATCTTTTTCCCCAATTAGCTCAGAGACGTTACAAATCTGCATTCCTTCCTAGTATCTAGAAGTATCTAGATACTAGAAGTATCTAGATACTTGCTAGTATCCCCAAAACCCCATTAACTTTTCCACCTAGACTAACACCTGTCTCCCCCTCACCTAAGAAAACCTCATCTACAACATTAAATACTTTAACTGTTATCTAAGGTTAAGAAGAATCAAAAAAGTCCTGCTGTTTGTTCAAAAACACAGAGCAGAATCACTGTGAAAGATCCAAGTGATAGTCCACAATAGGCCTGAAGAAAAGGTCAGCAGCTCTCCTAAAGAGACTTAGACCAAGAAAAGACTATTGAGGATGCCCTTGAAATACTTGAAAACCACAAGGCCAGGATCTATTATTTAATAAGTTGAGATCAGGCACTTCATCTGGTAACATCCTCCCTCGAGCAAGGTTTGTAATTCACAAATTCAAATCCAATGAAGCAGGCAGGGAAGAACTTTCCTAGAACAATTGATTACTATTAAGCCTCATTCTTGCTGAAACTGGCAGACTCATTAACAAAACCTCCATTCTATGATCACTCAAGTGATACTACCTTTTGAGATGTCATCCAGCCCAGCTATGTTCGAATCTGTTCAGTTTGGGTTTGTTCTTACTTTACTATAGCTTTTAAGAGTGTCCTACATTTTCTGAGACAGAAAGAGGATTCAAGTACAAATCCCCAGAACTTACACAAACTGTTTTATTGAATAAAACCACATCTCTTAAAAAAATAAAATTAAACAAACAAAAATCAATCAAACTGAAAAAACTCAACCACCAGGTTGGCTGAGAATTTGATTAACTTGTGCAAACATTGCACACTTCTAAGAATTCATGGAGCACATCTATAAACAGAGCACTGCAAAATAGAGAATAGTGGAACAATACTAGCCAATGATAGTCCCCAACAAGCACACAGGAAAGCAAATTTGAATGTGAAGCCAGCCAATCAGATTTCTAGCTTGCAGGAAGCATAAGGTTTCTCAGAACACAAATTTTGAAAAAAAAGAATGAACATGGTCGACTTCTGTAATTCAAAATTAAAACCAACTGGCTGTGAACACGTACCTTCAGACACTCAGTCCTAAAGTCTGCTCTGCCCAATAGTCTTTCATGAAGATTTAGTCAACTTGGTTCACTGTTTTGTGTTACAAGACTCCACCTTCCAGGCAGGACTCCATTTTTTCCTCTTCACAGACAAAATTGATGAAAAGCAGTCAAGACTTAAACAATCACCAAAAAGTTTTAACTATAATAAAAAGGAATGGGTAGGTATGTCCATTTATTCAGAACAAAAAGAAGTTAGCCTTGTATCTTACCATTAATAAACACAGTAATCTCATAAAAAGTTACCCAGTTATCTCAAAAAAACTCATGGGTTTTTCTTCATCAAATAAAATGCTATTTATCTTGCTTGGGCATCATAACTTGAACATCATAGCTCTCCCACCTGCAAAAACTGCTTTGAAAGACTATTCATCCATTTTTGTAATCTGCTTCCAGATCCTTTTTCAGATGAATAAACTATGAAAGAAAATAGTAATTTTTTTGCTTTGGGAGGGTTGTAGAACTGCTCAGCTAGTTTTATATCACATAATTCACAGAGTTTTCTGCGATACCTAGCCCAATCTCATCTTGCAGGATACTCTTGACAAAGAGTAGTACAGACATTAAAATAATACCTATAGTTTTGAGAAATGGATCATCTTGATAAAGGCCTACAATTCAGAGAAGCTATACTGATCTATGACTGTACTCAACTGCAGGCACAGATGAAGATATGAAATATTTAAGGTATAATCCAACAAATAGCTAGCAAATTCATTCTAAAAGTCGATCAAAATCATGCATTCCTTATGCAAGCAAGGACATATAGTCTACCAATTAATTCACTTTCAACTTGAACAGGAAAACAACCAAGACACAGATACACACGAGAAGTACTGTTCTAGGGCTTTTTTCCTGAGTAAGACCATGGCTACACACATGAAGTAGGTAACCCGTGAAACTACCTTGTTGCTCATCTTAAACACAAACAAAAAAAATGCAAAGTGTTGCAGTGGTGTTTTGTTATTAAAAATTGTCATTTTCTACAGCGTCAACTAAAGAAATTCTGGACAACAAATATATGAAGTCACTGAAGAGTTAAACACTGAAAACTTTACCTAATTCTGCCATTGACCCATTGTAGCTACCAAGCTTCCAACATACTTTGACAAGATGAACCTTACCATTGCACTCTACTAAAGCAATTAAGGTTTATCTGCTACTGGGAACATACTGCAGGGAGATGACACCTTCCCTAGCTGTGCAACCAAAAGAAACTTCACAACTGCATTACCAACACTGTTGCATATGGGGATTTGCCACGATGAGTCCTGTCACTAAGGGTAACTTCTACCTGAAATCTAAGTTAGAGGGGGAGGATTCCACTGAGCACTGCTCCTCAGCAGAACCCTGTCTGCTATTGCTCCTCCTGGGCTGAGGCAGGAACACTATTCCCTTGCACAGAGGGCAAAAAAACAGGCAATCCAATTCTACCCAAGTTGCTCTGTTAGTGCTAAAGCTACTTGGTAAAGCAATGCTGGAATTCTCTATCACACCTGCAGTGCCGGGTCACACATATTTGCTCTTTGTATATGAAGATAAAAACCTAGGAGCTGTTAATATTCTGTTGGCACCGCTTGGTAAAAAGAGCTGAAAAAGATAATATACTTTAAGAATGATACATTGCGTGCTCACACACAAATAAACTTTTCTGTCTCCCTGGTTTCCCAAAATACTACTACCCTTAATAAAGGAAACAGAACTTAAGTGTTCACAGTATTAACAGTGATATCTTGTTTCATCACTTTTACGGTGTCCCACCACCTCCTCCCTTTATTTTCCTCCACTGTTAACACACAGACTTTATCATTTCAGGTTAAAACTCTTACTTTTGCAGATAAGCTTACCTTGGGTTACAAAGATAATAACGGGGCTTGCAAAGTTTTCAGTTCTGAAATGAAGGAACTTTGACAGACCTTACAGAAATATTTACTTCATTCATTCCCATAAGAGAGCCAATATAGAATACTAGTGGGAGCGCTATTGCCAATATAAGAGAGTTCATTGGAAATTAAAGGGATAAGATGCACGAACCAGAAATAAAATGAAATCCAGCTTGCATAAATGTAGGAAAACATACCTGTGGGAAAAGAGCCCAAAATAGGAAGGTACTTGGTAAGAACTATTTCTTAAAGATTATGACTAATGATAGAAATTCAAATTCAAGTATTAAATGTACTGTGCTATTATGGAAGCTGAATGATTTGTCTGATAGGTAAATGGGACATTTACCTCTCTTTGGGGGCTGTAACAACAGTACAAGTTTCCTTTCAAGCTCCTTAAAACAGTCTCTGCCCTGGAGAAATAATTTTCAGCCACTCTCCTACTATGAAACAGTATCTTTTCACTTTGCCTCTCTCTTCTCCTGGCCCAAAACGTACTGCTATTTCCTTCAATGGATAAATGCTTTTTTTTAAAAAAAAAAGATGATCAGCTCATCAGAGCTGAGATGGGAATTACTTTGAAAATCATCATGACCTTCAATAAAGCAACAATAAAGGAGAAGTAAATAGAACATTCAAGAATGAACTGTAGATGATTATCCAGTGAGTCACAGGAGCATAATCAGACAGAAAAGCCAAATTCAAACAATTTGAAAGAGAAGTTACAATCTTTCTGAAGTGGTTGAACCTAACAACCAGATATTTACCTTAGGAAAAAAAAAACCACCATCCTGGTCTTGTAATTATATCCAAGTATTTTGCATTGAATTATGATAGAAACTGTACAGCAGTTATCTGAAAATTACATCCAAAGCATCTTTGAGCTATTTTTAACTCATTTCCATCTTTTTTCATACAGTCTTTTAAGTTTTATTAAGAGTATATTCAGCACCTTATATGATGCATTTTAAGCTACACTTGAAAGATCCACTTTTTGTCTTGAAAAAACCCTAAGTGTAAAAATTATTCAAAATTTCGTGACATTGGGCTATATGAGTCTCCACTTTCACCACAGTGTCATTAAACATTTATTGCCGCACTTAACCAAACTTTTTTTTTCTGAAAACACCACTGGAAAATCTGCTCTAAGTTCTGGGTGAGCAGGCTTCTTCTTCTCCACTTCAAAAGTGGAAAATACTCAGATCCATTGAAATATACAGCATGACATTTAAAAAAAAAATCCAATGAAAGGTAAAGTACATGTGCTAAAATATGCTTGGCACACAAATAAAAGAATCCAAAGATTAAGAACAAGAAATCTAAAAGGGAAATAACATATTTGACTAGAAGACTCAAGTTTAGTAATTCTTCCTCATTAAAAAAATTATTTCTGCAGACAAAGTACTAACTGATGAAAAGAATTGTTCCAACAGCAGGTACAGTTCACTATACAGTTCCAAAAAGCTTCAAATACCTGGTGCTATGCCACTGCTGTCACATTGCAATACAAGAGCCAGCCTCGCAACACACACACACACAAAAAAATTCACTTTAAAGAGTAGAAAACGTTTGAAAAATATAAATGTTAAAGAGATGTGACTCCAGATATATGAGCCATCTTAAAATTTTCGTTCTTTTGTTAGGATGGCATCATCTCACCACTGGCCCCACGTTTTGATTCGACTAAATTGAAATGATACCCATTAAAAAGCCTCAATGCTATTTTGAGCAACAAGCCTAAAAAAAGAAAGGTCAAAATGGATATTTCAAGTCTTCTTCCCAGACGCCTCTAGCTCTGGAAAACCTGCATGCCTGCTTCTCTACTTCAATGTGTTGGCTGGACTCCCATACAACTCTGCTGCCGTTTAAAAAAATATGAAATAAAACTTTTTTTTCATCTCTTTCATGAAGGCTGCATTCAGAAAGACAAATAAAAGGGAAATTAAAAGAAGAAAAAAATTGTTTCAGCGCTTCTGTAATGACTTGTTCCAAAACATGGTTTTAAACGACATTTGCTAGAGAACATAAAATTACTTCTCTCGTGCATTAAAAGCTGTATTTATAGAGTTATGCTGTGTATAAACCCAATGATGAAATGATAAGCACTGACTACTAGGCCTAATTTTACATGGATGTAGAGCTTTGAAAGTCCCTTAAAAAAAAAATATAATCCAAAGTAAAGTATACTGAGTAATACTATGGATCATTCCTCAAGACTCGCCATGTTTTTCAGCTGATGATTCCATACTCACTTTTGTCACCAGAGACCAGTATATGGTATACAAACATCCGTGGGTCAAACATATCCCTTGCAATTCTTCAGTGACTCAGGAATTACGCTAAGAATGAAATTAACTTTAGAGTTCAAATTTTGTATCACGTTCCAATCTGTGCATTCAGTAGAATCACTGTTATGACACAGGCTGCTATTTTGTTGTAAAAATTCTTCTAGGATGGAGACAGAAAGACAAGATAATCTTATAATACAGTTAGCTACTCTACACTTCAATACATAAAACAATTTTCTCCCTTTTATAACTTCAGTTGATATAAAAGCATAGCTATTAACAGAGCCCCTTCTTGCCAACAAAGATTTCTACTAGACTTACGTGAAAGTCACTAAGTTCTGAAAATTAAGCCAGTAATCTTTAAGGCTATGTACCCCACCTATCAAAAACAACTACTCCGCCTCAGTAAGTTGCCGGTAATACAAGAACTTAATTATCCCCACATGCAGAACTCCAGCATTTCATCCTTCTTCTGTATCACTAAAAGCAGTATCACCAAAACCTTCAAACACCTCTAGTATGTCATCAGTATGACCAGTCACAGCAGGTCACAGATATTACAGATGAAAGTTGTGGTGCCTCAGATTAACCATTAAGAGTAACTGCTAACTTCAGCTGAAACACAACATGTGTAAATTCCAAGGGCACAACTTAGCTTTGAAACCTTCCCCAGAATTAAGGTGACCAAACATTATCTCTATGTTGCATTTAATGCAAACTTACTATTTTATAAACAACAACAAAAAACCCCACATGTGTTTCATAAAGCTCTATGCAGATTTGCGGGGTTTGCAAATTCTTAGCTCAAAAGGTTAAATAGTAGACCAAGCCAAGTCTCCAAATTACAAAAATACAGCAAATATGTTGGAAATCTGAAGCTTACAATATTTCACATGTTTTGACCTACGTTTATGCCACAACTTCAAAAAAGTTAAGCAAAAAAATCCTGCTTTCTAGTAGGTAGTATTTTCACTTGAATTTGGGAATCTATTCCCTCAACACATGACAATACCCTTACATAGCATCACAGTCCAAATATCCTGATTTTTTTTTTTAAGAATCTCAACTAATACAGCTCTGATTTTATTTTTTCATTTTGAACATTTTCTCTCTATTTTACAAGAGCTCTCTCACTCATTCATGTACGTAGCAGTATTTTAGAAACATTAAGCAGAAATGATTTAAATTAGCTGCTAAACAGCTGGACAATCCCATCACATGCAGGCAGCAACCACTTTAATAACCTCATTACAGGAATTCTTAATTCACATAATTGTAAATTCTATGGTCATTTTACCTTAATTTTTCATGTTATGGTCAACAAAAACCCCACAACCCATTAATGAAGGGTTACTAGCAAAATTAAAAACTCCTGTAGGTTAAGCATTTCAGTTCTAATAGCCAAGCAAATAAATACTACAAAAAGCAGGCTTTTCCATGTAAAGTTTTAAAAACTGACACGGTCCAAAGGACGGATTACATCAATGTGGCGTGATGCCAACAGTGCGGAGCAATCTGCAACCCAACCAGAATCAACAGTTTCAGGAAATCAATTTCCAAAGCATACATTGATACTACACATACTGCATTTCAAAGGCCATCACAATACTCATTTGCACTCAACAACATCATTCAGCTTCTGCCTCCATGGAAGTTGAGAGCAGACAAGCAGAACACCAGAGGTGCTGCCAAATGAGCAAGCAGGTTATTGGCCAGTATTGCCTCTTTTGAGTCAGCAAGGTCCTTGTGTACCATTTCACAGTGAATTTGAAGGTACATTGAAACAGAACCCCTTTCTCTCACAGCCTCTGCCACTCCTCCTAACGATTCAATATTGCATTTGATTAGCTCATGTGAAGTCTGACCTTAAGAATTGCCTGGTGACAGAAGAACTTTAACATTTGGTCTAAATCAATGTCCACAATTTCTCCCCAAACTTCTGTTTCTCATTAGCTCACGACCTCTGAAGAGTCAAAGAAAATTATTGTACTAGCTATGCTTATAATATTGGCAGGGAATGGGTTCAGGAACACATCTGGTATGTCCTGTAATTCAAACTTTGCAATGTGGCAACACAGCCGAGCTTGTTCTCTCCTACCATGTTCTGTTCTGGAGCTTCCTCCAAATCTACACTTGAGCGTATTTGTGAATCCTAACGTACTGAAGCCAGGAGATTTGCACAAGACGAAGCAGACAGACGCACAGAGGGGCTAAATCAACAGTTGCCTCTGCCAACAGAAACCCTGCTCGGGTTGTTGGGTTTTTTTAAGACTGTCCTGACTCAAGGTGTTGGTCTTCAAAACGAGAGCCCCAGGAGAACAAAGGGACTTGAAATAGCAGTTCCACAGTAGATAAAAACCTGAAATGCATTCAGCCATTAATATCCTTAAAACCACTCATGATACAAAAAAGCTATGAGCAATTTGGCATTATTCCATGATTAAATAAGTTAAATTTCTTATCTCATTTGGAATTTTATATTCCTACTGAAAGAAATTTCTGAAAAGCAGCGACCACCTGTCTGTCTCTCTGTCTTTTAAAGTTCTCAGACAGCTGAAGCTCTTCTTTTTAGTCATCTTTTGTAACTTTGATCTGGGGAAATAATACAATCATAACAGTAGTCTGCAAGCTACAAAAAAACGTTCTTTAATAACAGTCTCAGTCATCTGGCATGCATTTTTGAAGAGCTTTGGGGGGGGTTTAATAGTTTTTTTAATAGGAGGAAAGTTGACATTATCAAGTACTTTATGTTTTGCTCTCTTCTGTATAGCAATACTAACTTTAATTTCTCTTATTTCATTTCAACCATGATTTCCAAGTGTTGCACAGATCTGCGTTACAGAAAAGCTCAAATAGCAAATATCAGTATCTGGCATCAGGGACATATTGTTTAGACCACAGGCAGCTACATCCAGATTCCCAAAAGCAATACTTCAGATGCATTAGGCAGCCCCATATTTAGTCAACAGAGGTTGAAAACAGAGGCCGAAAACAGAGGCTAACTTTCAGTAAGCAACTCCATATAGTAACTGACTTTAAAATTAGTGTGTTATGCTAATTTAAAAACAAATAATATAATTTAATATAACGATAGTTGAAAATCCAACAGTCTATAACAACAATCAAAGTTACTGGTGCATAAATCATTACTAGAGACCCTTGAACGTGACCAGAAGAGTTTCAATGGTTCCTGGTCTCAGTAGCAACCCATATATATACACTGTTGAAGACTCAAAACTGCTTAAAAAGTCTCTGCCTCAAATGTATAATAGATACACATCAGAAAGTTAAAACCTCAATGAAATACAGTTTCTTCCAACCAAGCCTTGCGAGAAGCCTCAGTGTCCCAAACTGTTTTTCAGGGCTCAACCTAAAATGAGTTAGAAATCCTCTGCTTCTGTTTCTCTTGACCTTTAATAGGTTTTTGTGAAGAACAACATTGAAAGCAGTATCTAGTCTGTTCTTTTCCGAGTCCATCAGCAGGGTCTGTGTGTGAAGTGACATCTAACCAAAGATAACAGGACAGTTTCACCACTTAGCACTATGATAGATAAGTACATCAGATTTTTAAAAGATTATAAGGAAGAAATACAAGCTTTTTTAGTCTGGATTTACTCTTTTGATCTCTCCACTAAACAGAGGTTTAGAAAGAAACAGCCTTTTATACACAAGGGAATCTCTTCTTTAAACTAGAAATATACACATAAACTGCAAGAAATGCATCATTTCTGAAAGAGGAATCTCTGCAATTCACAATTCTTCACAAGAGAGATGAGAACACTTTTCTGACCTAGGTCAAAAATTAAGCAGACTTACTACAATGGTTCCTATCTTGGAAGGCTCCTAAAGATGAGCAAAACCACTATTTTGGGACTGCATACAGTGAAAAAGTATTTTCATGTTTACAGAAGCTATCGAAAATGATCCAAAGCTCATTTATTTCACTGGGACTCCCCTTAAGACCCAGTGTTGCTAAATGCAATAAAGCTACTTTTCAAATTTCCCTTCTATACAGAGGAGAAAAATAAAAACTAAAAATTATAAAATCACTTGAATCTACTCTACCTGAGCTAGGTTGTCTTCAAGCCATGCCCTCCATTCCTTCCTCTGGAGGCAGTCTTTGCTTATGAGGTACCAACTCTGCATATGCGGAAAGAAGATTACCCATTTCTTCAAACTGCTGCTTTTAGACATATAACCTCAATTTCGAACTAATTACTTTGATCAAATAAATCGATTAAGGTTTCTAACTGCTAGTTCCAAGACCAGCCCGATCCTAAAAGACTCAATAAAATAAGTACCACGTGAATTTTGATAATGTTTCTACAAAAAAAAAAAAAAACACAACTCACATTGTAGATATATACTATTTCAAGACAGCCAGTAGAGTTTGCACTCTTGGACAAATTACACCAGTTAGGAGAAACTCTAAATTCCTCACCTAACAAGCAATGATTGCAGTTGTACAAACAAAACCATCCAGAGTAATGATACCGGTAGGGAAGAACCTTACAGAAGAAGCCAGTCTGCACAATCTTAGAGCACAAATGACATCTTCCAGCTGCAGCCAGCTAGACAGCTAACGTGTTCAGGGAATGCAAGAGACTGCTCCCACTTGCTCTGCTCTGTCTGGCTCCAGATCTGAGCAAAATACCTGCTTCCCTGCTCTCTCAACTTGAGCAAAGTCTTACTCAAAGCTCACAGCCCCACATATTATATTTTCCTGGAAAATTGAGACAAAAAATTCAAAGTTACGGTTCTGGATTTAGAACATTCTCATTTAATGAATGCAGGATTGTCAAATGCAAGGCAAATTAGCAGTTTTCCCTGGAAAGCAAAACTTGTGATGCAATTCAAGATAAAGCAATAGTTTGTACTATCTTAAAACAAAGGAGAAAACCCTATATTCTCCTCTGGCTCGAACTTGGAACAAAGTGCAATTCATATCACAGTTGGACAAGTAATTTTGAAACACAGTGTTTTCTCTACTAAAATATATCTTTCATTCTACTCAAATTATTTATTCTCACACTTTAGCGATGATTAATTAGAGGAACAGAAGGAAGGAATATTTGGAGGGGTTTGGGGACTTAATTAAAAACGTCAAGTGCATAATAGACAGTAAAAGCATTCATAATTAATGCCTACAGTGGTGACTGGGTTGGAACTTATCACAAAAGTTAGGGCTACTGCACATTTTCATTACATTTAGAATTATTAGTCTTACTATCCACAAAAAGAAGACGAGACACACAGCTCAACCCAGTGCCACAGGGAAAGCGTGGGTGGGGAACAAAGGACTGATATTACATTGGGGCACAGATTTGGGCAGGAGTCTGTTCACTGCACCAGGTTTGGCTGGTTTATTATTAAATCTGAAAGAAACGGCCCTGGGATCAGCCATTCATTTCTGTGTGCCAGTGTATTATTTGATTTGTATATGTAGATTCTCAGGGGTGATTTCCCAGCTATTGTCAAGGCTATTAGACGTCATCTTTCTTCGCCACAGTATAGGTCTATTAGCGTAGCAATATTCTTATGAATTCAGACAGGCAAATCATGTGGAGAGCTGATTCCTAACACTAGCTATATTATTTCTATTATCTCTTTACAAAGACAAAATACCTTATTACATCCTAGCTAAATTTGTAACTACTGAAACTGCTCTCCAGTTCTTTTTTAAATGTATCCATCCATTTTTCACATGCAAAGCCCACAGATGTAATTGTTCAATGCCCTGAAGTATCCTGAAGAATACAAGTCTGCTTGCACATTGAGAGCTCAACCTAACAAATGAAATTAGGCTGTCCCTCTTAATATTGTGGTGTTATCGGAAAGTTTAGAAAATAGTCCCCCCAAAACCAGATCTTAATACCTAATGTCTGCCTGGAAAAATGCTACATGGATAATTTTTCCATTTCCATCTGGTCATGCTTAGAGTCTCCCTTTAACTCTAAAGAAGAAGAAAAAAAAAAAAAAAAATCTCTCTGAAGGTAAAATTTACTAGTCATCAAAATAACCTAGCAACTATAAAACTCTTGGCTAATACTTTTGTATTTTAGAGTCCAATGAACACTACCAGAAATATCCATGTTCATACATGTATTTGCAGAATTGTAAGAGGATACAATTTTTTAAAAAAAAAAGAAGACTCCATCATCACATACACGCATTTTTCAATGAAACTCATTACCTTCACTGAAGTCATAGAAGTTAGTTTGATAGCATGCCAGTGTAGCACAGAAAGTATTTGGGCACGAGGGCACAGAGGAACACCAGGGAAACTATATTTTCTATTGACCAGGTCTGCCTAACAAAGAGCTGGCAGCATCTTCTTTATCTGAGCTCCTCCACTCCACAGAAAGTTAAACTCTGCTATATAAGTGGGACAGAGGGTTGGTGGGAGACGTACCCAAGCAAAGCCCTACCCTGGACACAAGTCAATCCTCCACTTCCCAATACACCACCTCATCTACCTGAAAGAACAAAAGCTGACAATTTTTTTTTTTTTTTAGAATAAGTGAACTTCCAGAAGAATTTTCTTCAGTGCAAGGGGAACGCTGCTGTGATACAACTAGAACCCAAAGTATCCTCTTATCAGAAGGCAAAGTACAAAAAGGACTACATATGATTTCAAAAAACCAACAATCACTTTAGCAGCACACACATCTGGTATTCAGCGTGACCCAAAACATTTAGATATCTTATTTAGATAAATACTTCACATAGTTTACTGGGGAAAATATTCATGTTAAAATGTACACTTAGCAGCATAAATTTGCTAATTTCAGTTAATTGCCAGTGCTAAGGAGAAAGAGGCAGGATAACTATTAGGGTTGAAGCAATTAACTTTTCCAGTGAATTACGAGAGTGCACTGAGAAATAGGGCAAACTAAACATGCATTTAAAAGAATAATTATTAAAAAACTCACCCACTACTCTGCCCTCAGTGAATTACAAATAATAGACTTTTTTCAAAAAAAATAACTGTAAGCAGCACTTACCATCATCATTTTAGAAGCCTCAGCAGAACAATAGAATCCCCTATTTCTCAATGTCCTGAATACTACAATGACTGTGGTTTAACTAAATGGCACCTTGAGGAATGTGTGAACAAAATAACTTAAAAAAACATTCATCCTGGGGTGTAAATATGCTCACAGCTTGTAGCACACGTTAACCACCTTGACCTTAATCAGATTATTTTAAGTCATTTATGAACCTGGAGTAAAGCAAAAGCAATAGATTACTGTTTAGATGATGTTTGGGGAAAAAAAACCAAACAAACAGTAAAATACTGGCTGATGATGGGATGGGATGGAGCAGAGCTAGGCTGGCATGCTTTTCAACCACCCCCTCTAGATTACACACTGGATCCCGGTTCTGTCACTCAGAAAACAATAAACAGGGAACGCCGTGGCATCCCTCACACACCCAGAGAGAAGAATGGAAACAACTTTGTGCTATGTGTTGTGCACCACGTATTGTTCTCCTGTAGGAAGAAGATTTCCACACCATAATTTGGGAAATCTGAACGTGTGGCTTGTGATGCCTTCTCAAGTGTTTATCCCTGCCTCCCTCATGTCAAGTCCTCATGGGTACACACACACGCATGCACTTGCAAGCACACACACACAGAAATTCAAATATCTGACTCAAAAAAGCAACATCTTAAGATGCCACATGTATTTTTTCAGGCAACCATTTAGCACATAAAAGAAAAGCACTCTGCTGGATGCTTACAGAGCCTCATAGACTAGCTGATCTAGGGAAAATAATCTCAAATCACTTAGAGCGAAGATAATGATTCCCTCTAATGCAATCAGCATGCTCCTTAGAGCACAAATTTACTGTGGTACTTGCAGCAGAACAGAAAGAACTCATCCAGAGTAGTATATACCCAAATCACCGTTTCAATTCAAAACAAAGATTTCTCAAAACAAAATGACTGAGTTCTGAGAACAATTTCCAATTTTTTTTTTCTGATTTTTTGGGACATTTAATACTGATTTTTCCACTTCCAGTGGAAATCCAGTTACTATGAAGACTAAACTTATATTCATTTGTTCATTTTAATAATTACATGATGAAGATATAATACATGACTTAATTAGATATCCAGAGATTTGCCATGTTCTTCATCTCTAGATCCTACTTCTTTTCAGGCATAAAGCTCTGAAATGGAATAAAGCAGAACAACAGACAGGGTAGATTTAGAGAAGTTCTTTGGGCTATAAATTAGAAGTTACAACACAGCAGAACAGAGACTATGCAAAATTGTAAAGTCAGTACTCCCTCATGACTTGCTCATGATACTAAAGATACCAAAAATGATAATATAAAAGCTATCTACATTCCCACCTCTGTCCTGCACAAAACACTTGTATTCTAAATCTTCAGCTCAAGAAGTGTTCAAAGAAAACAAATGAATGACCTCACTTATCCCCATCACCACCAGATAATTTTTTTTTTCTCTTGTACAACTGCCCAAATCAGAAACACATATAAATGGCAAATTTCAAAGATGAGAGCCAGGGAAGTTGTCAACAAAATAGGAACTAAAATGAGCAAGAGAGAAAGCTGAAATACTTTCCTGACACTCTATGAAGACTTCATGTGTTATAGCTACAACATTAGTGGCCTTTTCCTATTCTGGCAGAGCCACATGTGGAACGTTAAATGATGGAGATCTGCTGGCTGAAGTCAAACTGAACTAATTTAAAACCAGTCAAGGCTCAGCTGCCTTTTTGTTCCCTTACGCTTCTTGAGTATTTCAACCTTTTGGCTGATGGTGCTTAAACCAACAGGCTTAAGGGCATCACTCTATTACCATTAAGTCTACAAAATAATAAAACTAAAAACCCCACCAAACTATTAGCAAAATAAGAAAATCTGTTTGTTAAAAATACCATCACCCAAAAAAGTTTTACCTGACTGAGCAAACAATTTTCACCTGCGACAGCAGAGCTGACCTTCAAGAAAAACCCCACCTGTCATATCGATGTATTTGTGCCAAACCTGCTGTTCAATACAGCAAGTGTTGACAAGGCTGCTGGAAATCCAGGGCTTGACCTTTTGCCTTAATCTTTTGCTATTATTCTTCTATATAGAATACACTAAGTAGATGCAGTTTTTATTCCAAATCTCTTTTTTCCTTCAAGTACAGAGTTTGCCCTGTGTTCAGAAATAGCACGTTTTGTTTATTGGGTTTTTCTCCCGTCTTTATATTCTTTCACATCCAAACATTTACAAATTGCATATTAATGACTAAAGATTGTATTATTTATCAATAATAAAGTTACATATAGCAAACATCTACTTATTTATGGATAGATTAGAGTATGAGTTTTGCTTCCCACATAACATTCCCAAATTGCTTTGTACATCAAGTTGGAGAACAAAACTTAAACAGTGCTGTTGAAGAGACCTAAAGCTATGAAATTATTATTGAAAGCAGTTGCCAAGTTTTCCATATTGCTAACTAATGTTTCCATCCTAGATGGAGCAAAGTCAAAAGACAGAAAGAGGCTGTCAAAAATCAAAATCAAAACAAACCCAAAAAAACTCCACTCGCAAACAGAATGGGAAGCTGGGTAACAGACATGCAACTGTATTTCTGCATTCATTAGATTTGTACACAATTCCTGGAATTGTTGGGAGGGAATTGTTTTGGGTTTTCTGAAGTTTCTTCAACATATAGGTCATGTCTGGAAGGGACAGCTTGTTACCTTCCTAGCCATCTATGGCTACGTACATCTGCCAGGGACTGGCATTGGCGACTCAAGAGTCCTGGAGCCCCATGACTTCCTTCCCATTTATTTTGCATTTAAATTCACATCCACTGTATCAAAAACCTTCTTTAAATGTGCCAGTTCCCAAAACAGATCAATTCACAACTCTGGATTCATGGGTGTGTGAGCAGCTAGAGGGCTTTTCTAAGCAATTCATTATTTTGACAGGTATTTGCGTGACAGCTAATTTGCATCATGGTATTTCTAATGTTTAGCTGAAAAAAAAGAACTTATTTACTGTATTTCTTTCATAGGGTACTGAAAGAAAACTGATCAAGACAAGAAAACCCAATGATTCAGCAGATATACAAGCCCTAGAGAGGAGGACAAGTTACTCTGACTGTAATCTTTGACAAACATGTCACAGAAACACATAGGGTTTGAAGGGACCTCTGGAGATCATCTAGTCCAAACCCCCTGCCAAAGCAGGTCCACTCAGAGCAGGTTGCACAGGAACCCAGGGGGGTTTTGAATGTCTCCAGAGAAGGAGACTCCACCACCACCCTGCGCAGCCTCTTCCAGGGCTCTGCCTCACAGTAAAGAAGTTCCTCCTCATGTTTAGGTCGAGCTTCTTATACTCAAGTTTGGGCCCATTTCCTCTTGTCCTATCCCTGGGCACCACTGAAAAAAGACCAGCCCCCTCCTCTTGACACCCTCCCTTTAAGTATTTATAAGTGGTAATCAGATCCCATCTCAGTCTTCTCTTCTCCAGACTAAAAAGACCCAAGACCCTCAGCCTTTCCTCATAAGAGAGATATTTCAGGCTCCTCATCATAGAGGTCAACATGGAGCCTTTACATAACCAAAAGATGACAGTTCCACAGGCTTTCTACCTCAGGGAAACTAATGGACTCCAGAGAGAGGGCATGGGCAGCTTTTCCACAGAAGGGTTGGTAGAGCAGATGCCTCACATCTTCCATGCACACCTTCCACCCTGCCCCACCCCAGGGAAACCTCAGGCAACACGAGCATGATCCAACTCAAAGGGATGACCTCAAAGCAAACATTTGTCTTTCTCCCAGAGAGCCAAAGCCAAACAAGACCTCCTTGTCTGCTTAGCTTAATCTTGGTCCCAAAATAAGTTTTGGATAACACTTCTCAAACTTTAAATTATGGGAATAATTGAATAAGATGGGCAAGCCTGAGATTACATACATCTTTAAGTTTTGGGGAGGCAGAGGGTGGGGAATATTTAAAAACTGGAAAACTCTCTGCAGTCCTTGCCTTCTGGTCATAAACAAAGCATAGTCCTCTGATTTTCACCCAGCCTCCCCAGAAGTAAAATAAATTGGCACAGATTACAAGCTTAGTGTAATCACATTTATACTTCAGAAAACTTCAATAGCTTGAATTTTGTGTCTAATATTGATCAAAATTTTAACAAAATGCTGTAACTTGCTTTGAAACAGCAATAGCTTTAAATTTTTGAACAACAAGTTTTCTTTATTGAAAATTAAATTCAGGAATGCGATAAATGTGAGGTCCATCAACTTTTCAGTTATTCTTAAATGCATATTTAATTCCATACCCTGTATTTAAACTGAAGGAAGATGAAGAGCTTATGTCAATAAGTCAACACAAGTCACAGCGAGTTCTAGCAGTAAGGTCACTGTCAATGCACACAGAATTATATGCAAAAAATTTACATTCTTTTAGCAGCAAGGGAAACTGCAGTATTCTTGTAGCTAAAGCCCAATATATCTTCAATTCCAAATATTAAGAAATGCTCTACTTAGAGGTGAAAATTGGCTGCCGTTATAAGATAGACTACTGATTTAGCGGGTTTACTGAAAAATAATTAGGCTCAAAAGGTTAAACATGTGTTAAATCGGGAGCAGACTTAAAATTTGATTTAGGAGACACAGTATTTCTTATTGCATGGGGAACGATGAGTGGGCGCTGAATTCATTCAACCTCTTGAACAACTAGACTCTTCAGTAGATGGAAAAAGAATCACAGTTTGTAAAGTGAACCATTTCAATGTTTTCCATCCATATAACATCCTTCCTAACATACTTAAAATATTCCTCACATAAGGTAAAAAATAATTTACTTTAATAATGTGGCAAAAAATTAATTAGTTATATTAGTTACTAGTCTTTCTGCCTTGATTAATGGTTAGGGATAATTATTATAAAATACAACAGTAAGACTCACAAAATATGTCAAGTTTAATGGCTTTTTAAAAATTGTAACATAATACTGATATGCCTCGTAACACTGGAATTATATAGCATCTGAAAAATGTACCACATGAAAAATAAGGTCAATACAAAATGAAAACTGAAGACAGCTAATCCAGAAAAGGATGTTGGGATGAAAATGGAGAAATTAGGGCAAAATGGGAGGAACAAAAAGAACTATAGGGGAAAATAAAATTAGGAGAAGTGGGGATTTCACACAAAACGGGGAAAAAGAAGAACCTCTCCCTTAAGAAACAGGGGTGGAAAAAGCCAACAGAGAGATGAAAAGAATGAAAATGGCAGATGAGACTAAACTAACCTATGTAAATTTCCAGATGAGGAAACAAGATTAAATTTTTAGTTTTTTTAATAACGACCTAAATGAATGCTACAATGAAGAATTAATTACAGCAGTCATTGGTCTAAAGGTCTCATCATCAAGTTCTGGACAGCAAGATCAAACTCGTACAAAGAGTATGACCTATTCACCAAATCAGACCCAACTCAACTGAAATTTCTACAGTTTCTCAAGAACAAAAGGTAATTTGATTCTACTGAGAAAAGTCAGTATGCAGAGGGCAATGCTATTACAAGAGACAGCAGGCTGCCCTGCTACTAGTGAGGGAAAAGAACCACAGAAGGCAAACACGTTCTGTACATTTTGAAAAAGCACCCTTTAAAACATAATTCCATATATATTCAAATTCCAGCCAAGCAAGAAAAGAATCCATCGAAAGGATTTAGGTACTTTCTTTTTTATTCACTACTTCTAAAGCTGCTGTTTCTCTGGGTGCTGTTCTTCCCTGACCCTTACTGATACCCTACATTTTACATTAACTAACAATATTCCATTCATGCCCCTACCCACAAAACAAAACAATTCCTAAAATATCTAACAGTCACTATTGTTGGGGCATAACTTAACCATGTATTTGTCTCCCAATTAGGAATCTCAGCCACTGAAGGAGCACTTTCTTATCAATTTCTACCGTGACAGATACTGTCTCCATATCATCCTATGAAAAGCACAGAAGAGGGAATAATGTCAGTTTTCAGTTCCCGGAAAACAAACCTATTCTGTTGTTTGGCTTTCAGTCCCTTGCAGCAGCAAAGCAGAATTAGTAGCAGAAGCAGAAGCACATAGTACAGCTGCATCTATTAGTAGAATCTATTCACATTTGTATCTGAAATCTCATTTTAATATTGTTGCAACCATACCAATTATGCAATTCTAAGGTAACTCTGTTCTATGTTATGTTTGTTCCTTCACCTGAAGGATGATACTCTACCCTGCTGTTGGCAGATTGCAATGGCTAAAACATCTTTTTAGATCAGTGGTTTTATAAAGAAGGGGGAAAAACACAACAGAATTTACATTTATTGTCATTAATAAGCCTAAAAACTTGTCCTGAGAATTTACAAATAGTCCTGAGATGTTCCTAATCTATCCAGCCAGATAACAGATTCTGAGCTTAACACAAAAAAGCTTTTTAATGATTTCAAAATCCATTATGTTCTTATCTTGATTAGCCATCTCTCATTTATCCTTAAAACATTCAATGAAATAAAGCATATTGAATTTTATCTTTCCATTCATGTTTTTAATCTTTATAAATATATTCAGCACAAACTTTATTTTCTGTTTTCCAGAGCTTTAGAATTTAGTCTTATCCTTAAATAAATAGCTTCAATTCTGTTATTTTATTAGTTTTATGACATTTGAAAACAAGTGTTTTAATAATGTGGAAAACTGTGTTTCACCTTGTTAGTTCATTCTGTAATTTTAACAGGTCTTATACTGTTTGGACATTTCTTCCACTGAATAGAATATTTAATATAATGAGTTTGCATACAGTATGTGCACATCTCACTCATCTAAGAAATCAATGTTACGCTTATACAGCAATGTTGAGTTTAAATTTGAATTCTCTCATCTCAAATGTTTCATGTACTAAGGGCATAACCCTAAAAACATGAAGTCCGCAGTACCCTCTGTGAAGTCAAAGTGAATGACATACGGGAACAGTGTGGCGAGCCTTATACTTTATCCGCCTCTCAGCTACTGAAACCTCTAGTACTTGGGAGGCAAACACAAAATTACACACAAAGTTTAACCTGACTTATTGCTGATATCAACTTATTAAATGAAAATCAATCCATTTTCTTTCATATATAATTTTAGCTAATAAAGCAAGGTGGACTGCACTACACAACTTTCATCTTAAGACGACAAGCAAACCTAACTGCTTATTTATATACAACTCGGCCACAAGATCTAGTGTCACCAAAAAGCACAAAAAGTTATTCTGAAGCATGTGTTACAGTCATCTGTAACAACATGAAGGAACAGTATTTTTGGCACCATGCAAGATTCCAAATACAGTTTATGGGCTATAAACTCAGTTAACATTTAGCTCTATAAATTGCAAGTATGACGCTAACATACACTATGCCTTTTAAATTTTTCCAAGAAAACATGTATATTAACAACGATTGCAAGATAAAGATGCTCAAATTATTCCTTTGGAGAGCTCTGCTTAAACACAAATGTTTGCATAATGGAAAGCTAAACAGCACTAAACTTGGAAAATTCAGAGTTTCCTTTACCTATATTAAGACCTAATTAGAATATAATAAATATACCTTTTTTGCATAACACAGCCTACCAAAACAGTCAGTATTTGGAATATGGAATTCCAAAAATATACTTATTTTTTAACTAAGAAATGCATATGCATTGTTGTTTTACAAGATACATCTCATGTGAAGTATGTCAAAGGATATTTTTTGAATGAAAAAAGGTTACTAAAGTACGTTTTATTTTCTTTACACCTATGGACTTATAAATCTCACTCCACCTACTTTCAGCATCTAAGCATTTTGCAGTGAAGTTTCCAAATACTGTTCTCAGACAGATTTTAGAGGCATCCTGACCAACAGAGTAATAAAATCTTAAATTGATTATCGATTTGGAGGGATATGCTTTGCCTTCCTTTGCTGAAAACCTGAAAGAGCTTAAGGAAGTTTACTGAGGTGCCTGCTCTGGAGCATACTGCTGTCCTGTCAGATAGAACTCAAGATAATTGTTAAATGTAAGATAAGAAAGTTAATTTGCATGTCTAGCTATTACTTGCTACTTTACATTGCTAGCTATTACATATTCCACTTAAAGTGCTGTAGGTCAAGCAGACTGATGTGAATGAGGCTGGGGGGGGGGGACAATGGCATATGGCAGGAGCAAACACTGTTCCATTTTTTCACACCCTGGACACTTGCTCTTCTTTTACCCCCTTTCACCTCCACAAGGTAAGACAGAATTAAACCCACAAAGAATTCACAAAAAAAAAAAAATAAAAATCACACTTGCTTCTGGTATTAACATACTTAACATATTTAATTCCCACTTCAAAAGCAGTCAATATACATTTTCAACCCCTACCTTTCCATTTCTGTTATAACAGAGCAAAATGATTAACATTAATTAGTGGTAATATCTTAAACAAAATTAATACATCACATCCATCATATTTGTTAAATTTATCTATGCATCTTTGACCAATTACAAATTGATACTCAGCAGCATTGCATAGTTAAAGCACTAAAACATTGCAGAATGAGCACTACTCTCCTACGGATGAAATAGGAATCACACAGAATCGTCTAGGTTGGAAGGGCCTTTAAAGATCATCTAGTCCAACCAGCAACCTAACTCTGACAAAAAAAAAAAAGAAATAGGAAATAAAAACTACTAAACCATATTCCTGAGGACCATGTCTACCCGTCTTTTGAACACCTCCAGGGATGGTACCTCAACCACTTCCCTGAGCAACCCATTCTAATGCTTGATAACCCTTTCAGTGAATAAATGTTTCCTAATGTTTTTATGATCAGCTCATTTCTCTAAGGACACCAGCATTCATACAGCATTTCTGCACTAAAGACAACCAGGTCTGTACCCCTTTATCTGATGCACAAAGCTCTTCTCAAAAATTCAGTAATTACCACACCAGTTTCTGCTGAACGTAGTAGAAACACCACCTTTTGCCCTGGCTAACTTATCTTTTAGACATTTTTTTAAAATAAAAAAAGTAATAATAATTGAGGAATCCAGGTGCAGAAGGTCTCACCACAATAGCAAGTCATGTAGAACTGTTGCAAGGGAAGGTGAAATAACAATCTCGACCTTTCTTCTGATTTCTAATGTATGTTTGCATAGATTCACACAAATACACAGGGAAATGGCCATCAAGCCACTCAATATTTTTACACCAGAATGTTGAGGACGTTCGAAATTGTTAGAAAGCATTTTCCCTTTGACTCCTTCTATAAGTGTGTCAGGCTACACTTCAGGAGAGCTAATCAGAATTAAGGCTTAGAATCTTAATCAGAATTAAGGTTATAGCCTGCTGACCTGGGGAAAGGAGAACACCTTGGGAAGGTAGTCTGGGGCAAGTTCCAGCTAGAGCCCATGGCTCTTGAAAGTTGGCCTGGCCTAAGGCCAGCAATACCTACAGCCTTCAGATCTCGTAATCCGAAAGACAGGTAGGTAGTAATGTGGGAAGAGCTGCCCCGGAAAATAAAATATCAAATTACAAAACCCTAATATACACACACACTCTACAAACCTACACACACACATCCTGGAAACTTTCAGAAAGAAAAAAACACCACCAAAACACACCCCACAGCAACCTATCTATTTTTTTTCCTTCTATTACCTGTCAGCTGAAAATTCTGTGTTTACTCCAGTTTTAAAGAACATCTCACTCTAAAATTCCACTCCTTCCCCATTTGTACCAGTTTGTTTAGTTATTGGACCAGAAAATGTTCTTATTTCAGGGTAAAGGAAAAAAAAAAAAAAGCTTTGCCTCTCTAATTTCAGGGTTGTTTTTTTTTTTTTATTTCAAATGGAAAAGGTAATTCACATCACAGAATGCTGGCAATGTATTACTGCAAGGGAATTATTCAAAATGGAACACCTGACTGAACATTTCCAGTTTAATTTATTTTAAAGCACTGCCAAAAAGTAACATTTTTTTCCCTTGACATTATTCTCCAATTCATACTTAAGTATGTCTTTTATAATTCTGAACGGCATAACAGCCAGCAATACATCAACATGAAAGCTGCAGTTTCAAATATTCCATTTCCCTATTTTACAAGCCACAACAATATTACTTAATAGGCAAAAGCTGGCTTCCTTCAACAGTCCTCTGCTCTCTTTGGATAGGAAAATATATATTTCTTCACAAGTAGAACATTTGAGTATTTACGGTTTTGGAACTCCTGCATGACTGAAAAGAAAAGAGAAGGAGCCAGCAATGTTTTAGAACACTGCTTCATTTAGGAGATATTTCACCCTGTTCTATATTGCACTGCTTCTCCTAAGGAGAAAAAAAAACACCAATAACATGCTTTTTTTTTGAAAAACAAATATTTAGAGATTCCCTTTGGGGGAAACTTTAAGCAATAAACAACGATCCCATTAAAGACTTGATACTAGGATATTTGAGGGGTTTTTTAGCTTCCAACTTTAACAGAATATGTTTCTATCTTTAAATAGGCTAAGCTTTAGGAGCAGATGGTAATACTTTCCTATAGAAATGGGAAGAGGTGGAGAAAGTCAAATTATAGAGATTTTAAGTGGTCATCAACAAGATTCCATTTTTCCACCATTCCATCAAAAGGGTAATTTGACCTTGTTGGCAGGTTTCACCATATACCTACAAGATTATCCTAGAAGATAGCAGTCACAATTTAGGTAGCATCGAGCATCAGGCTAAAAAGCCTGTAACCTTCTTTCAGGTTTTTCTGACAAAAAGCATGAAGGGCAGTGGTAGAAATAATAACCTTGAAGGGGTGAAATGCGGAATTCAGTGCAAAACCACCTTGTCTTTAGTGGCCTCTCCCAGGAGGCAAGGAGACACTGGAGGCACGTGAAGCAATAACCCATTAGAGTAGGGTCTCCTAGAAAACCATGCTTCATCATACACAGGGAGAGATGAAGCAGAGAGCAGAAAGCAAGTATTAGAAGACAACAAAAGCCCAGTTCACGTTTTTTTAACCAGAATTTCTAGAATACATAAGCTCACTTTTGTTGATAATGTAAACATTGCAGGGTAAAATAAGTTAATATCTTGCTGTTTTCCTCATAAGAGGTAAGACTTCGCTTTCAGTTTACGTTTCTCTTCCAAGCAAGCTGGGAAGAATGTTTTAAAATTTATGACTACAAACATCTAATTTAGGAACACAGCTGAACAGTGAAATGATCACTACAAAGATTCTCTCAACTTTAAGCTTTAACTCAAATATAAATACTCCCAAAAAGGAAGGTGGAGAATACGGCATATAATCAAAAAACTAAGTAAGCAATTAAGAAATCAAGTAACAAATGAATTATAGCTCCACCTCACCCTCAACTTATCTATTTTGTTTACATTAAAACATGTACTCAAAATCTCTTTAAAAAAAAAAAAAGGTAAAGATTCCTCCATTCAACAGAAAAACATGTAGAATACCATAGAATGGGGCTGAAAGCATTCAAATTACCTTGCGTGTATGTGAAGAAGATTTGGATTCCTTGTTATTTATGTCACAGCTACGAAAACCACTCTGAAGGATATTCCCAGACTCAAGTTTTGGAGAGTGACAAAATTTCTAGCATTAACAGGTCAGGCACATATCCAACTTATTTCCTGCACCAAGCAGAAAGAAACCGAGACATTTCTCTCCAGACAGCAATCTGAACTAAGTTTTCAAATGCAAAAATAGTGATGTAGAGGCTCAAGTTATAGATGTTTCACAGATTTAGACAAAAGATATTTGCATGAACTGGGGGAATCAGGAAACACAGACACTAAAAAAAAAATAAAAAATATCAGTGAACATACTTAATAAGACCAGCATGTGACCCCATGTCAGGGAAAAGTAGTTAGATTAAAACTATCAATAAGGAAAGAAATACAATACACCAGCAGACCACAATGGGAACACACGTGATTAAAATGCACCTCTACAGGATAAACACCCAGTTTGGGTGCTCACTGCTGTGTCCAGAAAGCTTTATGTGACTTTATGGATGAAATGCAGCCAGACCATATCAAACACGACTTATGGAAAACCAGCCCTGCACACATTTTAGAGTTATTACATGCAATATTTCTAAAGCTTAACATTATATCAGGGTATGTAATAGTCTGGAGCAAGCAACCAGGTTGGTAGCTACAGGTAAAGGGACATTTGTGTAGGCAAAATACAAGGCCATTGTATCTGTCTTCAAGAAATACACATTTTAATCCCCATTCAGACCAAGATTTTAAATGGTTCCTTGTACCATTTCTGGCACTGCTGGCTAATCAATAGTTTGCACTGAAGTTTTGAGAAGACCTAAACCATGGATTCATTTTCTGGTAAGTATGCACAAATTATGTCTATGCTTGAATTTTTCCCCTCAATTTTTCTCTACTAGGACTGAGAAATCTTTATTCTTTTTATCCTAGAAAATAAACTATTAGTTCTGTTAATAGTAGTATATTTATCTGAACAGTTTGACAAAAAAAAATAAATTAATGGATTAATAAAATTACTTTTAAAAAACAATGGAAGAGTAGTAGCTCAACTTCAATCTTCGGTAAAATTAGTTACAGTGAAGCAGTTTATGAATGTGCAAAATGTGAGTGAACATCAGGCTGAAAACAAAAAGGAAAATCTGTTATACTAGGAAATAGCAACATGAATTGTGTGGCTCAGACTGGATCAAAGACTACCAGGTAAATCCATGAGCTCTGGCTGCAGCCAGGAAGTCTCAGCCATGAAGGGAGTCTGCCTAAGCAAGACAGCTAGAAAATCAGAGGACAACTACACATAAGGATTTTGCTCTACCACTTGTCCTCATGAACACTATAACAATATTTAAAAAAAAAAACAACAAACAAACAAACCACCAAAACAAAAGCCACCAATAGAACAAGCCCAACATCCCTACACACACAAAGCCCTGCATCTCTGCTGATTCCCAGAGGCTCTTCTTTTCTCCCACAGCTCCAGCGCTCCCAGAAGCAGTGGAAAGTTATATGGACATAACCCATGCCAGAGTAGAGCAGGTAGAGGACTGGGACTTCATGTGTTCCGTAACATGGAAGGACGAGAAATTCTGAACTTCCTTCCAAGTCTTCACCTTTCTGAGTCTGTGACACAGTTTGGACAGTTCTTGTCATTTCAAGATCATAAATTTTGATATCTGTAGAATTTGGCCAATCAAAATCTAATATCTGGGGGGGGGGGGATATGACGCACACAAAAAAAAAAAATCAAAAATCAAGCAAAAGCTTTAGACTTTATTAGGATGATGAGATACGGGGAGAACCTGTATTTTCTTCCAGTTTAAAATCTGCCAGATAGAACTTAGCATATTTATCTTTATTGCCTTTCCTAAGAATGCTCTTTTTTTCTCTGCTGTGAATAGTTTAACAAAAATCATTTTTATTTCAGAACCAAGCAACACGTCAAATAAAAGCAAAATACATACAAAAAAAAATTGCTTCTCTCCGAAAATTGCGTAAGTTTTCTAGTGGAGACTGTATCAAGCTCCCTTACAAAGGTCAATTTTCAGTGGTATTTAGAGCCTCTGATTATTATTAACAGCCTATAACTTAGCCCGTGGTGACTTTCCTATAAGGCAACAGCCTTGCAGGGCATTAACTCACAGGACACACACATGCAGCACCACAGGCAGAGGGCTCAGCTCTTTCCACTAAGAGCCCACAAGCTTGCCCAGGGCCCTGGATGAACACCTGGTAGCTGGAAGACCAGGCTGCAGAAGAATCCTGCCACCACGTTGAGGCGGTCAGCTATGCTTTACCATCACACCAGCTGAACAAATACCTTTGGATTGCAGTGCAGCCGGTGTCACAGCTCTTCAGGCTTTTGTTGACACAGATTTAATTCCAACCTGCAATTCTCCCAGTCCAGATTATTCAGCATTTCCAGATTATTCAGCATGTCCACATTATTCAGCATTTCAAGTAATTCTTTAAAGTTTTAGCATTAATTTGTATAAATAAAAAAAAACCCACCCATACACTCTTGCCTTCAATTCATATATTTTTGAATAGGCTAGAAAAACATTTAAGTTCTAATAGTGACTGTTGAAGTGTTAATTGTTTTTTCGCCACAGGAATTCTGTTTGTGTCCTAGTTTCTCAGCACAGTTCTCAATCCTAAAATTACTTCAAAACATTAATATTACAACTTGTAGAATGGAGTGGGTTTATTTTTTTTTTCCCACATGCAAGTTAGCTGAGAACAAAGTCCAGCCCAACTTGTTCCAACCAGCACCAGAGAAAAGTCTCAGATTTAACACAACCGTACTGTGATGACTGGGAAGCACAAAAGAAAAACAATCCACGGCAAAACACAGCAAGCACCACTACCTTAAAACTAATTTTTAAACCGTGAGATAAGTCTTTGAAGTGTTCAGTGAGATTTGCAGGATCAATCAGAAGGCTTTTGCCTCCATGTATGTCCACACCACGGATCAGAAAAGAACAACTGGTAGTAAATAAAGTAATACTTAGGGAAAACAGAATAAGCCTGTTTCCACAACAAAAGCTGCCATGTTCATTAGAGAGAACTACAGAGGAAGTAACAAATATTCTGAAAAAATAACTTGGCTTCTGCTAGCTGCAATGTGTCCAGCATTCTAGACATAAGTCCTACCTCCTTAAAGACTGTGTAAAATTTCCCTAAAGAAGAGAACAACAGGGTTAATACAGGTAAAAAGAGGAAGGACACATCCAGCAAAACCTATACCACTCTATGCTTTATTCTCCCCATTTTATTCTCTCTCTCGCTTTACAAAAAAAAAAAAAAGTTACATATCTTTACTGCTGCATATATCTCAAAGAATTAATTATCTTATTAAACAGAAGTGTAGCCAGCAGGTTAAGGAAGGTGATTCTGCCCCTCTGCTCTGCTCTGGTGAGACTCCACCTGGAATGCTGCGTCCAGCTCTGGAGTCCTCAGCACAGGAAGGACATGGACTTGTTGGAACAGGTTCAGAGAAGGGTCAAAAAAATGACCAGAGGGCTGGAGCACCTCTGCTATGAAGACAGGCTGAGAGAGTTGAGGTTATTCAGCCTGGAGAAGAGAAGGCTCCGGGTAGACCTTATAATGACCTTCCAATACCTAAAGGGGGCCTACAGGAGAGATGGGGAGGGGCTCTTATCAGGGAGTGAAGAGATAGGATGAGGGGTAATGGTTTTAAACGGAAAGAGGGTAGATTGAGATCAGATATTAGCGAGAAATTTTTTACTGTGAGAGTGGTGAGACACTGGAACAGGTTGCCCAGAAAAGTTGTGGCTGCCCCATCCCTGGATGGGGCCAGGCTGGATGGGGCTTTGAGCAACCTGCTCTGGTGGGAGGTGTCCCTGCCCAGGGAAGGGGGGGTGGAACTAGATGATCATTAAGGTTCCTTCCAACCCAAACCATTCTATGATTCTATAACAAACTTTGGAGTTGCCTAAAATGGCCATACATGGCTATTAAACTGATGTTGAGCAGAACTGAATCTATCAAAGCTTTGACAGAACCTAGATCAAGTAACACTGATTACTGATCAGACCACTGTTAAAAATTGTTCCTCAAACAAAAACTCTTATCGGTAAAAACTCATCATATACTGTATTCATTTCTCTAGAACTCATTCTAAAACACCAAACATATTGGCCTCTTGCTGAATTCCATTACGCTTTTGGACTACATTGACATTAATCCCCTAAAACACCCAATTTGAGTTTACGTCTGTTTATTTAACCTTCCTATGTGTCTAGGAGATAGCCATAAAATCAAAGACCGTGTCAGCTAAAAGCAGTTTCACCTACTGACTCTGAAATGGAGGGTGGGTGTGTTCTGGCTATTTTAGGAGAAGGGGGAATAATTTTTTTTAAACAAACAAATTCTTTTTCCTTTCCTTCCACTTTGACTGTGCTTCACATCAACAAGCTGCCATCACCAAAATAACGCCTGTAAAAAAGGAGACCAAGTGAACAGCTACAGATTCTTCATAATCACTAATAGATCTGCTCAACAAAGCAGTCGCTCTGCATCTCGTAATCCGTTCTGCATCTCTTCTCCAATGAAATCAAACCACCTGATACTGGTAGGACATGAGCTTGTCACTCAGGTACCATGCTGCGGTACTATCTCTAATGCACTTAACAGAAATAGAATTAATTGTCATCCTCTAAAGAGTTGATCCATTAGCAGTAGTGCGTCAGGACGTGATAAAAAGGAGACATCATTGGCAATGCTGAGGCTTATCTTCTCTCATGGGAATACTTCAGAATGTTCTTCTATTAGGAAAGCTTTTATACCCTTCTGGAACAGTACACAGATATCCATTTTTGTTTCACAAGCTTTTGTGTTCCACATCTGTTCTATTCTTTATAAATACTGCTTTAACTAAAAGGTCAATGGCAAAAGTCTACAGTTACATTCAATATCAGGCAGACTTTTCAAATAGTCAAGATGAGCCAAAGACTAAGAACTTGAGTAAGCCAAGAACAAACTAATACACCACACACAAAAAAACCCCAACCAACCAACCAAAAAACCAACCAAACCACACACTTAAAAAACCTACACCCACCACACAACATAAAAACGCACCACACAAATCCACCAAGGTCCAAGGTATCAGCTGGAATGTTTATTTAGAGTTAAGAAAAAATTAAAAATATAATAAAAATACCCAACCAGCCACAAAACCAAAGCTCTCCCAAACCCAGCAATCATTTTTAATGTGTCAGATATGGAATTGTTAATTCTAATTTGTGTTAATCTAAAAAACTGAAGTTAGGTTAATATCCTGATAATAATGATCACAGGCAAGGACTGACTAAACTTGTACAAGCAGGTACATATCAGTACATTTCAAGTCTTCCTATTGAAGAACTCTGTGTTGAGCAAATTGCTAGAAATCATAATACAAAATAAAACAAGAGAAAATTATAAAAATAAAAGTCATAGGAAGATAAAGAGTTAACAGGTTTTGTATACGATGCAACATCACAAACCTGTTAGAGTCATCAGATGCATTGGTGTTGCATACATTAACTTTTTTTAAAAAAAAATTAATTTACAAGGTCCTTTACCAATTGCTTGGAAAAATTACACTGCAAAGTCATACAGGGTAGACATCTTGCATTAATAGATGCCGAGGCACAAGGATGCATATAGTGAGGCAGTAACATTTGCTAACGTCAACAAGAGACACTGAAACGTACAACTGAAGTCAGAGCTATAGGCTCTCGGTATCCTCACCAATCAAGTGATAAAATACTAAACAAAATTCAGTGCTGATAAGTGCAAACTGTGCACGTTTGGCAAAACACATAACCACTTTTATAACATTGAACTTAACATTAGCTCTCATCACTCAGAGAAGTTCTGGTAGAGAATTCAGCACCATTCTCAGGATTGGTCAGAAAAAGAAAGGGAATAGTAAATAATAGTGCTTAATGAAGATACTGAAGGAGAAGGCACTGTTTCCCTGAATAAGTCAGGGAAAAAGAAAATCAAATTAAATCTCAGAGCGAGAGAAGGTATGAAACGCAGCATTCTTCTTTTTGGCACAGCCTTAGAAGCCTGTTGAAGCATGGCTATCCTTCACTGCTATGTAGCTAACCTCCTCCTTCCCTCCCCACTTCCCACCACCTGCTGGTCTCAGTGCCACCAAGACTTTGTCTTCACCACAGTCATCGCTGTGCTGATACTAAGCTGATCCACAGAAGTCACCCCTCATCCCTACTGTAGCTGAGTAATAACAGCTGGGTTATATTGTGAGGCCCTCAAGAGGAAAAAACCAGCCCCTCCCTGAAGTGCTTTTCAGCAGCCATAACACATCCTCCTGAGTCAAGCCTGCTAAGAAGAGCAGAAAAGAAAGGATGTGGGCAGAACAAAGCAACCCTTCACACTTCACTTCCGAATGGGGCAGAGAGTACAGCCTAGATCAAGCTGCTCTCAAAGTTGAGAGCCCACTGCAGTAGCAAGGACTAGAAAAAAAGGAGGAAAAAAACCCCAACAACACTGGTTAGGATCACCTGGGATGAAATTTGAAGAGCAGCATCCTGGTATATGTACCCATATTTGCACATCTCTCCTCCCTTCTGCTAAATAGAGCCTTCGTGGATGAGTACATGGTGGGGTAAGCACAGACTCGCCAGAAGATCATCTTTGATGGTACAAGGGGCTCTACCCATGAATTCCCCAGCCTGGCTGGCAATCATTTTGCAGCTGCAAGATGACTCTAGCTGTTTATCTACTGCTCTGGTTTCTCTTCTTCTTTCATCATCCTGCTCATAAAAGCCTAAACCGAGGTTAATCAGCAGCCCTTGGCTTCAAAATCCTGCTTTAGGCCAAAAATAAAAGCAAGTTTTGCCCTCAGTGAATTACATCAGTGGAGTGTTTTTTCTTAGGATTAGTTAACATTAGCATAAGATGTTCGTTTGGCTGGTAACCTAAAACTATTATCTGGAGAGATTGCTGCTGCCATCTACTGACAACTAACATTACAAACAAAATATAAAGCAACTTAAACGGAGATTATATTCTAAAATGAGAAAAAATAAAAAACAGATTCAATAGAAAAGCCAGCATGCACAGACTGGCAGCCAGGCTGTATTACCCATCCAACAGGATAATGAAGCATGAATAATACTTCATATCAGGCACAGACCCCATTCAGGGAAGGAATCATTTAGCAACAGCACCCTGACAAACTGGTTCATCGCCTTGTACAAAAGTGATGCAATCCATGGGGTTTGGGGTGGGGCTTTCCATTTGTTATGTTTGTTTAATAAAAGGTGGGTGGTGCCTTTGACTAGTAGTCACTCAGCACCAAAGAAATGTAGGCACACTATTTCAAAGATCAACCTTTAAACTTTCTTTCACATTTTGTCTTAGGAGTAATAGCCCTTTTTGGATTAACATAATCAAAAGTGTAGATTCTGTACTTTCTCTTCTCAAGGGGCTCTTCACTGGAACTCGTTCTGAAACGAAACAGTTCCGTGGGCCAAGCAGCTCTTCCATTTACAGTCAATACCAACTTCAAAACACAAACCAGAGCATTTCCATGATTCCCTTCAGTGCAGATTCACAGATTGCAGCAGGAATTGTCTCTTAATGCAGCACATTAATCCACTGATATTATTAGAAACCTAGGGATGGAGGAAGACTTTTGCATGTTAAGAGCTAATATTTAATCAATTAACTGCCAAGTGTTTTGGTTACAGTGTACTTAGCTAGAGACAGCTACAACTCGCTACACAACTGTCTGCTCAGTATTTGCACACAGTTTCAAAGCCTTATCTTGTTTCCAATACAGCTATCAGGTCTTTCTCACCAAAACCAGGCAGCTGTAAGAGTTTTCTATGAAAAAAAAAAAAAAAGTTGCTTGCATTGTAAGAATTCTCACCAAAGTCTCCCAAAATAGCCACAGAAGCTACTAGAGCCCTGATCCTGCCAACTTACCTCAAACAGTGAGGACCTACTCAGCCCCAGGACCTTCTCTGCAGCCACACGTGAGGCTACCCAACAAAGACATCTGCCAGCCCTCACATTCTTTGACAGCCATCACCAAGTCCACTGCAACAGCAAACACAGCAAGAGCCAGCGAACCAAGACAGAACCACACGGGGATGCTCTATAACCTTTGTTAATTAGAGTTATCTACCCAGTTATCTATTCTAAACAAGATTGGTGCTTGATTACTGCTGATTATGTAATTGTAATGTATACAATTCAATATATTATGCAGTTATAGCATGCTACTTGGTGCAGAAAGTAAAGAACACCGAAAACTATATATATATACGTTTTAAAAAAATGAAATCTGGCTAATTCCATTAGGTAACACTTACAAATTTAGTTATTTGCTCAAAATAAAAGTTTATATATATAGATCACCAGAGCATTTATAAACACAGATCAAGGACCATGGGACCCTCTGATGCTATCCAGTACAGAGACACAGAACACAGACGCTAAACCACAAGAAAGCCAGAGAGTTCATACACCACAGACACACACAAGCCCAATTCTGCCTAAATGAGAGCCCATAAACACTTTTAAGAAATGGCATTATCATTGTAAATTTCTTGTAAGCATCATAGCACAGAAAATTTGTAAAGGCAGAACTTAAAGACAGATGAGATTCCACTAAGTGTCTTGTTTTAGGCCTTCCTTGTTGGACGCACAGATCTATGAGAGCAGGCACAGCTCAGAATCAGCAGGACTTTAAACAAAGAACAGATAGCATACTGGAGACTAGGAAAAAATATTCACAGTGAAAGCAAAGAGCTTACAAAAGGAAGGATACCACAGTCAGAGACACAGGCAAGAGTAACAGTTAAAAAAAAGCCTAGGAAAATCATTTTTGCAAGAGCTTTTATGGCTATAACTAAATCTTATCTTTCCCAAAATCAAGAGAAAGATATTTCAGTAAATGAAAATGCTAAAATGAGATTATCCCAGTTCAGAGTTTTAGGTGATAGAGATAGAAAGTGTCATCTATCTTAAAAAGAATCTACAAAACCAGACATAGACAGAGCATGAGTACTTAGAAACACATTCTTGTTGAAAGCAATGCTAAAAATGGTATGTGTAGCAGGAAGAGAAGTGATGCTTGCTTCAGCCATCAAAAGCAATGGGAGGAAGAACTTGACAGGAAAGATTAAGCAGCTGTTGGACTCCTGCTGAAATTGAATTAATGACTAAATGCACAGGAAGAGGTCTCTGAAAGGCAAGATGATAGCATAGCTTGGACAAAGAGGTATCGAGGCAGATCTAGATGCCATTTAGAATAAAAAATATGCAGTTTTAAGTTACATCTTTTTCATGTATACTTCAACTCTAGGTACTGCACATCATGAGACCTACAAAAGAACAAAGGAAGAAGTTGAGAATGACTAGGAGAAAATGTCAGAGGGTGAGCTAGCATTGGAAGTGACAGACAGTTGCGTGAACAAGAGATGCTTCTTAGGTCTTCTTTGGAAGAGGTTATTCAGAGGAGATTAGTAAAAGACCATTCTGTAGAATGCAAGGGATATCAACAGGTCCTGCAAAGATACTGGAATGAAAGTGTAATGGGTGACGCTGTAACCAAAATAGTAACGGACTTCAGATATCAAAGAGAGCAATGGCCACAGCTGGGGAAGCAGGCAGGTCAAGGAAAGGTAGGTCCAAAAAGGGAAGGAGCACACTTACACCACGAAGCTAAAGGAAGACATCATGGAACACATTAAACAAGAGATGAAAGCAGACACGCAAGAAAACCAGTAGAGAGAATGGAATTATCAAAGTAAGCATGAGTTATATGAAAGGTCTGTCTCTGATAGCAGTAGAAGGGAAGGGAGGGCTTCAATATCTGGAGAGTAAGCAACATCTGGAGGCAGGAAGGAGATGATGCAGCAAGATAAATGAGGGAATCAAAAATGGCAGAAAGGCAGTAGGGCTTGACAGAACCCTGTTAAACCAGGGGAAAAAAAAAGAAGTAATAAAGTCTTTCAGCTCATAGTAAAAATAGGAGCAAATAGTAATTCTCATTACTTGATGGATATAAATTGTGTTTTCGAGTACTGTTGGAAAGCAGACTGCAACAACAATCATCACTTAGTGGTACTACAAAGACTCTCAGTAACAAAAGCTCAGTCTGCCCTTGCTACCCCAAGGAGACGTGGCATTCTGGTGTCACCGTGCTTGCAGTGGGCTGCAGGACTCCTAGAATATACAGGTCTGGCTCCGCACTACAACTGCTTTGGAGGAACAGCTATTAAGGAAGTCAAGGATTATGCTTTTTTACTTACTGTTCTGCCCCAACTATTTCATGCAACTTCATGCTCCCCACATGACTCCTTCATGAGCAGTGTGAAGACAGCAGCTTCCTCTGTCCTAACACTACATTGACATTAGGTATCTCATGCTTAGTGGAGCTTTAAGGCTAGATTTGACTAGCACAGAGTTCTCTCCATAGCATTCTTCTAATCAATACAGCATAAAACATGAAGAAATCTTGGGGGGAAAAATGCTGCTATTTAAATTAAGGCATTCAAAAACATAAGCATTCTAAAATGCCTCTAAAGTATAACATGGGGGGCCAACACAACTGGTTATTTAAAAATAGCCCCACTGTAAGTAAGGGGTTTTAAATAGTTATAAGATATCTCGCTGACTTGAATGCTTGACTACAGTAGCAGGACACAACACTGTACTAAGGGAGGTTAAAAAGCCCACAAGGCAACATGCCTTCTCTTAACACAACCAAATTCAACAGAATACTTAATTGAACACTGCCTGATATTTAACTTATGTATATGCACGTGTGTATCGTTGTACACATGCAAAAACCTCATTCCAACAGTAAGAGGACAACCCACATCTCAGTTAAATGCAGACGGAAGTAGGTACAAGCTTGGGGCTGAGAATGCTCAAAAATATACAAAGACTTTTGAGCCACACAAGGGGTGATGCAGCTTCCAGATCTGCCTATGCTACAGTTTGGTCATTTTCTGCTTCCTTCTTTATTTAGCACACTTCCTACTGTAAATCAAAATACTACCAACACAGCAACAGCATATTTCATTGAAATTTACTGAAGGGATATTATATTACAAGACATAGATTCCCTTACCTGCTTATCAGCTTACATAGTATTTCGCCAAAAAACACATCAGCAGTGATATTCAATCCCAAAGCAATGCTACACAGCACATCAACACTTAATTCTGGCTGCTCAGACCTTAACACTTAAACTGATACAGAGCATGCTCTAGGAAAATTGAAATCACTGTTCAAAAATGGTTTATAAGAAGTACATCCTTAGCCAGAAGAGACACTTTTATTTCAAGACGCCCTGGAGATATCACTGACTTAGAGTATGCTAAACCACACACATAGAGAAAGCCCCCACAGACCAACAGACCAGAAAAGGCTCCACAGCTTCAATATAAATAAAGCTATCTTGATCCGTAAAAATATTTAAAAGACATCAAATTGGAAAGGAAAATACTAAAGCTGTACAGGGATGCTGAAATGCTGAAAATACATTGCTTGTGCCTACCTGACTGCAGAGAATATTCATTGATACATCCTCACAATTTTATGGTAGAATTTACACATAACTATGCCACAGAAACCTGAATAACATTTTCACAGCTGCATTACAATATAATTCACACCAGAATCTCAGAAGTACGTCATTATTCTATTATTTCTACCTCACACGTGGTTCTCTGGTTATTGATTTATAAGTCAATCTGAAATCTTACTTTGAGGCTTTTCTGCCAACTGTTAATAATACATTACACTTGCGACAAATGCTGTAACAACATAATTTATGTTCAGCTTTCACAAACATTGCGAGAAAGCTTGTGATTATTGACAGCAAAACCATTTAGATTGGCTCATTAATCTTGCCTATCAAATCTTAAACCCAAAAATGTGTTTGGTTTAAGGAAAGGTAATTCATTATAAGAGAAGTCTGAAAATATTCCCCACCTTTTACTTAATTCTCTCTGGCATGAGGTGTATTATAGCGCTCCAATTTACACCCATGTAGTTATGCCTGTCTTTTCTTTAACATAAATCCTTTGTTTTTAGGGGGTTAAGACAAAAATGTATAGATCAACAACAGTACAAACATGCCATACAAGTTTGCTACAAAAATTTTGTTTAGATTAGAGAAGAAAAAAAAAAGACAGGTTTATGGGTTTATGCGTGAAATATAACTACTCATTTAAGGTACTTTCAGCGCTCATAACAGTTTTTATTTTAAATACGGTCATCCGTATAACTAAACTTCTTTCCTTCTACACAGTAATTTTTAAAAATCAATACAACATAAAAGTCATAAACAGCAACATTTCACACAAAAAACCAGCATGAGTTTATTGAGCCAGCACGTGGACAAACGACCCAATAGATTGGAATAGTTTACCTCCACAGGATCATTAAACTGCAAACCAAGAGATTTACACAACAGAACCTAATGAGTATCCTAGAGAATCCACTACAGCCTATTGATCAAAAATCCATTTTTAAACAAACTTCTAAAATATTATAAGTAGGAATGTCAAAATGTTTATTCAATAGACTATAATAGGCTCCCTGGAGCCATTACTCATGTGCAAAAACATAATTGTACTTTTTAGTGTATGTTTTTATGTGTAGATTACAGAGTAATTTTCAAAACTGGTTAAGTATCATCATTACTATTTGGGAATATTAGTATATGGGAAAATGAACCGTAGATGGGTTAGGCAGGTTCTTTCTTTGTTTCAGGAGCAATCACTCCAAACTCACACATATAACTCACACTTACGCATGTGAGCAACAGGTTAGGTTTTTTGACCACAGCTTGGGGAGAAGGGGGGGGAGGAATCTAGTCCTGAATTGACATGAGAATTAAAAGAGATTGAGACAGGTTAAAGTAATCTGTTTAACTTCTTTCTTGAGGAAAAAAATAAAGAAAAAAAACCCCAGAAAATTCTTCTTAAGGATCTATGAACAGAAAACAACAAGAAAATGACAAAGCATGACATTTGGTATAAAAATATACACTGTACTTTACAAAAAAATACAAGAGAAAACCATTCCTATAGATTCTGATCTGTAATTAAAACCAAAACCAGTCTACAATACTGCAATCCCCAAAGAGGTCTGAAACTTCTAATCAAAAGTTCCCTCCTATGCCAGTGAAAAATGGCATGGAAGTACATAATACTTAGTATTTGCATTAGCAACTGTTGCCCAGCAGCTCTCCTTGTTTCCCACTCAGGTGAGTTTTGGAAAAGAGTACCTCCCAGGCTGGAATTGAGTAGAATCTAAGCAAATACTTCAGGTAAGGCACATATCACTTTCTAGCTCCAAATCTTAACTGTTTTGAAAACACTATCCAATAATATGATTTTAAGTATTTTGGACTGGGATCCGTAAGAACTGCTCCAAGATTAGCACAATGTCAAACTTTACTCTGGAAGCTTTGTCATGCATTCAGTTCCCCAGCCCAGGAACCATCCAAAAACCATGGCTTTAGGGAGGGAGCACAGTTTGAAAACTACTGCCTTCAAAAGAACCATGTATCGACTGTGTTTCACAGGATGCAAATGTACACATCTTGCCACTTCCTGAGAAGCAGAGAGAAAGCCTACACATGTAAACTACAGGTTTTGGGACTTTGTGCAGGAGGGAATTAACAGCACACATTTCCCACTGGGAACTCTATCTGTGGTTTGTTGACCTTGCTAAGCTGCCAGACGCCCACCCTCCTGCTCTCTCACTCACCCTTCTTAACAGGGCTGGCGGACACAATAAAATTTAAAAGCTTGTGGATGAAAACAGAAAGATCACTTACAACCTACCATTGCAGGCTTGACACAGGGAAAATTTATTTAGTTTATTGCCAATTAAAATAGACCTGGATGGTGAGAAATGACGAGAACTACAGCAGCTTCCTCCCACCTCTCTTTTTCCCCAAGGCTCAACTTCACTCCTTCATTCCCAACACCTTTATATCCCATTCCCTACCCCCCAAGTGGCACAGGGGTGGATGATGAGAGGGGTTGTGGTCAATCCATAGCACTTGCACTCTGTCACTCTTTCCTCCTTGTGCTTTTCCCCTGGTCCAGCTTGGGGTCCCTCCCATCGGCTGCAGATGTTTAAGACCTGCTCCAGCATGGGTCTTCTCCACGGGCTACATTTCCTTCCAGGACGATCTGCTCTGCTATGGGCTGACCATGGGTTTCAGATAATTAGAACCATAGAATTGTCTTGACTGAAAGGGGCTTTTAAGATCATCTAGTCCAACC
>BJBW01001040.1:0-157481 GCA_004320125.1 Scolopax mira | reverse complement strand
GGTGCCTCAACCACTTCCCTGGGCAGCCCATTCCAAAGCATAATAACCCTTTCCATGTAAAAAAATTTCATAATATCCAATCTGAACCTCCCCCGGCGCAACTTGAGGCCGTTTCATCTTGTCCTAATTCTGGGCATATCCACATGTTCCAGCATAGTCATCTCCACAGTCTGCAGGAGAATATTTCCTCCTGCACCTGGAGCAGATGAGCAGATCCTTCCTCTCCATGTTCTCTGACCTTGTGGTTTGCAGGGCTGTTCCTCACACTTCCTCGCTGCTGTGCAGCATTTTACCTTTTCTTAAATACATTTTCCCAGAGGGACCACTTGCTTTGCTGATGGACACAGCCCTGTCCTGTGGTGGGTCTGCTGCAGAGCCCCTGACTTTTTCATCAGAGGCCACTCCTCGCTACCATAAATTTGGCACTTGAAACTGATACAATATCATAAGGAACTAACTTGGAAAAAAACCAACCAAACAAAAAACAAACACACAAAAAAAACCACACACCAAAAAACCACCAGCCCCTTAAAAAAAAAAAAAACCCACAACCGAAACCCACCCAACTACCCACCCCACCCAAGCACACACCCTCCACACTTACATCTACAAAGGAAAAAAGTTTCATTAACACTAGCAGGGTGTTAATGGGTTGTGCCTCAGGCCTACAAGTAGGTCTACTTACTCCATTCAAAGTCTGAAGTAACGAATTCCACTGCTAGACCAAGGAAAATAGATGTCCTTAAAATGCATAATAGCTTATTCTGCTGCATCTAAATATGACAAAGTGCAAGAATAAGACACATTTTTCCCCTACACTGAAAATGTACTGCCACACTACTTAAGATTTACTGCACAGATAAGTCAGGAAGCATCCTTTACAATTTCATAGAGAAGATTCTTCTTATACAAGTAGCATAATTTATGTACGTCTGAACTAGAATGAGAGTCTGTCATTAAACTTTAAGCATTTGTATATGCAGACACACACGTGCCTCTGACAGCAATTAATGAATAGCAGCAAATCAGTCTTCATTACATGACAATGACTTCTGGAGTTAACTGTTCAGAAGTCAGATGTGCTTCTAAAACACCAGAGTTACTTTTATTCCATGTCAAGTCATGAGCCAAGTCAGCTTCTAGCAACAAAAATAGGAACATGGCTTCATCAGCTCTGTTTTGGGCACATCCTTCATACACTACAGTATTTGAATTACCAATGGTTACAGTAGGTTATTAAAAAGCAGAAAATTAGCAACCATGCTTATTAAGATGCTTAATAACTTTTACAATAAGACTATTTTTGGTTATTGTACTGGCAAACTTCACTCCCAAAATTCCAACTATGATTTCTTATGTCAAGAATCTGCTTCTGGCTGTTCATTTCTAGAAAGAGATAAGAAGGAATGGGGGAAGGGGCACGGAAGAGAAATACAGGCTACACTCCCTTCTGTCCTCACAGCACACAAATTGCTTTGGTTTTTCCTATAAATTGTATCCTTTGAAACAGGGATTTGAGGTTCAAAGAAGATCTATCTTTGTCAAAAAAGCTATCCTTCACAGTACCCAACAGATGAAGCCTCTGAAAATGCCCATTTCACAAATTCCTAGGATATAAGCTGACTAGGAAGTGCTACATCATTTGGTTTGATCTATTGTAAGACACTGCCCTTTAATCACTTAGTGGTCTCTGCACTGAGCCTCGTTAAGTTGTGACATTTTAAAACAGCACCTCCCGTATCTCACCACACTTGGGTTTCAGTGGCCAATCATCCTGTGATCACATGAATTTGTCCTACTTCAATTTCCTAGTTTTTCTCTAATTGTGACCTCCCTAATTAAAGAAGTACCCGATAAATCAGCTTTTGAAAGCACATTGACATTAGACAAGTCACCTGTCCTTTTCATAACCTAAAACTTGTCTAATATTCTGGTTCTTTCCATAACTTCTGCAAGTCTTGAAAACTTCTTTAAACAAGGAAATCAGAATAAGATGCAGTTTTCTAGCACAGACCTATACATAGAGATAAGTCACCCACATATATAAGTGGTTCAGTCAAACCACAGCATTTCAAGAGGAATTCCCATTTATTTACTGCAAGTCGAAATCATTCCAGTACCAACCCATTAATTTGTGTCTCATCCTTCAAGTTTATGAAAATACAACTTTGTATTTGAACCACCTGAGTGGACCCAGCAGGTGGGTTGATTGCCTCAATTCCATCCATCTGAACCTCATCTACACATTTAAAACAAAAATGAACAAACAAAAAACCCCACAAAAACAAACACAAAAAGCCAGCATACACCATATGAGCCTGAGTTCCAATACATACTAAACTCTCTAGTATAGGAACATTAATTTTCTAGTTTTCCAGAGCCAAACTGATAGCTACATTTAATTTCAGCAAAACTCTCCTGCTCCTCTCTTCACAGCTGCAAAGTTAATCAAAGTATTTCCTGTAAAACTGTTTTACAAAATGCCAGAGGCTCCCATGAAAACAGGGTGCTTGGAAGTACATGGAGTAGAAAAGAGTAGTTTGAAACTTAAAGCCCTTGACTAAAAATAGTTTCTGCAGGACGTACAGCACAATGATAGTGTATGAGAGTGCGACAGAGGGGTGGCCATGAGTTTGCTTTCACCTAGATAAAACTTCTTGTTCCTTTTCCCACCCAAAAGAATGCAGCCATAGGAAACTCAAGACAGAGAAGCCTTTACATCACATGGTCTCCTTTTGTTTGCATACATGCAGAAATCCATCCCATGCTCCCAAACAGTGCTTTGAAAGCAAACACAGCTTTAAAAGTATACCATATGTGCACATTCATCACTGTATTAAAATCAGCCACTATATCACGTTGGAAAAAATCTTTCAAATAGAATATACAATCTGTCAAGCAGTACTATCATTTCCATCCAACTGTTGGTTCATAAAAAATAAAAATATCCCAGGAGCAATGATAAAATACTTACTGTTAACAGGTTAAGTGTCTCAAGCTCCATACTACACCCTAATTCTTTACATCCCAGTGCTATTTTCAGGCAAGTACAGAAGCAGCGTTCACAATATCAGACAGAAAAGGTAAGAAAAGCAGCAATTCCACACTTTGTGCTTGTTCCTTCCAGAGGATGAGTGGCCTTAACCCTAGTAAGGCCAATGGTAAATGAGGGCAGTGAGCAGTTCCTGGAAGACTTTCATTGCATGTCAGGGTCAGACCCTATATTAACAGGCCCTTCATTTTAAGCATTTAATCACTCTTTGCAACAAAGGAAGAGAAAATAACACCACTCTTCATAACAAATTTAGTTACAGAACCACAGTAAGAAATCGTACTAGGGGTCTGAAACTGCATCTTGAACATTACCACAATACCTCATTTAGCTGTAAGATTTTGCTTTCATTATTCCAGTGGATTTGGTGGAATAATTCTGGATTTAGACACGTGTATGTTATGAGCAGTACCTGGCCATAGAGTGCTTATGATTCAGCAAAAGAATGTTGATATCATGAAGAATACCTAGTGTTATGAAAGGCAAACAATGTTTTTTTTTCCATCTCAACTATTCTAATAAGAGTGATTTATTTTTTTTTGCCCCTAAAAACACAATGCCAATGGCTATCATGAAAAAGGATTACGCAAATTCTTACAGATTAGACTAACACATCAAGAAAATCAGTAGGAAAATGAGTTACCTTATTTTTCATTAGAAAAAGCAGATTTCCTTTCAGTCGGCACCATCTTTCCCTTGGTTCTGTATACAAAGAAGTAAGAAATTAATAAAAACAACCTTTTGTCTTCCCACATTAAATGCTTCTTAAAGAAGATGCATTAGTTATAAAGGTCAGAAAAGAAAATCATTAACAACCAAAAAGAAGCCAGCTTCACTCAGCAGCTGCCTATGTACAACATAAATGCCAAATAACTTCCCAGGTTTCTTCTACTCTGCAGCTGAGAGAACTGGTGACTGCAGCGTACGCTCAACAGTGTTTTCTCTCCTTCTCTCCCTTTTCCTCACACGGGAGGCAGAAACAGCCACTTTAGGATGGAACGGCTTTTGCTTCCATTATTTCAAGAGATGAAATATAATGCTTGTTAAAACACAGAATCATTTACCATTCCACTTCGATTAGAACACGCTAATCTGAATTAACAACTTTCAGAAAATAGAAAATGAGCAAATGACACTATTTACAGACACTTTGCTATTATTACTTCACTATTTTTTTAAAAAGCGCTTAATCAATAAGAATAACAACATACTTGTGTTTATACACACATGCAGACACATAATCAAACTTTTAAGAACAGGGAATGTTTCAGACTTCAGGGTTGGTGAGTGGGTCAAAAAACATTTTAAAAGTTATTCCTAAACTAGGCACTTTTAAAATTGCATCACTTTTCTTTTTAAAAAAGCACTTGTGTATATATATCTGTAGGTACAGATAGGTACCCATTTGAGAGACATATACAGACATAGATCTCACAGACCAAAGTGGTCTCCCTAGACAAACCCTACTACACTTCTTAATAGAGGAATGAACATTTTTACACAAAAATTTTATTTTTTTTATTTTTTTGAGAAGGCACACAAGACCCCACATCTCCAGACAGCAGCCAGCCTCAAATTACCAGGGTGCTGGGAGAACAGTTGTAGCCCCAGATCATGTTATTCCACAGTTGTCTCCGAGGAACTCCTGTACTTCCCCTCAAAGCTGGCCACCACTAGATACGTAATTTGTGTGGTGTGGATGTGGTGGTGTTTTTTGTTTTGGTTTTTTTTTTTTGTTTGTTTGGGTTTTTTTTTGGTTGGTTTGTTTTTTTTGTTGTTTTTTTGTTTTTTTTTTATTGGCTGGACTAGATGTTCTTAAAAGGTCCCTTCCAACCTCGGTGATTCTGTGATATTGACCAGGTGGATGTCTTGCAACAGTAAATAAATGAAATTCTCTTTTCCTCTTGATAATTGTGAATAGTATGTTTGAAAAATTTGGAAATCAGAATAGCTTATTGACCCTAAGAAAGTAGAAGGTTTACATTTACAGGCATCGGACTTACAATAACTGTTTCCTGTTATAACCTGAGGGTTCTTTTATAAAAGGAATTGAAGTTCCTGGATGTTTCCATATCTACTAAAGTGCAAGAACAATATAGAAAATAATGTAATATAAGTTAATGCATATCCACCAACTGGAAATCTGAACACAATCATCAAATCTGAGTATATTGTTTTACAGTACAAATACAGGACTCTGCTAAGACTAAACTCCCTCCTCCAGAACCCTACAGGCATCAGAAGGAAGGAGTGGCATCACAGTCACACTATAAATTTTTCTAATAAAATATTTTTATATAGAATTGGGAAAGTCACTACCACATATATGTGAAAAATAAAGAAGTCCAAAGATTAGTCTGACTAACGATGACAACTCCATCAGTGGATAGTATCTGCACTGACCAAAATGCCTCAAGTGACCCTTCCTTCAAGCAGTCATAATCCAATTGCTGGGAAACAGGAGCTACTGGGCAACAGGAACATCCTACACATAAATAGCTTCTTCAAAACTTTCCTAGAATCTACCATCACTAATCATGGCACAGACAGCCCACAATACTGGGCTAGATGAATGTCTAGTCTGTCTCTGGGCAACATTAGGTTTTTAATAGGAATAGTAGCACTCAACATGTTTGTAAGAGAAGAAAAATTCAGAACATCCTCATAAACAGCAGATATTCAATGGACAGGGATTGACACATTGCTTGATGAGAACACAAGGAAAGAATCCTGTTGAGGAATCCCAAAGCATCCAGAAGTGGATGCTTATTGGTACTCTGTCTAGGAAGTTTGGTGCATTCTTTACAAGAAACTCTAGCCATTTGTCATTAGGAAACATAAAATATTCTGAAAATGTGGCAAAAAATGTCTCAGCCCCTTTCCATAATTGAGCCTGTGCTAGTTTTGGGTGGGTTTTCCATAATAAAATAAAAGCATATATAATCACAATGAAGAACAACTGGGACTAGTGAAAATAAAACATTTTCCATTGCTGAAATTATTGTATTAGGACTGATTTTACAGCTAAACAGCTTTCTTAAAAACAGATTTCTTAACAGCTACCAAGGGAACAGACATTTATTCAAGCTTACTGGAAATTGAAAGACATTTAAAATATGATCATAAAAGCCTGAATAAACCTGCAAAGGAGGTGGGAAGTGAGCCATGGAAAATGTATAGTGCTGAAAGAACACAGTTTTTGAGGGTGGCTGGGGCGGGTCCTGAGGAGGTTGGTATCTAAGCTTTAAACATGGCAACTGGTGACCAGCAATCACTACTAGCAAAAAAAAAAAAAAAACCCACAAGCTCTCTTTATAGGAAAAAACATTAATAATAATAATGTCAAGGACTGAGTACTGTTTCTCAGGTACTTGTAAAAGAAAAGTTGAAAACTTGAGCAGACTAGAGAGCTGGCTTTAAGCTTCTGTATTTAGAAAGGCACTTAGCACCAGTCAAGCATCAGTAATGAAGAAAACCAAAAACTCTGAAGTGTATGCGATTAGTGAAAGTCTAAGCTCACAACTGCAGAAAACATGCGCATCCGCCACAGGTAGTTTTCAGTACAAGTCATTTTTACCTATTAATTTTTCATTCCCGACCAATCTGCAAATCTTCAGTTTTCCCTCCTTGTCAAAACAACCCGATGGTCGCCTGGCCAGCAAAGCCAGATCTTTGGCATTGAATCTCATGGGGTTGCCAGGGAAGAGGATGAAGATGAGTAAGAGATGGAGGACGACAATGATGATGCTAGTTAGTTTGTTGAAGCTGAGCAAAATCTACACAGCAGATACGCAGGTCAACTGAAATATTAAAAACAAAACAAAAGAAGACAATAGATAAAATTATAGAATTTTCTAGGTTGGAAGGTACCTTTCAGATCATTGAGTTCAATTATCAATCTAACACTGACAAAACCACCACTACAACATGTTGCTAAGCCCCACATCTATCTGTCTTTTAAATACCTCCAGGAACAGCAATTCCACCACTTCCTTGGACAGCCTGTTCCCATGTTGGGCAACCCTCCCCTGGCATGACTTGAGGCCATTTCCTCTTATCCTGTCACCTATTACTTGGGAAAAGAGGCAGACCTGCTTTTAATACTTCCATATCATTAGAAAAAAAAAAAAAAGCAAAAGCAAAAAAACCCCAGCACCCAATCCTCAGCACATGGGATTCAGAAGCCAGTCTGTGTCTCTAAATTGGAAGCCTTTGTTCCTTTGTTCTTTGAAGGACAGTGCTCACATCTTTATCTCAGGCAGAACTACAACTCTCAACAATTCCTGATCAAGCTCCTTTCAACTCTTGAGCTGAAGGACAAGTTATATCTTCTGCACAGTATCTCGCTGTGGACCATTTCATTCCCGCCTTCCCCCTTATGTTCATTTTCTCTGTTCAGGTTTATCCTTCAAATCAACAACTGCTGCTGTGTCCTTTAATTTCCAGTGACCAACCCACAGCCAACTCCAACAGCACTGCAACAGTGAAAGCAGACTAATAGACCTAACTATTACTTTGTGCATACGAAATATGGCTGAGTCATAAATGTGATTTTCAGAAGACAAAACTCCAAGTAATTTTTTCCTCCTAGGAAGGTTCTAGAATTTTGTGGGGAATTGCAGTAAAGCTAAAAGCTCTTTTAATTTTCCCTTTTGTTATCAAATGCTCTTGCAAACAAGAAAAAGAATACGTGCAGGCAGTTCCAACACCTAAGTAGCAGAAGGTTGCAACTTCAACTTTTTTCTTGTTTTCCCTTTGGCATCAGCACACATACTTCTTTTTTTAAGCCCATCTTCAGGCCTTTGACTCCATAATCTTGCTGAAATCATAACCTCATAACTTTATGGTCAGCACAGAACCTGACCTGCAATTCACAACATAGAAGGACGCTGCAGTGCCCAAAATGAGCTACTGACTCCAGTGGAGGCTCCATGCAGCTACAGCTGGCTGCCTAAATGGATAGGCTGCAACAGTGGAAAGACAAGCGTACGACACTTAAAAAAAGGATAGTTATAATGCACTGTAATCTAATACAACAAGCATATTCAGCTTTCCATTGCAGGAGGAAGCAGGGGAAGATGCTGGCATGATACAGAAAACCCAGCCACGATGACCCTTGCAAAGTGCTTGCTAGGGCACTAGTCCCCCCAGTGCTGGGGACACTGGGACTGGCAATGTGTATAACCCTACGAGCCTCAGTACACTGAGTGGAATTAATTGCTGGGTTTGTTTTACAGCCACAGACTCTATTTTTAAACAACAGAGGACACAATGCTTACAACAGGCCTATTTGTTGTATAAAGAAAAAAAAACACAACCCAAAACACAACCACATAAACTTGGCAAGGTAAATACTTTTTGTGATCTCCAGCTGTGCACTGGTTTATTATCAGCTGGTCCCCTCTCAGGCAGGTATCTTGCCCGCTTTTCACACAGCTCACTGACAGCCTTCTTGCTTTGGAGAACACAGTCCTAGAAATTCAACTGCAACCTACTTAGTTATTGGTTTGTGAACTAATCAGTTCCAGTCCATTTTATAAACCCTTATAAATCTATCCTAAACAGTGTCTTCAGCTACATACAGTTAACTCAGATTGTTTCGATCTCTTTGAGAAGCATAGAGGAAGTCAGATTTTATCAGTCTGGTTCCAGATGGAAGAGTCACCGAAAACCATCAATAACAAAATAAATCCTATGCTATCAAAGCAATGAAATTTACTGGCTAAACTCTAATTATGCTTAAATGCAGTAATTACTGTAATGCATGGATATCTGTACTCCATGTAGAACTGCAAAACACCAAAGACTAGGGGATAAAACAAGTTGTAAACTGCAATTAAATAAAGCTTTTTCTTTCCAGTAAAGGAAAACACAGAGCCAGGTAAAAAAAAAAGTCCACAACTTTTTGGACTTCTGGAAAGGCTATTAAAAGGAATAAATAAATTCCTGGAGGAGATGTGCATATTGATTTTGTCATTTTTGTCTCCAAGGGAGATGGTATATCTCTTGCACTAATCTATCAGTAAAGCAGTAACGATCTAGAAACTCCTTTTATCGCATCTGTGCATCACTTGCTCTGCATATGAGCCATAACATGTAAATCATGTGGGACAGTACGAATGGTACACAGCAGTTAAAACCCTTGAGACAGCAGGCTTCAGTACACATAAGCCAGTACCCGTCTTGAAATGCAAGGCAGCCGGGCCAGCAGAGCTCCACAGCAATAATAATCAAGGTGCCTGTTCCCTGGAAGTTTGCCAGAGAAGCTAAACTAATCTGACAAAGTCTGAATATTTTTCAGACCTAAAATGCATAAGAGATCACGAGATTCAGACTTGGATTTAACTTACAAAGTCGATGACCATCAAAAGGTGATCACAGCCAGTGTTGACACAACAATAAAATAGAAGGTAAAAAAAACCCAAACAAACAACTGATAGAAGTATCTATCTTCAGCTGCAGCCCCAAGTCTCCTTGAAGGAGCAGAAAGACTTTTTAGCTCAATAATCCACTTCCCTCCTGGCTCCATTTCAGAATAAAGCTGCCAGTCAGGGAAACTACTTAGTCATATAGTGCCTTTAAATGTTTCTCCCAGCTAATCTCTTTCCTAGCATGAACTCAGATAGGAAAGATATTATCTCCAGTTATTTAATACCGGTGGTTCAAGAGACAGGCATTATTTAATACCTGTGGTTAGGGAGAGGCATACTGAATCCCAAGTCCCTCTCAAAGTTTTTCCCCACACCGTCACCACAACCATAATTTATAAGGAAACCAGACCAGTCAATTACTTTACTAGCAGCCAGGAGAGAAAGAGGTGGAGGAGTCTATGTCCTTGAAAGCAATAATTTCAGAACAGATGACAGTTTTGACATCTCACGGATCACAAGATTTATTGTCTGTTCAATGTCCCCTGTCCCCCTGCATTTGCAATTATAGTTTTTATGATCACTGTCTATGGACATGATCAGAACTATTTGATTCAAATGACAGAGTAAAAAAGGCAAGAAATACCGTAACTGTTAAACACCAGCCATATAGTTGCATATTTTTGATTATCACAACATTATGGACATTTTGGATCATTTAAAGATATGTAAACCTACCTCATACTCTAACAGATAAATATTAGAAATCAGTCAAAATTTGCAGATTCCTTAAATTACAAGAAGTTTTATCAGGTAAGATCTGCACAAAATCAACTTCACCACACGAAGACTTGCACAAAAAAAGCTAAGCATTTAAGCAATTTGCAACTGATTAACTCTTGCACCCAGCAGGACGTCTAGTAAGAGGCATTTTAATAGCTTCAGATCACAGAATTATATGGGATTGGATGGGGCCTCTGGAGATCACCCAGTCCAAACCCCCTGCCAAAGCAGGTCTACCCAGAGCAGGTTGCACAGGAACCCAGGGGGGTTTGGAATGTCTCCAGAGAAGGAGACTCCACCACCTCCCTGGGCAGCCTCTTCCAGGGCTCTGCCACCCTCACAGTAAAGAAGTTCCTCCTCATGATAACCACCAAGCTGCAGTTGTTCAAAGCAGCAAGTGCAGATCACTGATGCCAACACAAAAAAGTAACCACCTACATGGCTGCATACAGCAAACTATCACTTTCTGACCTATCTTTTAGGTTACAAATTTTCTTACATGCAGTTCAACATGAAAGAAAGTAACGCATAATGCCTTGCAGCTTTCATTAGTATGGCATTTAATCCTAGACACTTTGGTAAAGTGCTAAAACACAGGTTTTCTATGGATGCCATCTTCTAAATCTCTAAAACAAAGTCAATAAAATTGTCTGTCCAATTTCACTAGTTCAGCAATTTCATAAAGAAATACACTGGAACTCAAGTTTGCGAGTCCTCAGAGTCCCTGCCAAATACATTCTAAATTTCCCTTCTCCTCCTTTGAAAAGGTACGATATTTTCAGTTCACAGCATTTTGTATTAACAACTTCTTTAATCTTTGGAACACACACAAAACAAGAAACAGCCTTCAAAAGGAAAGCTCCAAAATTAGTCCCCAATTTTGTCTTCAAGAATTATATCCTTTTTAAGCAACGAATTCTTGCTAAATCCACATACTGTCTCTTTATTTAATCCATAAAATAATTATTAGGCCATAAAATATGAATAAGACACTTTAAGCCCCCACTCCCATTAAAATTCTCCATTCTATCACCAATCCCTGCACAAACAAAACGCTACGTTTTCTGTCTTTAATTGAGGAAATAAGAGTACTATGCAGAGTCAGCAGAAAGAATTAGTAAGTGCCAGGCATTTCAAATATGCAGATATATTGATGTGTTTAAATGATAAGTTCAAAAAAATCTAAACCATATTTAAATTTTACCTTGAAAATCATTTCCAGGCGGTCAGCTAATTAGGGAAGAAAACTGTCCTGGCTTACATAAATTCAGAGACTGTATTCCAGAGAAGGTTTCAGGGGATCTGCAGATGGCAATAAAGGGATAAAACAATACAGGAACATTTGTCTTATAACAGAATCTTCCTTTTAGTATTTTTTTTCCCCCCCACTGAGGTAAGATAGGCAAGATCTATACACCTACTAAATCTAGGTTATTTATAGAAGATAACTATTGGCAATACGAAGTTATTTCTTTCTATGTGAAGTTAAAGATGCATTTCAGCTGGCCGCATATAGTCAAGCCAGCTGGCTGTACCCATGGAAAATTTCAGTTTATTCCCAACTTTTTCATCTCTTCACTTCTGTCTCCTGGCTATTTTATTTCCTACTAGCAAGATCAAAGCAAGGCTGATCATATATTGTTTGTAATTTTCACCTGTACTTTGGCAGGCTGCCAGCACTATTATAGTCCATCGGAATGAGTAACATCTTAAACTAGTTCAAATGTTGCTTCCCACCATTTATCAGCCATTATGACCTTCCAACAAAAAAACAAATTAGAAGAAAAAATGACAGGCCAAACATATTTAGCAAGTCAGTCAGTCATGTCACTTCCTAAGACACCCAGTACTCAGCTTTCCCAGTTTTCATAAAACACTAACCTAGAAAAACAATTCCAATTATTTTGGTTTTTAGTGTATAGAGGAAAGGTAACAGAAAAATTAAATAGTCATCTGTTTTTCCCAACAGTACCATTGGTCATTTCAGTTGTATTTTATGCTGAAACACACACATACCATATCATAATAACTTTTATGCCTTTATCCTCCCTAATTTGTCAGATCTGTCACCCTTACCTCACAGTGGCCCCCCCCCCCCAAAAAAAAAAATCATAGGAGCTGCAGCCAACAAGACTCTTCACAACCAGAGACAGCCTTCTCCCAAGGGAAGTATGACCTTGCAATGGCATTATACAGCACCACATAAACTAACCACCACCGTTATATCAGTATCACCACTATCTCCAAGTCCCTTTTTTAAGTCTTAAAAAAGACTTCACAAGCAAAGTATCTACTGAAAAAAGCTGTGACAAGTGAGCTACTCTATTTGGAGACAGATAATGAAAAATAAAATGCTGGCTTAGATTTAAGGTATTTCCTTCAGCTGAAAAAAAAAAAAATAGCAACAACCCAGAACAGCTTTGTCTTCCCTTCAGCTGACAGGCTCCTCAGTCAAGCAAATTTCTAAATGATTCATGCAGTTTCTCAGAGTTCAGAGGTGACCTTTCAGAAAAAGAAAAAAAAAAAGATATAATTGCATTTTGCTTCCTCTAAAAAGAATAATACAAATAAACACTTAATGCAAACAGGGATAACCCACTACAGGATGTATTTGTAGCTACGGGTACTGATCCAGCTGAAAAACAGCTGTGTGGAAAAGGAGTCATTTATCGGTGTCGGGAGCTGCCCCGTGTGGTTCCCAGCCTAACGAACCATACCATGCGAAGCAGAGGACCGAACAAGGATGAGACTGCTGCTGTCACCAGCCACTCCAAGTGTTCTGACTGCACCTTCCCCCACCGACCTGGCACGGGTGCAGGCTCCCGGGGAAGGGGATTCCTGCTTCCCCAGGGCAGCACCACCACTGGGGTAGCCTCACAGCCAGTGTAAGGAATTTATCTTGATGAGAACCAACATCATCAAGCTGTTCCCTGATGAGACTGCCTAGCTGGCAGCAGAAACATCAGTGCCAGCCCACCACAGAGGACTAAAATGTGCACCCACGGGTAATCTGTCTGCAGATGACCACAGGCATGTCAGTTTAGTATGATGGTGTAACTGCAGCCTTTGGACAAAATTCACATATAAAAGACTTTCAACACAATCCTTACTCAAGAAGATTCCTGGCAAATGCAAATTAATCCATGAGCTTTTCTCAAGTCTCCAACTATACTTTCAAGCAACACTGTCTTAAATTCCTCTTCCTCCCACCTCTGATCAGGCTGCTTCCTGACCAACTTTCTCTCGGGCCAGCAAGAAAGCTAGATTACAGAAGTTATCCACCTAAAAAACAAAGCTTGGAAACAAATAGCAGAAGATTAAGTCAGTCTTTCAAAACCTTATTGAAAGGTGACTGCATCAATTGATGTTTCAAAGACATCCACTGCACATAAAGGACTCTGCTAATATGAGTTCAGCCACTATTATGACACTGTGGTTTCACAGCAGGTGGTCTCCAGCTAAATATTTGCATTTCAGACACTACTTACTTACCAATTTATTTACACAACAAATTTCTTTCTCTAGACTCCAGGAATGTAAACACAAACCTTTTGTAACCTGTTATTTCAAACAAAGCAAAACAAAACCCCAAAGCAAGCCTGAGGATGCTATAGCTTGTCTCATCATATTGAGCTGTATCAAAAAGTGGCAGCATTCTCCATTTGGCAAGATACAGTATTTGAGAGGCAATAACCACAACTTTTGGCTACAGAAGACTTATTTCCTCTCTCTTCCAATATCTATAAAGATGCAATATGTAGAAGCAAACTTAAAATATAGGATTGCTATGACATCAATTTTACTGGTCACTTTTACCATAAAACAAATTACTGTACTGACTGCAGCTTGTATTCTGTAAGATACAGGGGTTTGTGATTTATTTTTTTTCCCCATCTTAAAAGGTTTGCAGTCTCCAAACAATAGTGAATTTCTTAACCTTTCTTGCTTTGCATCATATACTAGAACCAAACAGTCTTGGAATCTATATTACCAGCAAGGAAAAAAACCTGAAAAAAATAGAAAAGATGACTCCACTGCTAAGAAAACATGGCCACCAGAGTTTCTCTACTCTCTACTTCTCCCCTCCTCCAAAATTTATGGTGTCTGGAATTTATCCAAGCTATAAATATTTAAAATATTTCAACAGAGAGTTTGAGAGACTTGGGTGGGGTTCATTTGGGCTCTATAAAGATTTTAGCTAGAATACAACTGAGTGAAGTCACACACAAAGTAAAATACAGCATAATATAATATTTTAAGATGATAAAGTAGTTGGAACAAAATCCGTTTGCTGAGTTTCAGACAGCTCTGGAGTTCACCATCATTTTTCTTTTGGTATTAACAGCAAGGAACCCCTCTTTTCTAAATTGTAACAATTCTGCTTTGGCTGTCTTTGCCTAACAGTTTTCAAGAAAATAACAGAAGTGGTTTTTTTCTTACAGAAAAACTCCTTAACGCTCCTTAATACAACTGTGTTTCACAGCAAGGGACAGACCACGAGCTCTCTGCTCCTGCACTTTCCAAGAGAAAGAGATTACTGATTTCCCTCAATTACCTCTAAACTGACAGAAGAAAAGCACATAAAAGTAGTATTTGATTAAGATATTTAATTTGAAGTCAAATTTAATTAAAAGTCAACCAAAATACCAGGGAAAAAAATCTTTATATTAAGTACATACCCTTCTTAAATATACTGCTCCTGGAAGTTCACAAATATCTGGTTAGCTACATTTCTAATTAAAAACCTACTATCACTGTTGAGAACATAATCCCTGAACAAATAAATCTACGAAATGGTGACTTCGTGTTATTATGTTAAGGAAGCACAAGAAATCATTTTAACTGTGTCTCGATAATAATGATTCAATTTCTATATGCAATGCAAGTCTCAGTTCAGCAGAAGCTATTATGTCATCTGGGGGCAAAAAAAAGTTACTGGGAAGAAATGCAACAAAACTCATGGAACACGAAAATCAGTAATGATGTTACTGCTTTATGCTGATCTTGCAGCTACAAAAATAATGTCATTTATTGACCTTTTGCCTTTAATCAGCAAAATATCTTCAATTAGCATGTAGGAATATAGATTATGTATTTTAAAGAATGAATAAGACATCACAAGAAGACTTACAAGCTTCACAATTTTTTTAAACCAAGCTGCTGATGAAATCTCCCCAAATTCATCCAACGTACAAAAGATTAGAAGTAAGAGGTGATTCTTTAGAACTACAACTTGAATTCAAGGCCAAAGGACAATACAGAGGATGATCAAACTCTCCCCACTTACCTATTCCTATTACCTATTTAAAATTAGGTCTGTTCAACCTGCACATTTGCAAGTACAAAAGCTCTCTCTTCCTTGGCTTATTCCATAATGACCTACGTGACTGCTGATTTTGTGGCTGCAGAACTCCTCGCTATCATGATCTTCAAGGGACACCAAGGGATCTTCAAAGACACCACATGTGGGAAGTGAAAACCTACTAATGCCATACTTTGTTAAGTGTAATGCTGTACTCAATTGAGTAAATGAAGTAAACTTCAATTTCCTGTTCTTGAATAATCACCATTACTCCTGAATAACCATTACACTAATCGTTTTTGTTAATATGCAACTTTTCCCTAGCTGGAAACACTGAGGAAGTAAAAATATCCTGGAAACTTATAAGTTATTAATTGGGCAATACAGTCACATATTTAACTGGATTTCTGCATACAGTTATCTACTCTGGAACATGACACCCTACTCTGTTGAGCTATAAGGGATGATGGGTGAAGGTTTTGCAAATGTTTTTAAACCACCTTAATCTAAGAAGCTGGACTGACAAATAGCCCAGCTACATAAAACCCTCCAAAAATACACATTTTTCAGATTAAATGTCTCATGCAAAGATTAAAAGGTCACAGCAATAACTTAAAGAAACAGAAGGCTATCGTATTTATACACAAAATACAGAATTCAAGAGTTGGTTTTATAAGACATTCATGCTCATTATCTACAGAATTATTTGGGTAAAGAGCCCATGATGTCTGTAGTATGATACAATTACTACAAAACACGTATGTTTGAACGGAATGAATGGCTTTGTATTAAACATGAAACATAGCTATGATTTTCAGTAGAGGCAGTCCAGGGCTGAATGTTTCTGTGATGAAAACCAAAGGTGCACAGTAGTAGAAGCCAAGACCCTTGGGGCAGAAACTGAGCTCACCTCAGGATGTGAATGGTTGGTAACAGGCCCTTTTCTATCCCTAGTAAAATTGTACCTGGTTTCCTGGCCTGGAAAAGCTGCTCAACATCTAACTGAAGGACTATCACCTACATTTTAATCAGACCTACATACTTTGAAGCATTCTCAGCTTCTAAAAGACTGTCTGGGCATGAATAAATGGGCAAACCAGCCTGAAAGAAAAACAGAACTTAGAAGGGGAGCAACAAACCCAAAGCACAAAAAAAAATCTGACTCTAAAAAGGCAAAAAAATTTTAAAAATAATATTCCTCAGAGCTTCAGCTTGCAAAGCTCTGCAGTGGTGGTTACAAACAGGCTGTTCCTTTGTCATACCTGCATTCTTTGCTTTCCTGTCATCCCACCAGAGACCAAGGAGAACACCTACAGCCTGGCCAAAGCTCTGCATAAGCTCCTCTCACAGACTGAGTAACAGTAAGCTTCTAACACATGGTTGCAGAAGACAGGGATGTAGCAGTAAGGTCTCACAATAAGCCTAGTCCAAGGAAAATATTTTCCAAGTAAAAATGAGGAAAAATGAATACATTTATTAATAAAAATCATTTTATTCCCCAAAATTGACTCAATGCTTCCTAGTGACATGCAGACAGATAATGGAGAAGAAAACACACTTAGAGTGGCTACCTAACAGTGCCATTAATTTAGCACAAAAATAAATTTGAATAATACCATAATGATCTTTCTCCCCCTCACCGTATCATTCCAATACAATTTCATTCCATCACTGCAGACTTGCAATTATTTTGACCTTAACTATATTTGCATACATTAATGGATGTGACTCTCAAGATTTAAATTATTTCTTTTAATTTATTAGATAAGCAAGAATATTAGGTAATTTATGAAACAAGAATGTTTCTCAAGAAAGCAAGGCAAAAGCATTTTCTAAGAAATGCAGCTCAAAGACATACTTCTAAAAGCCTGCTTCAAAAAGACTGCAGACTTTGGGGAAAGAGCCACCAGCTCTTTGGTGGACTAGGACACCACGATGAGGAGGAATGTTTGAGGACAGAGAAAGACTGACCTAAATATGTCAATGCACTTTAAAGGTGACAAGCAGGAAAAGTCTCAGGGTCAATGTTTACAGCTCAACTAGTGACCAGATCCAGCCTTGGAAGAAAAATTAGAGTAGGTAGCAACAGAAAGCAAAGAACATGTGCCAAATATTACAGAAAGAGAGCCCTGTGTAGGGTTTGCAGGCAGATCTAGAAGGCTAAAAGAGAGGTAAGAAAGCAGCACACTTGAACTTCAGGGTCCAGGCCAGAAAAGTCAGTTTTATGATCCACCCATAACTTCTTCCAACTCTAAACAAACCCAGGTAAGATGGCTGCTCTGTGGTCCAGCAGCTCTGCTGCAGCTGGTGAAGGGGAGTACTTTCTGCAATCAATACATAACAGCCTTAAAACTGTTATTTGAATTAAAACATCAATAGCTTACCGGATTTTTCCACCCCCCGTTCTTGAATTTTCAAGCATTACTCTAAGCTCTTCCCCACTTGCTTCAAGACAAAAAAGCAACTTCTGCAGCAGTTTAGACAAAGAACTTTAAGAAACTTAAGTTCTACTGGTAAATAGCTGCTACCTTTGCCTGAAAACATCATTAAATTTGTGGATTGCAAGCAACAAAGACATGTACACAACATCACTATTTTAGAAGTGTTCCACTCAATTTAGATAGCACAGGTCATTGCAGTTCCCCCCACCACACTGATTCACTCACTATGGTGTATGAACACCTTAACAAGGGAGACAAAAAACATATCCATGAATGACTCAAAAAGTGATTTCTTCCTTAATTTCCTCACGGCAGTCAGGCAATCAGGAATACGTTAGTTGGAGAAAACACGAAGTGCCAAGATTCCCTAGTTTTTCCTCAAACCTAACTGTCTCCTTCCCTTCCTAGCATACAGATTTTTATAAATAAATGTATAAATAAATCAGAGACTGAAATTTTGCATTTCGTTGAGAATGCCACAAAGTTGATATTTTTTCTGTACGTCCCAGGTAAACATGACCAAAGTTTTAACTTCTACCTAACATTTCTCTTGGGTTTTAAAACATTATTTCCTCTCCTCCCCATGCAGTAGCACAAACCCAACACTTCTTCACCAAGCCATTTGCTGTTTAATTGCTTCCCAAGAAAACCACTTTGCTAAATTTAATTACGGATACAACAACTGATTTCCCCTGTTCTACCAAAACAGGAAGATTCAACCTTTTTTTTTGCTCTAGCAACATAGTATAACCTTAACTTAAAATCCCCACGTAGGGAGATGCACAGGCAACTCCCTCGCCATTAGCACAAGCATCAAGACCAGTCACATCAGACCCTTTCTGCAGGTGAACACAGAGGTGTGAAGTCTGGAGGGGCAGCAGGTGAAGGAGGAGTATTATTATTGTTGCCTTTTTTTTTTTGGTGCTGCTGCTTTTGAAATGTGTAAGAATGAAAGACCTTTCAAAGGTCAAAAACCCATCAGTCAAAACATCATCTGTTTTAAAAGCCTGAAGTCTTACAAAACATTTCTCCTGACATGGAAATGAAATGTTTAGGACAACTCTCTTTTTAAGTGCTGTAGTGGCACTTAGAAATTTCAACTTAATTGGATTTAATCCTCAAAAAAAACTGCACCAAGAAGTTAATCCTTGTAGAGATAATCCAAAGAGACAAACAGAGGACAACCAGCTACTTGGGGTTTCTACCAGACACCAGTCAATCAATGGAATCTAGAGAGCACATGCTGGACACGCAGGATTAGTTCCAACCCTAGGAAAAACCAACAGAGAGACCTCTGACTTATCAAACTTAATATTACATGCAACATCAGGCTCTAATCCTTTTCACAACATATAACATTGGGCTCAAACCTAAAAGCGGCTAGAGAGCTTTGTCTTGATATCCTCAAAGGAATGTTGTTCCAGCCCCTGACTGGTTTAATGGCAAGAACCTTCTGTAATTTCCAGATGAAATGTCTTAATGTCAAAATTATCCACATTATTATGCCAACACTGACCTTTACCTTACATTTATGTTCTCTACTTTCCTCTCCTAGAAGTGTCAAAGCAAGCCAAGATTTGGGTTTTTTTTTTTAATTCTTTCCCTGTAGGGAATGCCTTCCGGTCCTCACAATTCTGAACCCATCTCTCTGGAAAGCATACAGGATCAAAACCATACAGATAATGAGGTTACAGAAAGTCTGATTTAAAACTGCAGTACTAAAAACCAGCCTCAGCTATTTTTGGCCCCATGACTTATTTTCAAATTAAAAAAAGCGTTAGACCTCTCAACTGCAATAATTTTTCCTTACCTACCATCATCAGACACACCTGTTGTCCAGTAATTTTAATATTTAGACCATTAAAATTACCTGCTACCAGATTCAGCACTGCACCAAGTTCAGAATTGTACTCCCACTAAAGTCTCTTACCACCTTTCACTAAACTGACATCAATCTAAGCAGCTTCTGTTTCGCTTACGTTGCCTCTAAATTATTAGAGCAAAGCATCACATATTACAGTGCAATTCAATAACCTCTATTTCTAGCTTTCCTGAAAAGGTTGTACCCTTCAATATTCATGTTCTGTCATGACTGCTATGCACAACCTTACAGCTGTGATAATCCAGTTTAATATTCTGCAATTCAAATTACTCTGTTCTATACCCCAAGCTCCAGGTATTTGCACAGAAGCATTTCAGCTTTGTTTTCACTTCAGCTACTACAATCTTAACTGCCTTCAAAGCTGCCATAGTCATAAACACTAGTTACATTACCTGACTACTATTTTCAGAAATATTTGTTGCACTTTTATTCTAATAATTGTCCACTCTTCTGTACTGCTTTATCTGCTGTGCTGTCCTGGGTTTCCTACATCTTTTCATGTATACTTTAAAGAAAGAAAAAAGTAGACATAGGCATTATGCAAATCTATCACATTTCTCAGTCTGAAATTCTTCTTCAGAAATGGCACAAATTCTCAATGCCAGCAAGCTGTTTCTCCAGGGATTATAGTTTAAGCTCATCTTTTAAAAGACTCCTCTTCCAATAGGTGCATTTTAAGTGGTCAGAACTTCCAAAGCCTTTCTGTAGGACCAGGTCTTGAGCAATCCATGACTTTGTTATCCTCCTACATCCATTTCTTACAAGGCCTGGGAGAATTCTGTTCAGTGCCATGTGGCTTCTCCAGCCAACTGGACTCTTCAAAAAGAAATCTTCAATATTTCTACTGTCTGCAGAGTCACAATAATACACCTCCAATTACCCTCCATTACCCAGATTTCTCTTCAGCCTTGTCTTTTAGAGCCACAAGCTTCCACAGGTATACTGATTATACTGAAGTGGATTTACCAATTTTTCCAACACATCTACATCTGTACATGTCCCCATCTCTCCATTCCTCCAGTATGTGACCTCCAGCCTGTCCACTTTTGGTTTTACCCATAACAGAGCACCACATTAAACAAAATGGGTTAGCAGGCTTGGAAAAGAGGCTCATTGCAACTTAACAGTTCTTTAATCTTCACACACACCCACCTCCAAAAGTAAAATAAATTATTACCTTCACTGCTATCGGTTACCTGGCACTTCTAGTGACTCATTTTCTCACCATTAATAAGGAGAGGAAAATAAAGTCTCACGGGAAAATACAGGGTAGGTTTATGTCTATGTATTCTCTTTTTAGAAGTTACTAAACATACTCCCTGTAGATATCAAAAATTCAAGTATCCTACAAGAAACCGTCAGAAAATATTCAGACTGGAAATGGGTTTTTGTCACTGAAAAGTATGAGACACTTCTATATTCACAGCAAAACAATATACTCTTAACTTAAAGAGCTGCAATTGTACTACCATAGTAAGAAAGCTCTGAATTTCAAATGGTGGTTTGTCACTTTTCTTTAGCAACAGTAAAGAAAATCGTGACAAAGCCTGAAAGCAGCAGCCACAAATCTGTTTGCATCCATACTCCCCACATGTAAAATCAAGTCAAAAGCAACTTAGAATAAGAAACAGTAGACAGCACTATCTCTGTCACTAGGAGATATTAATAGAAAAACAAGTTCTACTTACTAAAAGAGAATGTGAAATGAAAAAGTGTGCAGAACATAGGTAGCAAGGACCAAAAGTTACAGTTTCTTATGGTACAGAACAGAAAAATAACATTACAACTCTGTTTTGGACCCTTAAGACACATTTCTAATCAGTCCATGTAAGACTTGAAACTCTTCAAGATTATATGTTTTATAAGAAGCTTTGCTTAGAGTTCAGAAAGTTATGATGAAACACTGATTTTATTAGGCCTATTTATGAATTTATATTAATTTCTTCTATGAAAAGAAGAACAAATCTTTTTAGCATGTTATTTTCTGAAGATATCTGGTTTTCATCTCATCATTAGGATGCACAGATGTTATTCATACATATGTGAAGTAAATATGAGTATTTTTCCTCATTTCACATGCATCTCAATCTCAGTAACATCGTTTCTAGTAACAGTACGTGACTTAGAAAGAAAAACATCATCTCTCCTTAGAATCTTTTCCCTGAAACTCCTTATTGTATTATCACCCTGGAAGAACAAACAGAGCAGTAAGTACCTGGTATACTCTTCTACTTTGTACTACTATATGTTTTGTTAAAAAAAAAAAAAAATAGGGCAAGTACAGAAGTGGTTGCACATAACCATAACAACACGAGTTTGTTTTTACCAGCACCTGGCATTACATACAGAGAAGATGCAAACAGGAACACTACATGGATTCAACATCAAATGTGTTTTGGTACTGAATCCAAAGTTCATGGACACTGAACCACTTCAGCATTCCCCCAGATTAAGCCCCATATTCTTGCTGGAAAGCTAAACATTTGCAAATACCTTTATCAAAAAGCTTTGAGACAAATTATTTAAAATACTGAACCTGCTCTCTGGGTCCAGGCAGTATCACAGAAACTTAAAACCCTAAAAAAATTCACATTTTTTTAATGACCATGTCCATTACCTCCACCTACTTCACAGCTTCTAAGAGCTATCGAGCTATCTATCTATTCACAGAACAATCTCACCCGATTTGCAGAAAAGCAAATCATCTTTATAGATTTGAAATGCAGCTCTGTCACTGTTTCATTCATCAGCCACACGGAAAGGCAGTAACTGCTGCAAACACAAGAGGGAACAAGAAGAGCTTCCACCACCTCTGCTGAAGGTGCACAACAAAAAAAGTCTCCCAGGGCATTTCAAACCCATTCCTTCAAGAAAGTCTGGCCCTCCTGCAAGCAGTAACCCTATTTCATGTTTACTCAACCTGACTTTTCTAGCAGTTATTTCATTTCAGGCACAACGTTAAGCCACAGGTATTTCACCCTGACAAAGTCTGAATAATTTGCCTAGTTATTATGGTTATTAACTAGACTCAGACAAGTCTAGTAAAACAAGAAAAGCTGCTTTGATGCACACTAGACTTTTCTTAAAGCTAAAATAATAATTCTACTGTAATTTTGGTTTCCAAATTATTTTTCAGCAAATGATAGAGCTTGGTTAGATTTCCCATATTTGCTACACACAATTAACTTCTTGTTGGCAACCTTGCTTATTGTCATTTTTAAGCATCTTATTATTTTAAATGCAGCTTGATACCCCACATACTGGTTATATTTATAATACAGTAGTTTGACTATCTTTCATTATTATTGATTTATTTTTTTTTTTAGTATTTAACTAACCCTTTTTTCCTAATCTAAAGTTTGGGATTACTTTGAAGACAAACTTGGCAAACCTGTATTTCACAAAAGTGATAAAAGATGGAAGTTCCACCCTGACATAATGCTCAGACTGCTGCCAGTTCTCTATCCTGCACTGTTACATACTCAGATCTAGTTCACTGATGCAGGTACAAGACAGTCAAATGATAGACAGTAAGGAAGTTGCATGCATGAATTGATGGGGTTAAAGGAAAAATTATTTACTGAAAACCTAAAGTAGGATTGATCATATAAAGGATTAGCAGGATATATAAACACACGTGATACCTAAATTAATCCATCTAGGATTAAGGGACCAACTCACTGACAGGACTTCTGGGTAGTATTAGATGAATGACTGAAAAATCACTCTGGATTTAGTCTGGGATTAGACAGTAGGTAACTCTCAGTATGACTGCATCTGCCTGCATCTATATTTTTTTTTTTACACATAACAGGAATCCACCTGTACCAACCTGTAACTTGCTTATTATGAATTTTATAAATTTTAAACAACACTGAACAACCTATTCAACTGCAAATCGCCCTTGTGCCAAAGGGAGAAAGTCTGGAGTCTAGATGTGTATCCTTAAATGGAAACTAATGAGGATTACTGGTAAAACCTTTAGACTTCCTAATCACTTTAGCAGGTTCTGTATGTATTACAGCAATTTGTACTGCAGCCTATAGAGAGTAAGAGAATGATATATCCTCAGAGGACAGGAAATACTAAGGCACCAAGTTCTAGTATTGATGAGTAAAAGACAAAGACAAGCAAGTTCAAAAATAAAAGAGATAAAGATATTAATTCAGTGCTCTCACAGGGACACAAAACCACAGAGCTGCTACGAAAAATAAAAGAACAGAGATAATGGAGGGATAATTTGCAAGTAGACAAAGTACAAATCCATACTTTCTAATTTATGAGACTCCTAACTAAGGTATAGATAACTCAGGATTTCCTTCACAGTAGATCTCTGTAGATGCAAATGGGACCAAAACCTGCATATTTTCAGGTTTATTTGGGTTTTTTTCCCCTGTGGAGTAAGGAAAAAAAGGCACAGGGAAAACACAAAGCTACTAAACCCTGTGTGACCAGAAACACATAACAAATAAATCTAACACGATGCCACAATGGACACCTACAGTTATTTTCACAGGATTTGTACTGATGAAGAATTAACATTAATACTATTAACAGTCTTTGTACAGCTAGCCTCAACTAAACCAACAGATTTTTCATGCAATTGAAGACCACACTGATGTGGACAGCACACATCTGCCATAGTTCTCTTTAGCCTGCTACTTAATATCAAGCCTATATTCCAGTGATGACTACTCCATAAGGCCAAACTGCTTTTACATACCTCTCAGAGCTTTCCCTTTATAAACCAGGACCAGCCTGAGCATAGAAATGAAGAGAACAGTAGCATGAGTCAATACATAATAGTCAATAATTACTTTTGAAGGAAAAAAATTACACCAAATTACCTCACCTGAACTTAGTGTGTCAAAACACTGACCTTCAAGAAACTGGTGTTGATTGCTTCTGCTTTTTCTCTCTTCCCTGAAATTTTCATTTTCTACAAAGCTTACTCTCTCCCTCTCAAACGGGCTCTGTTGAATTCATCAATAACAGAGTTAAAATGTAGTACTCTTAGTTGCCCTCTTCCCTACTTGTAGAAAACATCATCCCTCAGCAAGGGGGACAGAAACAAAGACACACTGATCCTCAGCAACTGCTATTCAACACAAATGAGCAATGGTATCAACACAGACTGGAACACAAGGCTGAGATCAGTGACAGCTGAAAAGCCAGAACATCACTTGCTTCTGCTGCCCAGCACAAACACCACGATAAACCAGTAAGGACAGCAGCTTCCCCAGCCACTTCAGCAAGACACAGAAGAGCTCGTTGTCTGCTTTCTACTCTTATTTCCCATTCCCCTGTACTAAGCCAGGGGGGAGGGATCTCAGGATGCTCACTAATAAAACTCGGGTTTAATACCCCAATGTTCCTTTTAAAGCATGGATGAATCATAATCCCTGAAGTTATATTATAGTTTTCCATACTCGCAAGACCACTCCTGATGGGATTAATTCCTGTAATGGCATAGCTGATCACCATTATTAAGCAAATAATAACCCACATAACGAAGCAGATAGATGTATGCAAATAAACAATTTCCCAAGATCTGAAGGGACTCAGTGCCATGTCTAGAGGATGGCACAGTCTTATTTCTTAGCCTACAAATTAAGCAAAGCATTCAGAAACAAACAAATTTCTCTGCCCACTTGGAGTACTGATTACCTAAGTCCAGCTGCCACAGTATCTATGTTGTTTTCCCCTGCCAATCTTCTCCAGACATGTTCCCTTTATGAGAGCACCTAATCTGCCCCACTGAGTCTGATTACAGACTAGACATGGCTAACTATAGACTGGTGTCATGCTGTTGGCAGTAAACTAAACCTTTACTCAGCAGAGATCTTTACAAGGTGGCTCTATATTCCTCAAAACTTTTGCAGATAAATCAGACACTGGAAACCACAGACAGACGTTAGATCCTGCAAATGCTTTGCCTTTCAATGACTGATCAGTCATCAACAGTACAAATTCAATCCACTTTTGCTTCTATTTGATTAATTGTGGTGCACTTATTGCATCACACCATACACATTTTGGTTAACCAGGAAAAGAAAGAAAAATACCTAAATCCCACCTTGGTCTTCGCATGCAATCAACCAATGCACAGTATATTTTTAGAGCAAATTTTTCAGACATAGGTTGATGATACATTTAACTAATTGTGAAACAGTCATCTCAGTTTACTCACAGGACTTTGATTTCAAAGGGGCAAAATTCTGGTTCTACACGTTGAGTCTTAGAAGAATCACAGTTCTTGGACAGAGATTATAGGTCTGACAACTTGATGTATTCATTTTCTTAAAGGGTTGCAAAGACATTAGGTGTGTCTGAATGCCTATGCCTTCCAGAGGAAAAGTAATTTTCCATTTCCAGGATGAAATGGCACTCTAAGTGGTATGTTCTCCCACTTTGATGAAGAAATTCATTTCTGTACAGACTGCCCTGACTGGAAGGATAAGAAGAATGGAATAGCTAACTAACAAACAGTTACAGTCAGGAGACATGCACAACCAGCGATTTATTTTTCTGCTCTTTACATCCCACTGCTCCTACCAACACAAATCAAGCTGAGCTGAATGGATAATAAAGCAGAAAGCAACAACTGATCAACTTGCTGAAATTTTCTTCAGGACTAAAAGCTTAGATAAAAGTATTATTGGTAGAGAATACCAAAAAACACCATGAAGAATCCATCAAATTTTACTAAAAGATTCTAAAGAAAAAGTTGAAGTTTAATTTCAATAACATTTCCTAGTTAAATTCACATTCTCAACAGAATATCCATGCTGCGGCAAGTTACAGTCTCACTTAGATTAGAAAAAATAATTAAAACTAAAGAAGTATTCTTTCACTGCTGCAGCAAAATCTGGGGAGTGTATTGAATTGTGTATTATGTATTCTCAGCAGTAAGGAGATCAAAAATATATACACACAATACAAGCAGTCTAAGAGGTTTCATGGACTCCTTACTGTGCCAAGATAGAAAAGTCTTCTGAGTACCCATAGTTCAAAAGAAAAGTTGAAAACCTGATAGTTTCATAGTGCACAGCACCCTCTGACACTGGGATGAACAAACACATGACAGCTGGTGTTAGGAGTCTAAGCAATGAAGACTTGCTTGTCATTAAGGGCATTCATTATAGCATCCTGGGAAAAATATGTATAACTCCCAGATACATACCTAGAACTTCGCATGCAGTTTCAGATCTATTATTCTTCCCTTTTTCCTTAATGGTGGCTACTTAGTTCTGTTAAATGCCTGATGCATTTCACCCAAACAAAATAAATAAACAAATAAAAATCCAGCAACAGAAAAACTGACACCTAGTAACGTATAGCTCAAGTATCTGTTTGCACAGCGTTTGGAACCATTTCAAAGAGAAGGTGAAAGGAGAATAGTAGCTAAATTAAACATTTCACTTCTTTCTTTCAGGGTAATCCTTAAAAGAAACCATAATGTGGCTGGTAGTTAATAAAACCCTCATCTCCTCGGCAACAAAATGGTCCTACATCTCCCTTCTCCACAAGGAGAGAAGTGCTGGAAGCCAATCTGAGCATGAGAGAAGCCCATGAGAGAAGTACCATGAAGGTACCCAAAGCACCTTCTGCTTGGAGTAGTCTGAACAGCACAGAGACCGTGAGGCATCAGCTCAAAACTGACATAAATTACAACAATCCCACTTGAGCCTGAAGAGAGAAACGTAGCAGTTTAATCTTCCACTGTCCCAAAATCCAGTAGCGTACTTCAGATCTTGCACTCTGTAGATGACAATCAGTGTTGGGACATCTATACAGCTAACAGAAAAAGAACTCTGAAGACAAAACACATCTCAGGTTTCCCAGTAACCCTCCTCTGCCAACAGCAGCGTTAGACCGAGTTGTCACAGAGGACAGCTGTGTCACTAGCTGCCATACATCAGAGGCAGGGGACACAGTTCTAGGACATTTCATACTTCTTAAGACGGATCAGCAACATTTATGCTGTCTATGTACTCTAAACCAGAGCATATAAAACACAAAAATACAGAAAAGAGAGTTTACCTCCTAATACCTCTTTTGCAATAACATTGTTTTACTACAGCTCTTTGCCATACCTGGCCAGAGCTGAGGTTATCATAGAATAGAACCATAGAATTGTCAAGGTTGGAAAGGACCTTTAAGATCATCTAGTCCAACAATCAACATAGCTCTGATTAAAAAACAAAACAAACAAACAAAAAACCAAACCAAATCAACCATGTCTCTAAGCACTATGTCAACGTGTCTTTTGAAAACCTCCAGGGATGGTGCTTCAACCACTTCCCTGGGCAGCCCATTCCAAGGCTTAATAACCCTTTCCGTGTAAACATTTTTCCTCATATCCAATCTGAACCTCCCCTGGAGCAACTTGAGGCCATTTCCTCTTGTCCTCTCACCTTTTACTTTGAAGAAATATCACCTCTCTAGAGCCTCCTCTCAGGGAGTTGGAGAGAGTGAGAAGGTCTCCCCTCAGCCTCCTCTTCTCCAGGCTGAACAACCCCAGCTCCCTCAGTCTCTCGTCATGACACTTGTGCTCCAGACCCCTCACCATCTCCGTTGCCCTTCTATGGACCCGCACCAGCACCTCAGTGACTTTTTTGTGAGAAGGGGTCCAAAACTGGACACAGCACTCAAGGCGGAGGCCTCACCAGCGCCCAGTACAGGGGCACCATCACCTCTCGGGTCCTACTCACCACACTGTTCCTGACACAGGCCAGGATGCTGGTGGCCTTCTTGGCCACCTGGGCACACTGCTGGCTCATGTTCAGACAACAGTTGACCAACACCCCCAGGGCCTTTTCTGCTGGGCAGCTCCAGCCACTCTGCCCCCAACTTGTAGTGCTGCAGGGGGTTGGTGTGACCCAAGGGCAGGGCCTGGCACTTGGCCTTGTTGAACCTGATAAGGTTATCTCATTTAGGGCTGATACTGCCTGGCAGTTTGCTGTTTTTCTTACATGGCAGGCATCAGTCAAAATCATTTTACTGAATGTTTTGCTCATTTATTTTGCTCACATTTATAAGTCTTCAGGTTAAGTGAAAGGCTAAGTATAGATTCAAGCACAGAGTCTGTATCTATTTAAATATATGTCAAAATTTTGAAATACCATCATACCGAAATGCTTCCATCAAATGCTTTATCCATAGGAAAGCAAATAAAAGGAGGCCTAGCCTGAGGTCAGATTTTTAAGTCATTAAATGAGCACAGCTCCCACTAACAGCTGCATTCTCTCCCATTTTATTTCATTTCCATTTTATCATTTGCTGCTAAAACAACAGATTTGACTGGTAATTTGCTTATTAAAACTAAAGGAAGAAAACCACAGTAAAAAAAACACCATGGTTAAAAAAATACAACAGTAAGTTTTTACCCATAGATCACTGGACCAGAAAAGTATAATTTGCCTCTTTTCAGGTCTTCAGGGGACCGAATCCCATGGTACCAGTTTCTGCCCCCTTCCTTTGTGGGGTCTAATAAATCATGCTTCAAGGAGTGAAAAGTGCCAGTTCACCAGGGGCTGCCAGCAGATATATATATAGATTCTAGCTCAGCACCGTGCTTGATAAAAACTTCACTTTTTTAAAAAAAATAAATTATGTGTTTCAGTTACAGCATTCAGGAAACTTTATTGGGTGGAAAGTCCTCCAGTACAACAGATACACTGCTGTCCTGTATCAACTGATTACACAATACTCCTGTCATTCTTTTATTTCATATGGTAGAACTCGATACTACCTAGAAAGTCGTATCTCTGCTCTTCTGTCTTTTTCTGTCAGTGTCACTTCTTAAAAGTGGCAAAAGAAAAGAAACTATTACAAATAAGACTTTGTTATCACCTTCTCATGGCACTGGGTTACTGGACCCAGACTAGGCAGATCCAGGACAGTCCACCTACAGTAGGGGAAAACAGGGCAACCAACCTTCATTTAAGGAACTGACTTTAACAAAAAAATCACTATTTAGTGACTAATATTAGATTATCTTTTATTTCATGCCTATCTATAACATGTGTTTCTAAGTATCCAGATACTCTGATGATCAAAATTCCATCAGAATAAAGTTTTCTCTCCCTCTAACAAATTATATACCAGTAAACATTACTGCTATTCAAGTGCCTTGTAACCATTCATCCTGCCCTAGTAGGATAAGATATTAGTCTTCGTTTTACAGATTAAGATCACTTAATTAAGATTATTTATTCCTGTGTTGGATCAAAAAACTAGAATCACTATCTATTCTCTTCAAATGGAAAAGAGGGGCTGGATTTTTTCCTTCTTTAATTAGCATTTTGATTATGGTTTGCACAAGATCTTCAACAATCATGAAAGTTTATTTGTAGCCTATTCAAAATAAATTGCATTTTATTGATAAACTGTTTTATTTTATATTTGAATGTCATATCTAAACAAGCATAGGCACATAATTTGAAAACAAAGGTCTACTGCTCACATGCAATTGAGAGAGGGTTTGGTTTGGGCTTTTCTTTTACAACAAAAAAAAAAAACAAAAAACCAGCTGTCATGCCCTGAAGTATGCTGCGCTTACGTTCTATAAAGAAAAACTAAGTCAGAAACTAGGAGCACTACAGAAATGTCATTTTTCCCCTTGTTCTCCCAGCACTTCTGTCATTTTTCATTTTTCTGTTCTAAGAGTTTCTCAAAGTGCCCAAAGGTTTGTGCAATCAGTTTATTCTCAAGCTGCCCCACTATTGTCACCAAAACCAGGAGACAAGACATATAATGAGACAGTTTAGATAAACTTTGTTACTTTTCATTTGAGTTCCCTAGTCTAAAACAACATGCATAACTATACTTCAAACTTTTGTCTTCTTTATCTCATCACTGAATTAATAGAATTTGTCAGGAAAATAGTCTTAAAAATGGAGCAAGAAAACAATGAAGATAGGAAAATGAACAAAGGGACCTTCAACTTCACCTCCAGCTTTCCAGGCTATCATTGTCCACCCTTTTCCTCCTTACTAAAATATTCTCATCCTGATCCTTCATACCTACCTCCTATTTCAATTACCCCTGGCTCTTATTAGGAAAACTACCTAGTCTTACTTTCCTCAAAGCTAGATTTCCACCATTTCCAACATAAGCTTTCTCTAGAAAAAACACTCTATTCCCATATCTTACCCAGACAAGCATGGTATTTTTTTTTCAACGTAGAGGCAGAAAGGCTGAAGGCAGAAGGCTACAAGGCTGCACCTAAAATGCTCTTAAACAGTATTATACATTCCACTAAGAAGAAAGAAATTTTCCAGACAGAAAATCTACACTTCTATGTTGAAAAGAATTAAACCTCTTCCATTCAGTGTGAAGCATACCATTACGTTTTAGATTAAGATAGAGAAATAGCAGTTTTAAAGACACAAAGAACAAAGAGGAGAAATGCTGAGCACATTGTTTCTTTATATGGCAATACATAGTTCTAACCAGATCATGAAATTATTCTTAATGAAACTCTGTTACAACCAAGCCAAAGAACAGGACAATGGGGTGGTAAGCAGCTAAGAGCACAAACAGAAGTGCTCTTCCAACCTCAACAGGCAGAGGGACAGGGGAATCAGAAGAAACAGTGCAAAAAATTTTTCAAAAAAGATATTCCAACCATAACTCACAACAACATTTTATTAAAACCACCAATGTGTTCTGTTTTTAATCAGGATCCAAATATTAAACTGAAGAGCTTAATCGAGGTCAGTCTCTTGGTCTGCTCTGAACCTTCTGTTACATTTAAGTCATCAACTATGACCAGTGAGCTGCCCTGCAGAGTAAAATCTTTATGAACATACATCTGAAGAGACAGCTTGCCTATCATGTCCTACTTCTCTTTGTGCACTTCTGTGAATGAAAAATGAAGCTGTGAAGTACAAAGTGCCAGGGACAGACGAGCACAGAAGTATGAACTGTGCCAACCCAGAGTTTGTTGTAGTGTTGACACACACAAATCTCCCAGCTGTGTGTTTCAGGATAAATGTTACTGAAAAATTTACAAACGCAGATCTTAATCTAAATTCCTTCCAATTTGGTGTTTACTTAATTCCAGTGTAATCTAACTTCTGGCAGATACATATAAAGGATCATTTTATGCCTTAACCTTTAAGCAAAGGGTGATTAATGAGCACCAAAATTCAGAGAACCTGTGAGAGATATCTTACCTCATCTGCAAAAATTACTTTAAGCTATTTCTTATGACACTGAATTAAATATTAATGGTCCTTAATATTACTCTTAACATGAAGAATCCTCACATTAAGTATTAAATCCACAACTAAAACTAAGATTGGAAAATTACTTGCAAAAATGTATCAGATAACTGTGCCCTATTATAATACAAATTAAAAGTTGAATCTAGTTGTTTCTATTTCACAGCTACGTCTGGCATGCCTTTGTTTTCTCCCTTGCTGGCCTTTCAGGCACTCAGCTTTATATATGTTCATTCATACATGAGCGTTCAGTTCTAGCTCCCCCCCACAACTACAGTAAAGCAACCAGTGACTAACACATCTACATAGACCACTAAGGATGCAATTAATTTATGAAGTAATGCTCCTACTTGCAAATATCCTATCACATACTCTGTAACAATTTAAGAAACCAAGTACAAGTAAAAATGTTACTTCAAACAGAAAGCTTAAAGAATTACATTGATTCATTCCAAATTTTTAGGCTAAAGGCAAGTTTAAAGTTTTAGATGTGGCAGCTCTAGCTATAGCCCAGCCTCAAGCTCAAACAAATGCTAATGCTCATCTCTACTGGAGTTTTGAGGAGACTAGATACCACAGGAATTAGTAGGAAAAAAAAAAAATAATGGATTCATTTTGATTTTGTAACACTTTCAGCTTTAGAAGCAGGTGCCTCTCTCAACACAGGAGCCAATGGGAAATGTGGCAAAATATGTTCTCAGATTTTTGTATCTTAGATTAAGAAAAAAAAAATTTCCTCCCTTCAAAAAATAATTGGTCTTTTTCTTCTCAAATTGACCAATACTTAAGATCCATGAATTCCAAATCACATGGAAAACAAACCAGGGCTTCTTCAAACCTCGAAATTGTGTGTTTCACAGTTGTGTAAATTCATCCCCTATTCCAACACGCACTGCAGCTTATGAAATTCTTCTTGAACAACAATGCATTTTCCACGTGAATTGGGATTTGTTCTCCGGTAGGCTAATAAAAGTTAACTTTGTGATTCTCAAATGTCTATCTGCCAACTATATTCTGCCAACTGTAAAGTTATTTATATCTTACTGTGGAACAACACTTTTTGGGTTTGTTTGGTTTTGTGGTTTTTTTTCAATACTCTTCCAGGCTGTATGTTGGCTTGCTTACTATTCATTCATTCCTAACCCAATTAAAAAATGGTTAAAGTCTCCACTGGCTGCTCTAACTAGATAAAGAAACTAAACCAAAACAGGTTAGTTTGCTTTTTTCCTTAACTTTTAAATATCTGAGCATATTTACTAGTAGTCAATATGTCATTAAAATTACCATTATCCATAAATGAGATAAGGCTTTTTCTTTGAGAAAAATGTATTTTTATCAGACTCATTGGTAGAAGTGACAAAAACAAGACTTTAATTAGCTATGTATCATCAAGACCAACTGAGAGGTAGTTTTATACCTGTGGAGTACACAGTAAGTACTAATGGAAAGGTCACAAAGTATTTATCTTCCAATAAGCAGAAGAAAATGCAATTCCTGCTACAGATCTCAGCTTCCCTCTTATTTTGAAAGGGAAAATTAAATACTTTATTAGAAAAAAAGGCATGAAATATCAGGTGGTTAAGATTTAAAAAAAAATTTTTGCACATCATGCTCTTTGTACATTGTTAAAGTAATGCCAAAGAAAGTTTAGAATGTTCCCTTTCTAAAATGTATCACTTATGAGTCAAGTGTTAATGTCTGTAGAAAGACTAATGGTTTTCCAACATATTTCTTTGATAAATGGGTTAACTAAATTAGATTTTTTTTCAATTTATTTTTTTAATTAATTTGGTCCCTTGCCTGGAGCAGCCAGAGTTGTTTACCCACAATGGCTGCGAAATTCCCTGTGTTTGATGGTTTAATTATCTCCTCCTTGCCTGGTAATTCTTTTAAGGCATTTCTCATTTTTTAGGTTTTTCTTTTTTTGTTTGTGCAGCATAGCTAACAAAAAGAATTATCTGACTGTCTTTCTCTGTTGAATCTTATTAACTTACACTTTATGTCCCCTTCTTCACATACAATGACTTTTAAACTGATAGAGTAAAGCAGTGTTTATTTTGAATATAGTATAAATTATTTTTTTTATTTTCAGTTACCTGAGCCACTACAGTCCATGAACTATACAGACACCTGCTGCCCACAGATATTACAAGATCTCAATTTTGTTTATTCATTTCGTTCATCATCTGTCAGATACAGAAAATTCTACAAAGACAAGCATGGCAAGTTACATGCAATTCCCACCTCAACTCTAGGTCCTGGCTTACACTGTCTGACTCTGTTAGTTGTATAGGTATGAGAAGAACTAGGTCTGAAAGCTATGAATATCCTTCATGGGCTCGAATGGGAATGACACTATTTGGACAGAAATAGAACAAGTTGAAAGATCACCGCTTATAAAGGAAGAGCAAAAACCAGTATCACTGACTGTAATAAGAGGACAAGTTAACTGCAGCATGTCAGAAGCTTTACATTTACAGTTTTTCTTCACTAATGAACACAGGCCTGCAGAACACTTCTTATTAAGCTGCAAAAAATACCTATATGCACTTTTCATTATGAAACAAAAAACAGACTGCTTAATAATATGCAAGAATAGAATTTACTTTAGTTCAAGGTCTGCTTGACCAACAGTAGTTCTACATATAGAATTTAAATTACACCTTCATTAAGAATTGAAACAAACTCAAATTGTTATTATGAACAAATTAGGGCAAACTGAAGAAAATTTATCTCCCAAATAACCATCAACACTAACATTATGGGACAGTTTGAAAGGTGAGTCCTGATCACTGCATTACCAAATGGGTTGTGTTGAAAGGGACATTTACAGATCATCTAGTTCCAAACTGCCTGCCATGAGCAGAGACATCTTTTACTACACCAGCTTGCTCAAAGTCCTGTCAAGCGTGACCTTGAACACTTCCAGTGACATAGCCTCCACACAACTTTTCTGGGTAGGCTGTTCCAATGTCTCACCACTCCCACAGTACATAATCTCAAGTCTAAATCCACCATCTTTCACTTTAAAACTGTTACCCCTTGCCCTGTCACTACAGGCCCTGGTAAAAAGTATTTCTACATCTTTGTTATAAGCCCCCCTCCTATACATACTGAAAGGTCTCAGTAAGGTCTCCCAGAAGCCTTCTCCAGGCTGAACAATCCCAATTCTCTCAGCCTTTCTTTAGAGGAGAGGTTTTCCAGCCCTTTGATAATTTTTGTCACCCTCCTTTGGACCCAGTCCAACAGGTCCACAGCTTTCTTGAGCGGAGGACTCCATAGCTAGATGCAGTGCTGCAGGTGGAGTCTCACCAGTGCAGAGTAGCGAGGCAGAGTCACTGCCCTTGACCTGCTGGCCATGCTATTTTTCACATGGAACAGAATACAATCTGCTTTCTGGGCTGCAACCACATATTGTCAGCTCATTTCTAATTGTCCATCCACCGACGTTCCCACATTCTTCTCAACAGGGCTGCTCTCAACCCATTCATCACCCAGTCTGTGCTGATATAGGTGATTGCCCTGACACAGATGCAGAACCTTGTACTTAGTCTTTTTGAAGTCCATGAGGTTCACGTTGGCCCACTTCTCTTGAGCCTGACAAGGTCCCTCTGGATGGTAAAAGCTTACCAGAGGGTGTCTAGAAAGGAAGCCTTAGAGATCTTGCAAGTCCATCATGCCAGGCAGGGAAAAGAAAGAAAAATCAGGAAATAGACAGGAAAGTCTGATTTCTGTGTTTTACATTGTAGGAACAACACAAAAAGAAGGAGAACAAGATACATCATCATTGCTAATAGAAACAGTAAAAAAAAAAGTTTCATCAAGATACTAAAAAATTCAAAGTAAGGACCTTGAAGATTCTGATGCTCTCAGTGACCTAAATGCACCCTGTCGCATTTCTGCCTCAAACAGAGTTAAGTCTCACACATGAAGATTAAGGAGGCAGCCATCTCATCATCCCCTCATATACACAGAAGTTCTCTAAACATAAACAGGAGCAAAACAACTTTTGAGGTAAGATGGAAAGTGGCCAAGAACACAAACACTTAACTTCATTGTTAAAGATTCAGGAAAGCTGCAAAACTGATCCTGTTCATGGCATTCTCCCTTTATTTCCCATCTGATAGGAAAATTTATACTGGCCATGATGTTTTTATGACTCCCCAGAGGTTCCCTGCTCAGCAGACACGAGGTCTCCTCCAGCTTCTCCCTGTCATGCTAACAGAGGCACCTCTTACCTTGCCTGTTCAAGGTATCAGTACATTTGACCAAAATAAGAGTCTGAGCCTTAGCTCAATGACATTTTTCAAGATGGGATTTATACTTCCTTCCAAGATACCAGTATTTTCATGTCTCTCTGACCACCCTGTCCCTTCTGTGCATTTCCAGAATCAACACAAGAGGGGCTACATTACTAATTTTTTTTTTAATTATTTAAATTAAGCTAAGACAAGTTTTAGGAAACAAAATGCAAAAGCCAAGACCTTACTAAGTGTTCCCTTGAGCTTCAGTAAACTTACAGCACTGCAAATGGGCTCAGAATCTGCTCCCATCACTTAGGAGAGGTGAGAGATATGTGACATTGCCAACTATAAAACAAAGGCTCTTTTGAATTATTTACTACGGTAGAACTAACAAATCATCTGGATGTAAAGCTGCAACACTACTCCAAATAGGGTCATAACTGATGGGTTGTTACTGTCTTTTAAAATTGCTTTAAAATATATCTTCTGCTATGTTATCAATGTTCTTGTACTTTGTGATTTGGTTTTTTTAAAAATATTTCTACCTTAACCTTTAAAATATAGTGGGAGACATTGCTCTCCACAAAAATAGACTCTCAAAGCTGGTGTTTTTCAGAACTTAGAAAGTATCTGATAAGAACATAGATACCCACAAACATGGGCTAGATCTTCATTAGTATTTTATTAAAATAGGCAAAAGGTGCATACATTTTATGGTGGTTTGGTTTCTTCCCCACTGCACCACCCCCCTAACTGTCCTGTTCATGAGGTCAAATCTATTCATTATTTTTTTATTTAACAAAAAGAGGTTGCCACAAACCTCAGGTAAAATTCAACTTTACCTGCACTATGTCATTTTGATGAACTAGATCAGACAGAGAAGAAAAAAAAACTTGATCACTGCTTCAGGCAAAATGCCCAAGCATGTCACTCTATTGTAACACACCAAAATTGGTAAGGTAATTTCAGCACACTAAAAATGAGTAACCATAATTTTTCTTTTGAAAAAGAATACAGTTTTTCTGTGTTCTCCTGCTGATATAAATCTTAATAAATATTCACAGATAAGACTTGGACATCTCATTAGCAAGCTGTTCAACAAGTTGAACAAGTGCTGAATTAGGGATTTTAAATAATTATTATAAATCCGTCTTCTCAGAGTAATATGGAAACAATTGTAGCCTGTGTCCTAGTGGAACATCAGATTTATTTAAATATGATAGTCACCAAATGCTACCCCCTGCAAGAAGACTACAGCATTTGGCTGTACTAGAAAAGTAAGTGGAAGATTCCAGACAGGTTAGCTTCCCTTTGACCCCACTGCTCAGGTAGAGAAGTGACTTGTCCCCAGAAGCTCCAGAGTCTTAATCATCACCTTATTTCCAAGATCAGTATCAATAATTCCTCCAACTTGCAGCCATAACCACAGGTAACAGACAAGAAAGATGTATCTGCAAATGGCAACCGAACCACCTGCCATAACAAAAACAGAAGAATTTTTCTCCTACGGATGCAAAGTAGTAAAATAAATAAGAAGTTTTTACATTCCTTGTAATATCATATTACCAAGAACAGTAAACTTGGAGGGTAACTTTGGTAGTCTAATACATCTTTGATTAGACAGCATACCACAGGCACAATGCACTCAGTAGCATCCTAAACACTTAGGCAGCCACAAGATCCATTGTCAGGAATAAAGCTTTATAGAACAAGTAGATGGTCCTCAAATGACAGCCAAGTGTTAGCCCAGAATGAAACTATCAGGAAACTGAGTGAAGGATCTCCTGGTTGGGGGGAGGAGGAGCGACAGTAGGACTGCTACCATCAGACCTGCACAGATCGAGCCTCCTTTAGGAAGGCTTTAGGAAACACAATCCTAAACTGGACAAAGGAATTTTAGCTTCCCATGATCATGGTTGGAGGTGAGAGCATTAGACACCAGATCAGACAGTTTATTTCTAGAATACTTTTTATAGGGGCCTAAAATAAACTGCCATTTAATCTTGCTTCAGTGTCTGTATTCCTTTCACTCTGTGTGTCAGTCACTTCTCACGGTATGTTTTTGTCAGGGATCTTCTCTCTCAGGTTCCACCACACCTTTAGATCAGTCTCCAGCTGCAAATTGTAGGACCACTTTTATTCACCTTAATATGGGACTCCACAACCTTTATTAGCTTTTTTTTTTTAAATAAACTGGAATTTAACATGATTTTTCTTTTGTGCAAGGTTACCACTGCTTGCCATTCTATTTAGAATGCTAATCAAAACAAACAAGCAAAAGAATTATCTGTGAATGCCAAGCCAAAAAGATACAAACTGAGATGCGGTATCTCAATTTACATGTGGAGTTCAAGCAACAGCTAACATTCTGAGCTGCCAAGAATTTACACAAGGTTTCCTTTGCTGCCATCAATGAATGATAAAAGTTAAAGCTGAATTTTCAAAAGACTAGATAAACTTGAGAGGACAGTACTTATTGAGTCCCTCAAAGACTCATATGGACACATGCAGTATGTCTCCAAGCATAGGTTTACTGGAACATCTACATTTTCTGCTGGTAAATCTTTCAGGTTATCTTCAAAGTACTGATATTACAGATAACAAAGGTACATAACATTTTCTGCTCTCAAAAGGATTATAGTAGTAGCATCAAAGCAAAGAACGAGAAGTATTCTAAACACTCCTATTTTACAGTACTTTTCTGTCTTCTACTTAAAAGGAGTAATTATCAGAAGTTGTGATTTTGTAAAATAGTCATTCATGAAGCATATTCAGCATGTCCTGACTTATACCTTAAACATACCTTTACCACCAGATTGATTACTGATAAATTTTAGTGCAAAGTACTACATCTATTTACATGTATATTTTGACAGCCAGAGTACACTTAATAATCCCAGCACGTGGATAGCTTTTTTCCAATATGCAGTTCCAAAGCAGTTATTGTGACCAGGCTTTTCATTTTTGTCAGAGGAAGAAAATCCAATTTATAAAAACGTAAAGCTTTTACAGCATTACATCAAACTACTTTCTCATTTCATTTGTAAATATGTAACAAAGCAGTTCAACAACTATGGACAGAACCTTTACAGCCTGGGTCCTCTAATCCACCTTGCTTTTTATGCTTTAGTGGGGAAATCACATCTTGATGCTACAGAAACCGATTTAAAGGTTTGTTGTAATAACATTGTTGTAAATGTTATTTTTCTCCCCCTTGATCAAAATGTTTGTACAATCAAGACATTGCTAGAAGAAAACTTTGAAAACACTCCAAGGTATACCAACAAAAGAGGTACTTTGCTCACAACCAACCGCCCTAACACCAGCTCTCATAGAAGCCTCCTTGCAATGCTTGAAAAACATTAAGATGCATTGGGGCTTTTTGAAGCTTATACTTCGTACCAGTGTTAAAAAGAATGACATCACAGCATGGTTATCGTTTTATATCTATCACTTCACACACATAGTTTCTGTAAGGGAAAGACAAAAAACAGTACATGCAGCTTGACATCAGTAATTTGGCTTGGAGATTATATACAGTTTAATTTATTTTAAAAACCCCAACATACACCTACCAGATCACCCTAGGTAAATGATAATATAGATATAAAATATTAAAATGAAGTCTCACCTACTGTTGGTTTATTACTTGATCGCTTTTGTCCTACAGTCTTAAAACATACATCTCAAATAACATTTTCAAAAATACATGTCATTTTCCTAAGCAATAAATAACTACAAACACAAGCTAGCTAACCAAGATTAAACTGTAGACTGAGTTTACAGCATGCCAGCTATCTTAAAATAACTGCCTGAACACATTCTCTTACTCAAACAAGGAAAATTCAAGACAGACTTAGACCATGAAAAATAAGTGACCTCATATTTAACAGGAGGACATGCAGTAAAAATAGGTTTATCTATGAACTGAGCCGTAAGTGTGGCAGCTTCTACTGGCTTTGTTAAGAATTCTAAATGTCCTAAGTCTTCTTCATATTTTACACTGCCATCTAGCGTAGGCTATATTCATACATTCCAAGCTTCCAACTGTCAGCACCCGAGGTATCCAAAACCAAAACAACTTCCCTAAAAACAGCAGCCACTGGGTTTGTTAATGTTACTTGGAAATTATCAGTTCCTAGAAGGAAAAGGCTACACTAGCCAGCTGAAACAAAATTCCAAAATTTGGAGCTCTCTGACACCAACAGTGAGAAAGCTGAAAAAAAAAAAAAATCCTAGAGGCAACAAGTAAGAGTGACATACATATCTTTTTAAGTTGGTGGCTAAACAATCAGCCAGTATGATTCATTTGGAAAAATGTTTAATGTAGATTCATGGAATGAATACTTAATTAATGCATGTTAAGTAGCTGTGCTTGTATAGAAACTCCATCAAATTACACAGTGTCTCAATCGCAGGTCTGAACTGAGAATGCTTATTTCAAGGCAGCTTTTTTTTGAAACCAGGTGTTTCTTCATCATTTACGTCCTCTATCTTTATTCCACAGGTTTAATGACTGCATCGTTGCCTGATGAGCCTGATCACACTGCTCCTGTGCGGGACGCCAGGAAAGTCTGCTTTACCATCAACTTACCCACAGAAGCAACATTGCCATCTTGATCTGTCACAGCTAACACAGAGAGGCCAGTCCACAAAAGCCACACGAATTGTGTGTCATGACAGACAGTAACACAGAAATTCCAGATATAGCTGCCTTTGGGGAGGGAGTGGGGAAACGCTCAACCTACACATTTACTCGGCTAAAGCTAAAAAGCACTAGAGGCACTTTTCATACATACTGCAACTTTTAGATTATTAATTTGAAAAATTAAAGAACTTCTCATCAGTTGAAAGTATATTTTTAAACATATAAAAATAGCAGATTGACGTTATTCTGAATGTCAAATGCATTATCTCCTATTCTGTGTATGAAATCCTGCTCTCATTTACAGTATCAACTGGAATAACCCAGTCAAGAGACTTATTCCAAAATTATGTCACAGTAGCAGAGAAAATAATTTCATCCTATAAAACTTAGTTCTACTGATACCCGTTTTCTTTAGCCATTTACACATACACAAAGCAAACAAAATCCAGGCAGAGCAGTGATGTTACTGCTGTAATAGAAACACTGTACAATACCATAGTGTTGATGTGCTCTGCTTAATGCTCCATTTGCACAGCAGTAAATACACAAGATACCAAGTCACATTTAGCGACTAGACTTTTATACCTCTTTTTCATGTTTTTGAGGCATTTTCATAACAGAAATATGCACCCTAGGTTCGATGCATCCTGCTAGCATTGCTATAATATGCTAAGATCATAGTTTATAAATAAACAAACAATACAAAAACCTGATGGTACACGAAAAGCTGACAAAATACAATAAAAGCTTATTTCCCACAAGAACTTTTCCCTCTTAATTGTCCATTACACACCCACCTCTTACAATTACAATAAAAACAGTCTTTTTAGCACCTCTTATTTGGCACTCTATTTGCCAAATTAGGGTTTTTGCAGCAAGCAAGAAACTCCTATTGACACATGTACAGCAAACAGAACGAAAGAAACTGATAAAAATGAAAGTGGTTTAGCTATGTATAAATGGCGAGTTTAAGAGAAAATACTCCCCAGACAGACTTAGCCCAGAACTCACTTTACTACTGTACTGAGGATAATTTTTCACTAAGGTCACAGAATGGGGTGAAGTTTCACAGAAACAGCATATACAACAAAACAAAACATCCACCAAAAAAACACAGATTTGATTTGGCATATAGCAACAGAGCACAAACTCAGCTTGCCAAAGAAATGAACCTGATGAACAGCATCACATTTTAACAACTTTGACACATCACTATGTCAAGTAAGCACCGTCACCTTGTGTTGTCTGCCATATTTCCATTAGACAGAGCCTTCTTCAACATTAAGAACAATCTAAAAGAACCAATGGGGCAAATTCATTGGCAAACAGGAAGAGGCTTAACTTGTCAGGCTGAGACAAAAAGCACCCTAACCTATGGAAATCAGCATTAAAACCTCCTCTGCAGCTACAGAGTTGAAACAGAAGAACTGTCTTGCCCAATCTCTTCTGGATTCACGAGGGCAGCAAGTTCTATAGAATTTGGATCTCAAAGAGCTTAGAAGCAGAAATAATTCTACATTTTTGAATTGTCTCACTAAAGATACTGGTATCAAACAATTTAAAGACCATCGTTGAAGTGTGTAAGCAGACTTTATCATTGTAAACTAGAAAAAGCTACAGAGTAGCCAAATACAATTTGTTCTATTAACTCCCTCTTAGAAGACAAAGTAATAAAGCTATCATGTACAGATTAGATGTCCACTTCACTTTTCAGTATATTATCTCAGAATACCTTGCCAAAAGGTACACAAGACTTAGAAAACAGACAACATATCCTAACAGCAATTTTCGTAGTAGAATGCATTGTACAAATCTGATTTGCTGTTTGAGATTCTGCTCATCTTTAGTTAACTTATGACAACATAAGAAATGGGAAAGAAACCTCTTTCTGAAATGATCTGCTACCGACTGGAGCAAATTAACTGAGCCTACCTTTGCAGGTTATGGGGAAAATAAACTAAAGAATCCTCCATCATTGTTTGGGGTTTTTTTCCCCTCTTCATAATGCTTAGCTGGCAAGCAGTTACCATAGTCTTCCCAACAGCAGGAAACTCAAATTCACAAACCTCAACTTCTTTTTAGAATTGCCAGTGCGGATTTTCTATCAAGATGAGCAAGTCTTTTTAATTAAAATCTTCTATCACTGTGAAGACACCTATGAGCTGAAGTCCAGCACCTCCGCACTCAAACCTTTCACAATCCAGCCAGCCTTTCAAGGTTTGTCTCCAGTTTTCTGTAAGACGTCTACTATTGACAGACAGGAGAGCCTGATAAGCAAACTGACCAGATCCTTATCTGGCAGAGTTAAGGAAGAATTGAGCATTCATTTAAAAAAAAAAAAAAAAAAATTATATTTAAAAAATTCTTAAGGGCTGCAAGAGCAAAATCCATTGTGGCTGCTCCTGAAGAACAAAACAGGAAATTTGGGACAAAAGTATAGTAAGATTGATAGGTTTATAGGTGAAATTACGAAGTATGGGGAGGGCTCCTAATCCCTGGGTAAATAGTAGGCCAGACCAAAAGCTTGGTGAGGCCGGGACTGCCAGCTCTCCCCAAAGAACATTTGCCTTCCATCCAGGCCATGTTTTGACACGCAAAGCTAGATTTCCAAGTTATTTAAAAAAAAAAAAAACACCAAGGAAAAGTATTTCACAGCATTTTATTTATATCAGTCCAGATTACTTTCCTCAAAAGTGTGATAAATAACATCTGCCATTCATCAATGGTAACAACAAAATATTCACGCAACACAAAAGACTTAATAGCCAAAATCTTTCACAAAATTTTCTATCAGTCAAAGCATTTGTCATACAGGAAAGGTTAAGAAAAATATAAATTAGGGAGAGAAGCATAGCTAACTGCCCAAATGTTAATCTTACTTTCTCCTGTAAATCTGTTACATAAATGCAAAAAAATATTGTTTTCATATTTCTCTGCCGGACTTACACACTAAAAATATATATATCCATAACAAGCTAAATAATTCAGCACTACTTTTCCTCAAACTTCATAGTGAATTCAGGCCTGGGCCTATTCAAACAATTCCTTCACCTGCAGACTACCTGCAGCCTCCACTCTTGATGTCAACCACCATCGCTGTCCTCCACAGACTGACTTCAATGCTCCAGACAAACCTTCTACTCACAGTTTTTTTTGTTGGTTTGATTTTGGTGGGGTTTTTTTGGTCTCCTTGTAGAACAGTAGAGCAGGCACTTCCAGATACTAAGCTCGGTATTAAGCATGCATTTTGAGTTACAAAACCTTCACTTGATGTTGTGAAATCATCGGGTCAGATCAGAAGATATGGAAACAGTCATAAGGGAGGATATGTACAAGGCACCAGGATACACCTGCTCAAACTGATATACCTTAGCCTAAGGAAGACAGAATTCCTTGATCAAAAAGAACTAAGGCAGCCTCACAGGTAAGTCTCTCCAGAGAAAGAAGAGCAAAAGAGAGATCAGCAGCACTTGCAAGGTTTGAGGAACCCATGGAGAACTGGAACTCTCAGCTCTAGGTAGTCCAAGAGAGACAGCAAAAGAAAAGCTTTATTTTAAAGAAAGATTTAATCTTATCTTGAGCACTGTAGAAACTGTCAGAAAGCAGAGGAAAAAAGGCAAAAATAGGGCTCTGAAGTAGTAACACTGCCACATGCTCCAACTAATGTGATCAGGGCTGTGAAAATCTCACAGGACTAATTTCTGCTCATATTAATCTTGTGACTTGTGTCTTAATTTTAGTGGAATTCTCAGAATACGTGACGTAAACAGCATTCAGTCTTGCATGGATAGTTACAGTAATGAGGACTTGCATGCACAAACCCTACCCGATACACAGGCTCACAGGACAAAAAACCTAAGATACCGCAAGGTTTTAAAGCTAATTCAAATTTAATCATATGAAATAAGAATAACATTTTTTTAAAAATAATCAAATGTCTGAAACACTGACTTTTTAAAGACTTCACACTTGTAAATATTTATCCAAATACAAGAAGTTTTGTTAGGAGCCAATTATTTACATAAACTCTTGCTTTTATACAGATCAAGAAACAGCTTCCCCCATCATTTTTGCTATGAAGACATCCTTAAATATAGATAGACAGTTCCTGTAAACCAGTAAAGACTGGAAATTAGTCTTAATTTTGAGATTCAAAGCCAGATTTAAATGGCACATACATGGTCTGATTTTAGTGTATCTATTTTAACACACCATTAATGGGTAAATAAACAAGTAGATTTCTTCTGGCAAGGAAGAGAAATGGAGCCATAATTATACATCAGACAAAAACATAGCGCTACAAAGACTTCATCCTGTTATTTTTAATCCAGATAAGGCATCGGGTTTGCTTTGGGGACCAGACAGGCAGACAGTACAAGCCCTGCCATCCATGCTTCAAAATCTGAATGTCATTTCGGGGAACAGAAAAACAGAGCTCCAGTTGATCACAGCTCAGAAATTAAATCTCACTCCCCAGCCCCCCTTTTCTGGCTGATACAAATTCAAGTTACAACTCTACTCAACTTGGGACCGTATGCCATACCTTTCTTGTGGTTTCCATCACATTTCAGCAGCCGCTGTTATTTGCAGGATAGGGCTGGGTCTCCCACAGCTCAATTACTCTACTGAATTAACCCCTTAGCGGCACCTACGGAGCCTGCCGCCCGCCTCATCAGCCAAGTACCCCCAACTTGGGTTTCATGACCCAACTTGGGTCCAAACATGACTAAAAAAAAAAATAAGTAATGTTGCATATAAGGCCCTCCAGCCCCCCAATCGCTCCCTTAGAGGAGCCACGGCACCGCGGCCACCGACCTCCCCGGTAGCCAACGCCGCCGCCGGGGGAAAACGAGAGAAACCCCCAGCGCCTCTCAGCTAGAAGTTTCCCCGGTAGCCCCGGGACCCTCCGAGCCCCCCGGCCGATGCCCGGAGAGCGGCGGAGGGGATTCCCCGGGGAGGCTGGGGCACCCCTTCCCTCAGCCCTGGCCCCGAGGGGGGCGCGGAGCCCGCCCCGGCGGCGGGAGAGCGGCAGCCGCCCCTCAGCGCACCCCGAGCCGGATCGACGGGGCTGCGGCGGCGCCCCCCCCTTCCCCTCCCCGGGGCCAGAGCTACTTCGCCTTCCGCCGGGGCTGTTAACGTTATGGGAAACTTGATAAGAGGAATAAAAGGGAGGGACTTGGCGGAACCCAGTCCCGGCTTTTAATCTCTCCTGACGCGCCGGAGCCAGCGGGGGAAACAAGGAAACAGAACCCTCGCCAGCGAAACGACACCCCCCCCCCCCCCCCCCCCCCCCCCCCCCCCNNCCCCCCCCCCCCCCCTCCCCGAGAGACGCTTACCTGGCTGGCCGCAGGGCAACCTCCCGCCCCGGCGGGGCGACCGGCACGGCACTTTCCTCCGGTTGCGTGCGTGTGTGGCTGGCTGACTGGCTGACCGGCGAGCTCTTGCTATTTATAGTCCGGAGCCTCCAGCAGCTCAACGGCGAGAGGAAATGAAGGGCTGAGAGCCCCGGTAGCCGCCCTGGGTAGCCAGAGCCGAGCCCGCCCGCCCGCCCGCCGCCACCGGGAGGGCGAGCTGCCGGCTGGCTGGCGTTAGCCGCGGGGCACAGGCGCTCCTCGCCCCTCCGGCGCCGCCCTCGGAGGAGTCTCCTCCCAATGTCACCGCAGCCCGGCGGGTAGCCCCGCAGGTAGCGCCTGTCAGCCCGGCGGCGAGGAGGGGAAGAGGCGCCCCCCCCCCTCGCCTCTCTTGGTAGCCCTGCGGCCGGCAGCGCAGCGCGGCGGGGCTGAGCCGCGCAGAGGTGACCCGCCGCCGCTGCTGGAGGAGGCGAGACCGACGCCGGGGTGTGGGAGGGAGGGAGAAGCCGCCGCTTGCCATTCACCTCCTGCCGCCCAGAGGGAGCCCGGCCGCCGCGGCGGCCTCTCCCGAGGGCTGAGGGACGGCGGCGGGAGCCCACCCGGAGCGAGAGGACGGACGAGGCGGGGGTGCCTCCCGGGCCGACAAGCTTCCGACCGGCACCTCCTTCCCCGGGCTGGAAAGCGCCGGGCACGGCCCCTCAGGAGAAGGCAGCATGGGGAGGGGGACACGACACGACGTTAGTCACTTGCCAAGCCGTTAGGCAGGTCCCCAAGAGGCTACTCGGAGATCTGAAAGGTCATCGAGTTCCAACCCCCCTGCCTCGCACTGGACCAGGTTGGCTCACAGCTCCATCCAACCTGGCCTCGAACACTTCCACGACTTCCCTGGACAACCTGTTCCAGTGTCTCAACACCCTCATAGTGAAAAAACTTCTGAGAGCTAATCTAAATCTCCCCTCTTCCAGTTTAAAACTCCCTGATGAAGAGTCCCTCCCCAGCTCTCCTGTGGGCTCCCTTTAAGTACTGGAAGGCTGCTCTAAGGTCTCCCTGGAACCTTCTCCAGGATGAGCAAACCCAACCCTCTCAGCGTGGCCTACATAAATAAAGCCAGCCTTTGGCCTGGCAGGAGCTGCACCCCCTTTCTCCCAGTGCCATGGGCATCCGGCAGAGCCCAGGGGTAGGCCACTTTGAGACGAGGTGCAGAGGGACCTCTTGTGCTTTGCTCCTTATAACTAAACAACTTTGCATTGAAGCTATGCTGGGCTTTGCATAGTCAACCCAACCTCATCCCAAAAGCCACTTCAGGAGACCCTGATGGTGGGACCGACTACCTCAACCCATACGAATTTCAGCTAATAAATGCTGCAACTCTGGGACATCATCTGAAAATTGGTTTAGTGTTTAAGGCAACAGAGGAATTAAGAAAAGTAATATCTAATGCATCTTACTCACTTCATAATAATCTTCACATGATCCATTTTTTTAATTTCTTTTGTAGTTAGACAAATTCTGGTATTTCAAACTTCAATTAATCCCATTAAGACTACTTGCACCTTACAGCAGGACACCATCTGGGATTTGAGTTGCGTAAGCAACTCCTACACCATCATACACAAAACACCTGAAGTTAATACAGATTAGATTGCTACTTTAGCCTACCCAAAACCATTTGTTACAAGGTTGGATTTTAGGGTTTCCTATGTTATAATAGCTGCAGTCATCTACAGCATACCAGGGCAATGGTCGATTCAGCTTCAAGAGCTTGAGGTCAAAACAAAGTTATATAGAGAGACAAAGCTGGGAGCAGAAGGGAGCTAACCAAATACTTGTGCTATAACTTAGGTAAAAATTGAAAGGAAAACACCTAGAAGGCAGAAGAGAGAGAGACTTGGCCTCATCCAAACACTTAAACATCAGAATTAATGCACAAAAACCTAGCTTGATGGAACTGCCCGTTTCCGTAAAAGCTACTCATGCATAAATGTTTGCAGAATCAGGCTCATATTGAACAAACTACGGTAATGAAGTAAAACTGCCTTTTAAATTAAGAGATGAGTCTCTCGAGTATCTCTCAGGAACAATATTATGCTTCTCACAACAGGAATTTCTTCATAATCTTCCTTCTTGTTCAATTTTTAATGTTCCATAGCATAATACATAGGAGAAAAGATCCTGCTGGCATAGGAGTCAATACCAGCAGACTCGGAGTGCTACCAATAAAAAAACCAGCTTGTGAACAGGGAACTAGCAAAACTTTGATGTAATTCAGTAGCACAAGGCGTTTCTGTCTCTCCCACTTCCTTAAGAACTGGCTACTACTCAGGTTTAGTCTGCAGTTACTTTTCAAAAGACAGCAATCCCAAGCTCTTAGACGTGTTCAGGGCTGGGGACAGTTTGTAAAATTGACATCCTGTTAGGTTTGGAAGGAACTGCTGTGATAGCCCTTGCTTACTTATTTCAATAATGAAACCTTAAATACATGTTAACACTGATCATACAAGGAGCAGTTCTCAAGAGTATGGTCTTGAAGTACACTTTTTCTCAGGCGAGGCTTTGCTGTACAGCTGGTCACACTGCAGACCACAGGAAGGAAAAAGGTTCATTTTTAGATTACTCTGAAGTTAAGATGCAAGATGCTACCGGAGGATGACTGTTCAAAAACCTACCATATGTCATTATGTAAAAAAAGATAAGATAATCAGAGTTTTATCCCCTTCTGAAATGTTTTTAAATGGATATATAGTCTAAAACTCTTTCATCATACAGTCAAAATTTTCAGAGCTTGAAATTACAATTAAGCATAAAAAATGTCATCTGATGTTCAAAAGTAGTGAGCTCAGAATTATTTAAAATGTGTTTCAATACTCCCCAGCTCTGAAAATCACATTTCTTTAAGTGCCTAGATATGGATTTAGGGTGTCTAACTGCATTCACTCAGGCTTGAAAATTTTAGCCTACATATACCTGTGCTTCATAATAAATGTATCAGAAAGCTTCAGACAAGCTATAAAAGCATTCTCAAAAAAGCAATGCAGACTTGAGCCATTAGAAGACGAGACACCAACCTGACAGAGTACTTGGCTGTATAATTCAACTCATTCTGGTATATGGAAAGTAGCACCTGAAGATGAAGTACTGTGAAGGCTTTAACAGATGACTGCAGTAGCAGGAGGAAAAATTAAAATCAAACAGCTACTGGGGCAGGTTTTTTTTTTTCCTGTTACTCGCTTTTTTACTGGTAATTCACAGCGTTTTCAAAATCTACATGCCTCTTTCTTTAAAGCCTCCCTTTCTGTTATCTCCCCAACTCCTACACATGATCTCCTATATTCCACCTTAAAAACATTAAGTTCATCTAAGCTTCCTGGTCTGATACTATTCTGTTTGACGCTCAAGTCAAATCAAGAGTCTCCTACTTAGTGAAAAAGGTGAGGATAAGAAGGTCAAGGAGGGAGCAAACAAGAAATCAGACTGTGACAGCCTTCAGACTTCCCAAGGGAACTATTGGAGAATATCCCTGGTCTGCTAGCCACATCCAGTCTGGCTAGCAAGGTTTACTATTGCCAGGGCAAGGCCTGGGATCAAAGAGGATATTAAATCATTAAAGAACTTCAGGACAGGAAAAAGAAGTAGGATTTAATGGCCTGACAGCAGTTGGAGTAGAGCCTCTCTGCTGGAGAAACTCTAGCAAGCAATCCGAGTCTTCCACCTTTACTAAACTTTCAAGGAAAGGCAAAGGTCTAAGCAAGAGGAAATGCAAATCTTTATTGTTATAGGTCTCTGGTCAGAGTACATTTTGATAGATAAAGATGGTCTGTTTTCAAGAAGCTCTTTTTGAGTTACCTTCAATCAGAGATCTGTAGAACAGTTTACCAAGGGAAAAGAGTTAATGTACACCAAATTGTACACAATTGGGCCTGTCATGCTAAGCTTGTTAGGAAGCGGGGCTGTGTGAGCCAGAGTAGTTCCATTTAGGCTGGGGATCAAAGGGGGACTGAATGGATCTGAAGCATTATCTTTTCCTGAGCACTGAAACATCTTCGAAGGCATGGCTAGGGTACAAATCCAGGGCTGCTTGTTCTCAGGGCAGTTAATATGAATGTCCACATAGCAGAGTTGCATTGCTTCTCATACCATGATATAGCAAAGAATATTGGATTTATGCCTGCTTTTTAAACTGCAAGGAAGTAGGGAATCAAAAATTAAATCCTAACAAAAGCACAGACTGTTCCCATACCAGTGACCGATCACTCCCTCTCCTTAAAGCCACTGTCTTCCTCATGGTAGAGCCAACCACCCTGTCTGAAACCAAAGGTTGCTCTGGCACTGAGGCAAAACCTAAAGCACCAAATGAAAATCAGCAAAAACGCATCTTAAACAGGACTGAACTTGACTGCTGCAGCCTCCTGCATGACAGTGTCACTGTAGATTACTGCACAAAATCGAGGTCTGTGACCTCTGTCAGGCTCTGAGCAAACAGAATGGGTGACCATGAACTACAGTTTGGCTCTCAGTGCCTCACACCTCGTTACTTACACTAATGATGAATGTGTGCAAAAAGTTACCCTGATAACGTCACTGTGTACATGTATGTACATCATAAACATAATATATGTATACCCAGTATACATATTACAACGCAATTACAGAATGATTGCAAAAGAAGCAAGGCGATGGCAAACTAGGTCCTGCAAGGGAACTGAAAAATCACGTGTTACCAAATAAATCAATGACTTGACTTCACAGGTTGGTCTGTGTGGGCAATCAACCATGCCCAGTGGCTCCAGTGTGGCCTGTGCAGGCCCCTGTCAACATAAGACAACTTGCAGCATCAAAATCCACCAGAGGAAGAGCTGTAGCACTAATATAACATAGATGAAACTGAAATTGAGACAAACACCATACTACAAAAGACCAAAGAAAGCAATGTCAAAGGAAAACATTTCCTCAGTTATCTGAAATGATTGCAGACTTTTCATCAAAGGACAATGATGAAAACCAATACAGAACCGACTGCGGAGATAGCATCACACTGTGTACCAAATGAGAGGTGGGTGGCAGCACAAATAATAAAAAACCTTAAACCAAAATGAAGTCTTGTGCTGAGTAGATTGCACCTCCTGCTGAAAGACAGATAGATTTGCTTCCTTTACACTCTGGCAATATTTGTCGTACGAGTAGGGAATGATTGTAACAATGAGGCCCAACTCAAATGTTTTTCTGTGCATTGGCTATATCATGCAAATATTTATTGTCAACACCAATCTGAACAGTAATTTCTCTTCTTGCTCCACTGTCAGGAAAAAGTCAGTCTTCAAAATTCCAGAGAAAGCACTATTGCACTATTATCGTTTTCTTTTTCAATAGCACTTTCTATGAGTTTCATCATTTATTTCCATGCAAAGTTTTATATAAAACCAGAGTTCCAAAGGACAGCAAATGTGAATTTATCACTAATATGATCTTGGAAATATTGTATTATACTGATATGACACAAAATGCTAGATGGCATAAGCTACTGTTCAAAACAAGATAATGGAGTGACTTTATTCCACGAGTCTCTGTGTCATGTAGCCTCTCATAAAGCTCATATAACCACTGCATATAACATGCTCTGGCCACTTTGACAACAATAACATTGTGAACCCAGGCCTAACCTGGATCATATTTGCCAGGCAAGACAGACATATAGACATATGCAGGTTTTGAATTAAAGGCTGCAGCCAGAGGGGAGAAAAAAAAAAAAAGAAAAAAAATACACTTTTAATTTAATTTTCTGCTCAAGTTGCACCAACATAAATGACTATCCAGCATGCAAGGCTCTAAAGAATCAAGATAAATTATTAAATTATTGGTATACAGTTCCATTAGTACCAATGCTACAGAATTCAGGAGTCTTTTTACTGATCTTTGAACAGGGTAGAAGGCAGAGTTTTTATTAGATCTGCTAGTATTGTATGCCATCTTTCAGGCCAAATGCCCTGTTAATGGATGTTGCACACTTAACCTCTACCAAAAAATAACACTGTTCTATTTCATCTCAGAAGGCAAAAATACTTCAGTGTCTTTCAGCAATACTTGTTTAGGACAGAAGGTGAAAGGCCAAGCCAGCAGTTAGTTTACTGTCTAAAACAATAAAGTCATCAGACAGGTTAAAATGGAAGCAATACATGGTCCCCTACTTGCTAACAAGACTTTGCCATTGCTTTTTGTCATATTCCCTACATAGCCTGAATTTCAAGAAATGTATGTACAATGCCAGAACAGGCCTGTTTCAAAGAAAATTTCTCAAAAAAAAACCCTAATCAAATTCAAAACCCAAACCTATTCCTATGGCTTTAAGTGCAGTTCTATAGTGATTTTCCCACAACCAGTTTTATTCTTAAAACTGTAACAATCTCATACTTACAAAAAAAGGAATATGATCAATCTTCTTTAAAATTCTGTCAAAAACTCAAGGGAATCTGGTTTTATGCTAAATTTAATCCCATGTTCCCTTGCCTCACCATTCAGAGACAAAACCATGCTCTGGCATAGCAATGCCTACATAAAGAGTGTCCCTGCCAATGGCCAGCTGTTTCCAATTCTCTCGTTTTCCAAAGGGATGAATTGGCAGAAAGCAGCTGAGTTCACATTTGCATTGCCCTCCACTGGTGTAATCATTTATATCACATTGTATTGAAGACAGATTTCTCTCAAACCATGATAGCATTACTCCTTTTTTAATTTTTATTTATTTTTTCTTTTACTTTGCATGGTAAAAATTGAAAGGTTTGATGCAGTAGAAAACCAAGCACTTAGAGCTTTCAGGTGCTTTTGTGGGGTAGTTCACACAGTAGTTCACACCTTCCTTTGAAATAGATTTTGGGTCCATTTATGGCAGCTGGTTGAAGATGAGCAGCATCTAAAAAACTGACAATTCTCAAGTGTGGGCCAGATTGAAGTAGCATGATGATAGGACACCTTATCATCGGTAGCTTGATAAAATGTGTGTGTGAACTCCATTCTTATTTAATGTGTATTTCCTTTTACAGCTGCATACATATATATCCTCTAATGCATACCCTGCAAATCCATAGCAAGAGGAGCCCAACAAGATACTACGCTTGTCTGAAGAAAACTAAACACTTGAAAACTAAGGGAAATAATATTAGCTGAAGCTTTAACAGAATTCTCTTCCATATAAAAGAGGCTTTTAGAGCTTGAAAAGAACGTTCAGAAATAAGGTGTGAATGCAAATAGAAAAATAATCTTTAGAAGCTGCATTTTCTTCCATTTACTGGCCATTTTCTCTTGCACTGGAAGGGGGTCCAGGCCTGCATGCCAGGCCGAGCTGATAATTGAGGGAGTGCTTTGTGCAAGTCCATTACTGTGCTGAGCAGCAGATTTCTGGAGCAATTTTTGCCCTCAACCTAGATATTTTTCTTAGGGCATGGTGCATATAAATAAAGCCTGGGGTTGTAAATTTCACAGCTCCTGGGTAGATTTCTGACACATAGGCTGAAAAACCTTAGACCCAGGGGCAAAACTGGTGCCTTGTGCCATGACGCCCCAACCCTCTCACATCCCTGTGAGATAACTCACTCAGATAAACTAATGTAAAGCTTCCAGCATGCATTTTTCTCTCACCATATTTCAGCTGTGCATCAAAGGGAATGTCATTGATGAGACAAGTAGATTAACCACATCAAATAGCGACTGGCAAAATCAAGGACTCGTAAGATCCAGCCAGTGCTCGAGTCAGCAAAAAAAGGAGGTTTGAATAGGAGGTAGCGGGCTGTGGCAGGTATGGCACCTCAAGGGACACATCTGAAGGAGTGACTGGCTCACAGCTCCATAGGAATACCAGAGGCAGGGAGCTCCTGCCTGCCTGCCACAGGGACAACATGGCACCAGTCAGCTAATTGGCAACATCTCATCTCTTGTAGGGGAAACCTCTTCTCGCTCTTGCTGAGTTTTTGCTGAGCTCCTGCTGTCACACTTTTCCTCTAATTTAAGAAAGCAGAATATGGTTCTGACACCCTTTGTTTGAAAATTTGCTAGCCCCTGTTCTAATCAGCTAACACTTTAAATCACAGCTGCCTTGATTTCAGAGAAGTTTTACTTGTAGGATAACTTTCTGTTACCATTTTGTATTGGCTTATTCATGTACCTGCAATGTACCCAGGCCTGTGTTGGACAATGCTTTTCCTTCTGTTTCCTACATGTCGGCAGACCCCATGCAGACTCTCACCCCTGATCTTTTTATACTGGTCACAGCAGGACTTTAAAAAGGATATATTTTACTACACAGATGAGCAATCACTTTCAAACCCCTTTGCAGCATTTTCCTACCCACTGCGCTTCAATTCACAATTTGATGCCATTCAAAAATAGCAGTCTCTTGTCTGTGTATGATATTGCAGCCTGTCTTAGGGTAAATGCTTAATCTAAAATCATCACCACTTAATGGTGTATTCTTTTCCCTGTAGTGCAATTTAAAACAGTAATACAAAGAATATTTTAGAGAGCTTGATATATGCCTAGCTGATTATCTCCCTCACTTCTCATCTCCTGATCTTTGATATATTTTGGATTTTGACCCTGTCTGTCCTGTAGAAACTTGTACGTAACATGAATCGACTAGCTAAGAGCTAATGATGTTCACTGCCTGAAGTGGACCGAACGTTCTCCTGGCCAAGGTCTGTTCTTCCATGGTGTTTGGAAAGAGTATCTGCCTGGCATTGTAAAGTAAATGAAATAAACAGAAATAATTTGTATGTGGTGATTGATGGTGAGGACAGTGGGTTTTAGTTCCAGCGTTATTACTGACCTGTTGCATCATTTTGAGAGTTTCACTTAATTTATATGGATCTGACCCACTTGTAAAATAGCTATAGTCTTCCTCGCTGACCTCACAAGGTAAGTTAGATTTGGGCCCTGGCTATAACTGACCTTTCAGTGCTTGTGTTCTCTTCAGGTATAAAAAATAATTTAGCCCTATGTGTCTTATTTTGACCAAGAAAAATAATACGCTTTTGGGGAAGTGTCAGGGGAAAACTTTCCTTTGTGTGCCACAGGGCAGTAGATTGCCTCAAAGAACATAGTAAGCAGAGGAATCATATGAAATTGCTGGCCTAAAAAGGGTAACAAAGCTTAGGAAGAAACCATATTTTCTTTGAGTCTTTCTCAGACTGTTTCACTCTCCATGCCTAGAACAGACTGGCCTGAATTAATTGAGGCATTTAGCACAAGTTAAAATCCTCTACAATAAAATCTACACAAGAGAAAAGTATTATTATTCATTTTCAGAAGAGCATATTTAATATAATTTAAGTTATGTGTCAGGTCATATAAGAAGTCAAGCCGATTTTTATCAGGAATTAATATCTCTCAGCTCCTCTGGTTAGCAGTAGATTGATTTCAAGAACTACACCCTGCTCCTTCACGAGTTTTATCTAGGTCATCTTGGTACATGCAAGTATTCCACTGAATTTAACAGAGTTACTCTCATGAAGTTTTAGGACCTCTTTCTGCAGCTCAACAATAAGAATATTTAGCCTATGCTTTATGCATTTGTCTGCAAACATTGTAATATCTTGCTGCTATCATGAAAAATGAAGATTTCTGTGTTCTGGAGCAGAAGCACATAGAGCAAATAGCTATATAGATATAGCATATCCCGTTAGAGAGAAACATTTTTTCTTGTTTTTTCTCAAAAAGTATATATTTGGTAGGTAAGTAACAGTAACTCCAGAGTGTGGTAATTTGCTGGGTTGGCTGCCTATAGATAAATGTCTTCAGAGGAAATACTATTTCAGCTATTTCAGGGTTAATTAACAGACTGCCATTAGTAAATGACCACTTAATAAAAGGTAACTTAATTCTACATTCAAATTATAAATCCATTACAATATAATGTTTGCATTAATGCTTTTTTTTTTAAGTCTCTTTTACTAGTTAACTAACATTAGTTGCTAAGTAGATGTTAACTTTAGAGTTATAAAAACACATCACATGCCCCTGGAAAAATATTTCAGCAAGTGTAGATGGTGTTAATATTTAAAATAACTCTGTAACCACTTCCTCCCTGATATTTTTAGGGACAAAGTGAGATCAACTGGTGTACACATGTATTGCTTATAAGCCAAGCAAGAAAAGAAATACAAAATATAGGTTCTTAAAGAAGTATTAAGTTATGTACATTTCACATATTGGGTCAGAATCTGTTTACTTTTTTTTTTCCTGGCAGCAAATTAAGAGAAATTCTGTTGGATCCATCTGAACTATTCTGAACATACAGCATCTGAGAGAGAACAGGATTCACCCACATTGTAATGTAAGAGACATCTATGTAACTTTCTGCTGACCCATCAGAGGTAGGATTTACCTTGCACCATTAGCATCTCTTGTTAACCTCACACAGGAGAACCTCAGGAGACGTGAACCGAGTGGCCTAACGCTGCAGTGTGGGCTGGGGAAGGAGTGAGAGATGAGCTGAGAAGGAAGGATGGGGGTGGACAGCAAGTCCAGGGCAAACACTGCAGACACACTCCATCACTTCTCCACCCTCGGGCCAGAGTGACGATGTGCGTTGTGGCTTCCTTGTCTTTTCTCTAGCGTTACTCAGAGCTCCCAGCCACCCTTAGGAGCAGCCACCATCACTGTTTGATGTTGCCAGGATGTTGGGGACAAGGGAGAGAGAAAAGCCTATGCTGTACAGGGGCTGTTTTGTGGAGAGACAATAATCCTTCAAATCAATCTCAAAACAGTTTGTGGGTAACGAAAGGTGAGAGTAGAAAAGGTGAAGCAAATGCTGGCTTCCACAGGGTGACTGTCCAGCAATCTTTTCCACGGGAACATGTGGGACATTTCCTTCCTCTGTGGAAAGAAATTTATGTTCTTACAGAAATGTTACATTCCTACTGCAATGTGTAGTGGGGCAAATACTGATTTTTCTTTAGGATTTTTTGAAAGTCTCATTACAGAATATACATATGTTTTACCTTTCCTGCATTTTGTATCCAAGTAGTGGTCTGCCTCAGGAGGATGCTTGCAATTTACTGTAAATGAAGAAAGAAAAATGAGAAGAAACAATGGCAAAGAAAAAACTAGGTGGGAACTATGGAATTCTGAGTTTGTATATTACATTTTTGGAGACAAATTCTCCTTTAGGTGGAAATAATCCTCCCAGAGATTTTCCCAAACATTTATTGGATGTAAGAAACAATGGGTATAGATTAAACAGAGTCCTTGAGTTAGAGCTGGTTCATCTCTGCCAAGTTCAGAGGACACCCCGAATGAGATCCAACCTACCTGCAAAAGACAGGGGGAACTTATGTCCCTTGTGGCTTGAACAACATAATTAACCTGCACGGGAAACTGGCTAGAGCGGAAGCATGTGTGCTGGATAACATTTACATCACAACACTACTTCCAAGTTAGCCATTCATTTTCTTCACCTTAACATGGGCAGGGGTTAAAAGACAGAAAACGAACAAGCATTTCACAATTAGAGGTGAGAGTAGGACATCAAGTGTACAAGGAAAAAGCCTATAGAAATTGCTACTAGTAATGAGTGTCTCCAAGAGCTTAAGACTGCTGAGTGCTCTCAGTAGCACTTTGCCTTCTGAAGAAATTGCAGAATGCCATCTCTCTTGATTACATCTGTGGAAATGGATTTCTTTTCGTGCTCATTTTCATATTAAATCTTAGAAAGCAAGGGGAACTGAAGCGTAAGATGATATATTTCATGAAGGAAGGTAGAAGTATGTCAGGGCTTCTTGCAATTCAGTGTTCAGATGTTAATTTTTCTATTACATTGAAACTTTTCTTTGTGTAACTGACATTAAGACAGTCACATCCAAATTTGGGAAAGTGATACGACTGCAGAGGTAATCCAGCCAAAATCTGAGCAACGACTGAGAAGCGCAATAAGATCTGATGCTCTTCAAGGTGTTGCAGTCCTTCATTTAGCATTGCTGTTTATTACCTCAACAGCTATTGGCAATAGCATCTTCACTTTCTTGCCAGATGCCTTCTGGTGCACGGTATTTTGCTTGTGTGACAAAACTTGTTATAAACAAAGGAGATGGAAGATTCAAACAATGACCATAATCTTATCAAGGAGCTCCTCCCTGAGACTATAGGCTGATAGTTACTGTGCTGCTATACTAAAATGTAATAGGATGCCTTAAATCTCCGAGTACAATTTCTGTAAGTATGTTCACTGGAAAAGAGAACACTAAAGGCTATCATAACATGAAATATTATCAAAATGGGATAGTGTTGATTTAGGTACCAAGTTTATACATTTCATCACATATGTAATCTACTCTGATCAGCACTGGGGCATTTATTCCTCTTTAGAATTTCTAGTAGAAATGGTGTATAGAAGAGTAGTAAACAAATCTGCTGTTTGGAAATGGTACTCGTATAAATCCACATGCTATTAACAAAGGTAACAGTGTAATAATAAAAAGGTTAAAATGTCAGGAAATATGTCAAAATGTTTCTTTAAAATTAAATCTGTAGTTGCTGATCGGGTACTCGGATTCTAGCATTTTTCTCACCTGACATTTTATTTATTCTATTTTCCAGTCTGTGAGATCAGGTAGTATGCATATGAAAAATATTTATTGCATTCTGTAGTGCAATACATACAGGCAATCGAATCGCTATGTGTACATTTCAATAAAATAAGAAATACATTCCTGAAGTTCCTTTATTTGCCAATCAAGCAAAACTCCTAAAAATGTAAGAAAAACAAACCATCTCCAGACAAAGTAGTAGTCTGAAATCTCTGATATGTAGTGTTAAAACAGAATTGGCTTGTAAAGAAAGGCAATTTTCTTTTTTTTTTTTTAATGGTGGGTTTAGTGAAAAAATAATTGTCCTCTCCTGCATTTGGTGGCTGGGCTGAAATACATATTTTAATTGTATTTGTGGATGTTCAGAAATATTAGCAAGGATTTAAAGTACCAATAACTGAGCAGAAATACTATCTTTCATGATGGTCCAATTTTGGCCCACATAAGATGAAGTACTTCAGTGTGGGGTGTCCCTCCCTTTACACCCTTTCCCAGCCAGTAGCTGCCATAAAAAACCATTGTAATATTGTTGCATTGTAAGCACAATAATCGTGTCACACACTCAGGTGATAGTGTAAACCGTAAATGTCTGTTATGGCCACAATAACATTTTCAGTGTAGGAACCAAGACAAGGAAGAAAAGGAACTGAAGAAAATAAGGCTGTTATACAGAGATCATTCTAGTTGCCAGTGAAGAACCACCTCCAAAAAGATGCTTTTCCCTTCGCAAAAACCTAGTCAAACCTTCACTGCCTCTTGTTGAGGGGTATTTCTACAGCACCATTTTTTGTTCTGCTCTAAATCGATGATTTCATTGATTTATCTGGCTTTTTGATAGGACCGTCATTTATTATAGTGAAGAGATATGGGACTAGGCAGAACAATCAAGAAGAGGAGAGGTGAGAGCAAGTGTGCAAAAGATAAAGCATTTATGGAAAAGGTTCATGGAATAATAAACTATTAAAAACTTCCCTAGGGTATTGGTTTTATATATACTGTACAGTTTAATAGAGAATTGTAGCATATAATACAAGTCAAAAATCTCATAGAACTAATATGACTTTTTAGTGGGAATAAATGTTTTGTTAGAGCAATTTCTAGGGCATTCCATTTCGTTAGAAATGAAGTCATTTATCAGTAATGAAGAAATAAAACTGAACAAAATATACAGCCAAGTATCTTGAAGTATAGACCCGTTAATGGTGCCAAGCAGACCAATGCTATGCTAAGCAGACAATTTTTAGTTGATTATTATCACTTTAACAGTGCAAACTTTTTAGTGCATTTTGTTTAATTTGATCTACCATTACATATGATGAATATGAAAAGAACAGACATATAACCACATGCAGTTGTGTAGTCAAGGAAAAGCACAAGTGAACAGACGGATCCTTCCTCTAATTTGGCAAAATAGAAAATACCCAGTTCTGCTTGCCTTACCGCAGAACACCAGATTTCAAGTGTAGACAACACTTCATTTTACCACTACCTCACTGACCATAATTTGAAGGGGTATTCATATGTAAATATATTTTTGCCTCTTAACATAAAAACTAGGCAATTAATTTTCTTCTAACATCTCCGTTCCTTCCTGGTCCCATCCAACTAAACAAGGTAAGCTTGCTATGAAGTATTCCTTTTATTTGCTCTTCAGCTGACCATGTACTGGTATGTTGTAAGTTGCTCATGCTTAATCAAAACCCCATCAATGACTGCCTGAAGACCAATTTGTTCAACCTTTTCTTTGGAGATGAGATCATAGCACAAAGAGGCGAATTTTTCCATCCTCATGCTACGTAGTGCCTCACCTTGCTCATTCCCCCTGGATCAGTGGCACTGTACAGAGAAGCAACAGTGACAGGACACAGCTCTGCATTGCAAGTTCCCGAGAAGTCCCAAGGAAGAAGGGAGAGGAGCACTGTGGAAGGAGGAGCCTGGGAAGGAAAGGTGTCTGACAGTAACACTTCCTTTCCTATAAAATGCTCTTCATCAGCCAGTTCATCTGTTTTTTTCTGGAGCCATGTTTGCAAGCTGGGTGTCACAGTTTCCCTACTCTCTGCCTAAGTGCCTGTCCTCCCAACACACTTCCAGCTAAATCCAGACTCCTCGTTTAGGTAATCCTTGCAAGGTTTCCCATAACGTAGGCATCTTCATTGTCCCTGATAGATGCCTCTGCTACCCAGTGCTAGATGGGTAGGTGCAAATGGACACAGAGTTTTAGTAATGTGTTAATAAAAAACCTAGATCAAATTAAGATCAAAATACCTTCCACAAGGTTAACATAAGAAGTGATGTGTTGAGTTAACTTACACTAAGGAATAAATGGCAAATGCCTGCTTATATCTGTAAGTGGGGCTTTCATGAATAATCCAGCATGCTTGCTAATGATAATGAAAGTGCCTATGTCTTATATATTAGAATTACTTTCCCTTCGTCTCTGCAGGCTAAAAGCTTTGCCTATTGTTGCACACCACACTAGGATGAAGAACTGCTACGGCAAGGCTTGATTTTTATGTTGATAACCTACTGCAGCTAGAGGTGAGTTCTTGTTATTTGCTTTCCCACAAGCCCACAAAAAATGGTACCGCACTCCTATGTCATAGTAAAAAAAAAAAAAATTTAGATGTTTTATATTTATCAGTTAATGGATATCTTTTAACAACATATACTTAAGAATTAAAACCAACCAAAAATCTGCAAAAAGCAACTCTGCTGGTTACCTCTATGGTGTTGGCCTGGTGGAGTCATTACAAGGGGGATCCTGGCTTTAAATGCAGAATTCAGTTGATGCATGTAGTACCACACTAATTTTTAAATTTATATCAGGAGGTCAAACACAGAAATGGTGGTGAATAATCAACTCTTTTTATAGAAAAATTATACTGACAGGAATAACCCCGTGAATTACAAAAGCAAAAGCAGTGTGGCAGTGGGAAGAGATAACAGATTAGTCAGTTTATTAGGGCTTCTAGAGTTTGTAGCTTACCCAAGAGACATTTTAGTTACAGGCTAATCAACTGGAAAAGATATTTGAAGAAAAAGGGTATCCTAGTTGATATAGTTCACAAAGCATTAGTTAAGCCTCATGAGTCTGATGGACAACAAATTATTGTTGAAACAGCTCAAATCCAAAGAACATTTTTCTGTGTCGTTTGTTTCAACTTGTTCTTCTTTGTCACCTAAGATCAAGGCAGCAGCTCTGCAGCACGCATTTATGGGCCACATCAGTGACAAGTTTACTCTCTTACTATTTCCCTCATACCCCTTTCCTGTCTGAAATAAAATGGGCAGGGACTACCTCTCTCGAACAACGGCAGATTTACACTGGAACAGCCTGATGCTCACTAATCTAAGACCATTTTACATTGCTCTGGCAGCATAAAAGAGACTTAAATGGATGTAAAAGGGTAACTTACTTTAATTCCCCTGTTATATTGCCGCTGATGTGTAAAGCAGCTTCAGAGTAACCAACAATCCAGACCTAAACGTTAACGGTTACAGTTTTATTGCATGCACTGTATTGCTACAAATCTGTTACTTGGGATATTCAGTCCTGTTGCCAAGACACAAGAAGATTTACAAATTAAACCACAGTCTCTACAGTATTATCTCTATATATTATACTTATGTGGGGTCAAAGTACACAGAAACTGTGTATGATTAGCAAATTGCAGCTAAGCATTTTAATTCAACATCAGTCTGTCAGACAACTCCCCAGGGCACAAGATGAGATGCCAGGGTTTATTTGCTTTGTTTGCTAGACAAAGATTTCTCTGGGAACTGCTCTGGATATATATTTTAGCCAGAGGAGCTTCAGAAAGACTTTGAGATTTCTATTGTTCTCAGTATAGATTTGCCTTGAACCTTCAAACACAGCATGGCCGGCAACAAGAAATTGCTTTGACCTGTTACTGATATAATGTTACAGTAGAACTCAAGCAAGCCATACAGGACTGGGCAAAAGATAGAGTAATCCAGTATTCTGTTTCTACCTATGGTCAAACATGGATGCCTGAGGATTGAGATGAACGTACATGGTCCTCCACTGAGTCTCCCTCACCCTTCAGCCTTTTGCGGCTCAGGGGATTCCCAAACCAGACTTGGTTTCTGGGCACTGAGCATCCCTCCACAGATTTCCCTTACAAAAGTTCGCACCATCCTCACCCAAATGCCTGTAAACTGTAAACTGGCAGCATTCACAACGTCCTGTGGCAAGGAGTTCCTCAGGCCCGTTACCGATTGCATGATAACCATCTCCTTTATTTTGAATTTGTTTTCTGTTAGTGCTATCTGATGTCTTTTTGCTCTTGTAGTGGAAGAGAACAATCAATCCATTCTGTCATTGTCACTCATTGGTTTAGATCCCTCAGGCATCTCTTTTTTCAGTCTGAAGGATTCCCGTCTATTTAATCCTGCCTTCAACTGGAGTTGTTTCAATAACTTTGACGAGCTTGTTGCCATTTTCTGAACCTTTCCAGCTCTCCTGTATCTTTTGAAACGCAGAGACCAGAAGAGTGTGAGGTATTCAAAGATGGGAAATGTTTCTCTGTTGTGTTCTCTGTTCTTTTCCTCACAATTTCTAACACTATATTAACTCTTTTTGGCTGCAGTTGGGCACTAACCAGAAATTTTCATAAGACTGTCTACTACAAACTCAAGATCTCATTCTCTAGCGTCACTAGTAAATGTAGAGTTTGTGTAAACTTAAGGGGTTTTTTCCCTTTTGCACTTGAGTTACATTGAATTTCAATTGCCATTGTGTTATTGATAAGATCATGGGATCTTTCACCATTATTTCTGAACTGGACTTTTTCAATCTCCCACGTCAGTTAGTACCAACAGCAGTTTTTCATCTCACTGCTTATCGCCTTTCCCAGATTGTTTATGAATATATTGCACAGCATAGATACCAGCATTAATCCTGCAGAGCTCTTCACTGGCTGTCTCCACTGCAAAATCATTCACTTGCTCCTATCCTGTGACAGTGGTCATTTAGCAATCTTTTATCTGCACAAAGATCTTTCTTCTTGTGCCATTGTCACAAGGTTTCATTAAGAGACTTTATGCCTAACCCAAAATCTTCTGGAAACATAGATGGACTCCATCAAGTCAATCACCCTAAACAATGATTAGAGAACTCCAGGAGGCTTGCAAGACATGGATTCTCCTTACAAGAGGGACTTAGCACTTCATCTGGTTATTATATTTCTCCACCATTTCTCTTATAGCTCCTCACTAGTCACTAGCTCCTCAAATCTAATCTGGAAGGTGCTAATTTTTCCCATTACAAATATAATGGAATGGCTGTATTGAATTAGTAGTCTTTTATCTCCTATTTCTTGTGTAAGTCTCCTCTGTTGTAATGGCAGGCTATTCAGACTGTCTACAGGATTATGGTGCTTTGAGTATCCCGTCGTATCAGTATCACATTGGGCTGAATTCAGCACCGTTGAAGTAAAGGTGATCTTAGCCACTGGATTTGATATAATAAGGACAAAATTAATTCTTGCCTCATATTATCACAAAGGCTGAGTGCTCTTTATAATTTTTTCCCCCAATTATAATTTTTATCACTTTGTGCAACTACTAGTGCGCTCCTTCAGTCTGAATGGAAAACACCCTTAATTTAAGATGTACTTAACTTATTCACTCCTGATGTTTTATCTCCTCTAGTCCTGACACGTAGCCTCATTCATTTGATATCCAGTCCTGCCACATCTGTACCTATTCCTTCCTATCCCTTCCACTGTTCTCTGCTCTCCTGCTTAAATCATCATGTGCCGCAAGCCTGACTCGCTGTTCTTCTACAGTCTACAGTCTTCTGATTCTGGGCTGCCTGTGTTTGGATTACAACCAGTATTTCTTCAGTGCCTGAGCAGACCCAATGTTTGCAAATTCCCAAACCAAACAGAGCCTGGAAGTGACTACTCTCGTTTTTAGTACGTCTATTTCCTTTCTTTTCAATTTCTCAGTGACAGATATCTCCATAATTAGGAAATCAGCTTTCTCTTTGAGAAATAGGTAAATGGTATTCATTTGAATTCACATGACAGAAATCTAAGGATTTGCACAGAATCTACTCACCCCTCAAATGAACGTAAGTAACAGCATGCAGACACAGAAAGCTATTGCTCTATGCACCACCTCAAGGCAGGCTATTCCCATAATTATCTTGCTATCTTCTCATTAATCAATGGTAAGCTTTGTGACAGGAATACATTTGAAAAAAAAGGAAGCTGCCTAGAAACAAAGAGGACCACAAAATCTAGAAGGCTCAAATGTCCTTTACCTTTCCTGTGGTGCTCCTTGGAGGCTAGAAAGCCCTTGTCTTAGGAGGCTCCAAGGCCACCTGTAGTGCCAGGCACTTGAACAAGGTTCCCCAAGTTGATACAAGGCCTTCGATATGCTCCCCTTTTGGTCTGTGCTCTCACACTGCTCCCACGCCTCCACCGCTGGTTTTGAGGGAGATCACAACTTAGGTTAATGACACAAACTCTTTTCCTGCATGTTACAATTTGGAAAACAACAAAAAACAATGCAAAGGAGCGATTTAGAGACTTCCTTCCTGTAATAGTTTCTTTTTACATTCTGCCATGGGAAGATGTGATATGGTCCATGGACAGCAGAGGAAGGGAGGGCTTTGGAAAGCTCTTGTCAGTGGCCCAGCTCAGTTTCCCCTGAAAGAGCTGAGTCTGCCAAGGCTAATGAAAGCAGGCAGCTGATGAGCACTTTTGAAAACACCACCATACACAACTTCTTCTCAGATAGACAGTTGTGGAGCAGGTTATAAAATGTCTGAAACTTCCTTTTCCTGGAGGAAAGTCAGCAAGCCCTGTCTCTCAAATTGTGTTGAGGGACAGCTCTCTTCTCCTTTTCTCATTACCATACCCTGATTAGAATTCAGTGTAAAGATCAGTGATAGCAGGACTGCTTCTGCTTGGACATATTTAGGCCACAAATATGCTGTTACATAATCAGATGATTTAATCTTTTCATAAAGATGCATTTCTTTATCATAAGAAGATACAGGGTTTGTTTGCTACAAGAAGTAATTGTTATACTTTAATAATAGAAGTCTGGGTTGTTTATTCAGAGTCAAGGCTTTTATGACTCCTGAGCCAGTGATGCCCAGTAATTAGATCTGTAGCTTTTGGCTCCTTATTATTCAGTGCTACTGTATCAGAAGGATTACATTTATATATTGGTGAGTCAAAGAAGATTTTTCTTTTATGAATACTGAACTTCTGAGAGGTTTTTTGAATTAATAACAGTGGAATTAATGCTTTGAAGGTATTTTTATTAAAATGGTGATCTCGGTGGACACTATGCAGTAGCGCTGGTTGAAAAGTAGGACATGTATTGGAGAGGAAATTCAAAGATTTTTTTTTACATTTGTTTTAATCACAAGTCAAGGCAAAATGTCAAAAAAGCTCCCGAGTTTTCATGAACCAACATATTATAAAATATTTAGAGATGATAAGGCTCAAACTTCTTTTTAAGGGTGCAAAAGAGTAAATGGTAAATTTGAAGGAAATCCTTTTGTCCCTTCCACAGTAAAATGTTTTCATAAAGCACTTTAAAGAATGTGGTGAGATGGATAGATTCTCCTGCAACATTTTAATTCACTTCACTCATGTCTTTCCATTGGAAAAATCTTGGAAAAAACTTCTGAGCAGTTGTGCTGTGCACAAAAGCTATGGCTTACCCTTGCAAAGATGTGCAGAATTTGGAAACATTTTGCTTGAGATGAGCTTCTGCCAAACTGTGCAGCATTAGCATTGTGCCACGATATCACAGGGATGAGCCTCCACTGAACTAGGCACTTCTCTGCAGAAGACAAAGACAGCCCCATCCCAAGCGGTGTGCAGTTCAGATGCTGTCACTCTCAGTACAGCAAACAGAGCACAGCACAGAGGCAGCTGTGCTGGAGGAAAAGGCAGGAAGTCTGCAGCAGAGCAAAGACAAGAACCTGTGCTTGCTCTCAGGTTAGTGCCTTGATCAAAAGACTATTCTCCCACCTTTGATTTGCTTTCAAGTCACACGGCTTGGAGTTTCTGTTGAACTTCAATTTTGGACAAAGCTCCCCTCATTTTTAACTGTGAGCCTATCAGAAACATTTATTTCCCTAGAGTTTATTTTGGTTTATTTTTCCTAGACTACTGGAAACTGCCATTCAGCTACTGAGATTAGTGAAGAATCATAAAATGATCCGGATATCCTTAGCTACTTAAGTATTTCCACACAGGAGATGATCAGGGAACTTCTAATGGGGACCTAAACAACAGGGAATTGGGTGCCTTGAGATGTGGTTACGGATGCATCATAGACCTTCAATTTACAGCAAGTTTCAACAGCGGATCACACTAAGTGATAAATACTCTGTTCACTTTTCATTAAAAGTTTTGCTGCCATATGCAGAGTCCAAGAGCTTAATAACTGTCTTAATCAGGTGTAAATTTCTTCTCTAGGTCAATATTCTTAATAATGGGGAATTGGCAGATACTTCCTCCTTCTATAAATATTATCACTGCTGAATTTTTTTTTGAGATTTTGTGATCCTATTTGTTACAGAGTGTACATTCTTGGGCAAAGGAGATTTCCCTAAGGGCAGGATAACAGTTAAATGAAATGTAAATGCAGGGATTGCATTAAGATACCATAAAGTACAATACTATAAATATTTTAAGTTACTTTACGTTCTGTGTTATGATGTGTGCGTGAGCAAATTTATCCTGTTTCAATGCAGAATTATGTGATGCTTAACAATTTATCGATGCTTATCAAATGCAATACACTTCAAATAGATGCATAATATCCAGAGAGAATATTAATTCAGGACAGCATTTCTAAACCACATGGCAAATGTGTACATTTCCTTTGCATCCTGCAAGTACAGAAGTAAAGAAACCGTTGCCACTTACTAGTCTTGCTGTCTAATGATACATCCTTGGCCATAGCTTTTATCTCAACAAAAGAGATACTATTAGTATTTCTGTTTTAAAACAATAGGGAAATAAGCTGATTATTGCAGTCAGGGCTATCCAGGGACCTCTTAAAATGTAGCATGCTACTAAGGATGCCCAAGTAAGAGAATAGTGTTTAAAACCTCCTTTTCTTGATTGCTTACACATTTAAATACACAGACAATGCCCCAAATCTGCTGTACCTAGAGCCTATGTGTTCATTCATGCCTCGCAATGTCAATCAGTGAAAGACACTTTCTATAGTTACTGAGGGTAGAAACAGGAGATGCTAACTTCTGCTCCTCCATCTCACAGCTATTGTTTTTACCTGTGCTTATGCTTGCTCAGAAAAAATCCCCAGAATATAACCTTTTTGTCTTGTAAGAAACAACAACATGTACCATAGATTGTGCAATGAAATGTTCAAATATCCATGACGTTTCCATGTATTATTTAGGCGTTTTTTTTCCTTGATTAAATTTTCATCTCTAAGACCCTGATTTTGTTTTGCTGGATTCATGTATTTGAAAGACCCCAGTTGTTTTAAACAAAGCTACAGATAACTTGTCCTTTGAAAAATCCAGAACACATGTAATATGAAACAGTCCACTTGTCATGTTTCCCAGGGCTAAAGGCTTTTTTGCAACTACTTAACCTCTTCTCCTGATTTACATAAAAGGTTTATATGCCACCATCTAATTCCATGGCAATTTATTTTTCCTTCTATATAGGAGTAAAGTAGCAATCTTTTTCTTTACTGTTTTTTTTTTCTTTGAAAAACTGAATAACAAATCTGTGTTTCTGTACTATGAAGTGAATAATCTGGCTGATTGAAAAGGCTCACAACAATTCTTTAGGAAATTCTGTATACTTTTTTTTTTCTTTAAAGAAACGTCCCTTTTCTACAAAATGGTCCCTCCAGATTAAAGTAGTATTGCTGCAGTGGTTTTGGACATTGATTTACAATAAAGCTGTATATTGTTTGAAAGGAGGAGATCTAGAGGGCAGCACTCAGAACAAAGCTGCTATGGCTTTTATAAAGTCAATAACACATTGCAAAAAGCTCTGTGCTACAGAACGGCTTGAGTTCCCTATTGGGAAACCCAGTGGCTTTCAATCTTGTGCCTTAATGTACCTGATATTTGAACTTCTCTCTCCACACCTTAATCATGAAGGCAGTTTAAGTCAACACAGACTACCTTGCAGTTGATTAGTGAGGAGCACATAGGGACCGCGGCCGAGCCACGGGAAACTGATCACTCTGTATCATCTCTCCACAGCCCAGGTAGTCGAGTCTGCAGAGGAAGGATGCCGGGGAGGTGACATTCTGCTCAGGATTTGCCTCCCACTCTTTTCAACACAATCTCCCATTTCCTTTGTAACCCCCATGCCGTATTACAGCTGGAAATAGTAAATCTAAACCTATTCATTGTACAAGTAGACTTTCAACCCCTTCATTCCTCCTGCTCACAGAAACCTGCGCCCCCAGAACACAGCAAGGAGGGGAGATGGTGGGCTTGAGGCATCAACACCCCTTCCCCATCCAGCCCTGTCTTTCTCTTCACTTCTGCACAGAGCAGCATTGCTCACCACTGTGTATGCTCCAGTGTCCTCATCACAGTAACAGAATACAAACGACTAAGGAGAGGAATTTAGGTGGAACAAAGGACTTCCACTGACCTACTGAAGGGAACAGAGAGAGGAGAAGTTTTGCTTGTTGTGTGCTGTGCCTTTAGACAACACTTGGAGCCTTTGTCCAGCAGCTACCTCTGTCTTTAATTTCCCATCTCTTTCTCTGCGCTGCTCTTTATGAAATGGTAATGATAGTGGTAAAACAAATGCAAATAAATAATGGATAGATGAATACATCTTGGGATGAATAAATGATGGGCGTCACGCTGACTTTCCAGAGTAAGAGTTGTTGCAGTTCATACTTGAGAGGGGTTGTCTTGGGGGGGTTTCTCCTGGACCTGCCAGCACTCACGCTGCCATGCCACAGGCACCAGGAGGAGGGTCTGCCAGGAGGAAGCAGCCCATCTGCACTGGCAGGGGTAGGGACAGGGACATGGGCAGGGTCTCTGTTGCCATAATACACAGGAGGCAAGGCGGTGTGAGAGGCTCCTGAAGTCAGGGCCCTCGTGAGAGGTAGGACTCCTGGAAGAAAATACACATTACAAAGGTAAAAAAACCCACAGTAGCCTAGATTAGTCCAAACTATGCCCTTCATTTGTTGCTGGCATCCAGAGGGAGCTGAGCAAAGCATCTGCAATCAGTACTTTTCCAGCATCCCCAGCAGGCCTTCTCCCATCCGTACGCGAAGCCCTGCAAATGAATTGCTTCACTCTCCCTATTTCCCTATGGGGTTTTCCACCTCTTTCCTTGTAGCCGAAGGAGAAAAATTAAGATTCCCTGCTAATGTAAAGTGTCACAGCTCCACAGGCTTCAATTTTTTCCCATCAGAGAGGATCAGATGTTGACATAGAAATGCCAGAGAAATAGAATCAGACTCATCTCCTACCCACAGACAGCATAAATTGTTAGAGAGTCTCTGATAAGGGAGTTGAATGAAGCCCAGACCTCAAAAGAATAGTCCTTTTTTTTGCGTCAAAATGGGAATGAGTCTGAATCAGTTTCTAAATCAAACTGCATCCAGATATGAACCAAAACAACTTCAGTCACAGATGGATCTTCACCACAAGAAACTGCAACATGAACTGGTTGAATTCCCTGCCTGTGGCAGAAAGGACAGTGAGGAGGTTTGTGCTGGTGGGGATGGGTATCTACACAGAGAGCAGATTGCTATGGCAGTGTGTGTCAGGAGGGTGCCAGGACAGTGTGGAGGGACATAAAGCTCAGAAACTTTCCAAAAAGGCATGGCAGATGTCTCTGGTGCTGAGATACACCACCACCTCCCTTTGCCAGCAGCAGAAGAACCATCCTGTTGTTTAGGGAAGATGTCATAGGATCTCATCCTTGACTAATAAGAACCCAGCGTATACCAAAAATTAAACAAATTGCCATCGGTGGAGACCCAATTCAAAAGATGGACCTTTTAGCTCTCAGCAGAGTCTAGAAGGGTCAATGGTGGACTAAACCAGTTTGAGCCCACAGGCAGATGCCCCCTTTCACTGCAATCCAGAAGCAGTACTGTGTCAGCACGTGCTGGTCTTCAGCTGTGACCAGCAAAATATTGCATTATCCCTTAATATATCCAATCTTTGGCTGAAATCCATCTGGTTGTGCTGAAGGAAATCTACTTCTCAGTTATCCAACGTACTCCCAATTTTTTCCATTTTACTAAATTCGCTACATTTTTACTAAAAATTTGAGAGCATCTTAATAAAACATGCTTGTCTGCATATGCTCCCTTCAACAAGAAAATTCTATTCCAATTCAAAATAATATATGAACTTTTAATTGTAAATTCTTCTGTTAACTATTTTTATAGTTATATAGAATACATATATACACATGCCACATATAGTATATATTATCTATAGTAGTGGATATAATATATATCATAGATCTTTTAGAATGTTATTTGTATATATTTGTATATACTGTATATATGTTTGTTAAGATAATTCACTATTTACATTGATAGAATTATTTGGCAAAGCATAAACATGCAACATTGTGCTTTTTGCAGAATAATAAAAGAATCATTGATCTTTCAAAGCAGATCTATCATAATAGTCACACGAATCTCTCTAAAGCATACAATACGACATACAATAAAACAATCCAAATGTAGTGAAGCTGGAATATTAAATATGATATTAAATTTATAGTAAGGGAACTCAACCTAACAATACTGACAATATTGCTGTCACGAAAAAGAAGTTTTAGCCAAAATGTAATTACTAAAATGGGGCAGAGGCAAGAATGTATTTCAAGAAAATATGTTACTCTTTAAATTCAACCTTTTCTTTTCCTAGCTGATCTTAACCCCAGGTTCTAAAGCCTCTATAAATGCTAAAGGTTATTATGTTTTCTTACTGCCTGATAACAAACATTTAATTACCTTGGTGATAATTTCAGCACAAAATGCTCTAGAAATGCAAACTGAATGAATCACCACTAACTCAGACTGTAAAATAACAAGCTCAAAAAAAAGTATTACTTTAAAAGATAAAAAAGCAAGTTGGAGGTCTCTTTCAAAGTCAGACCAAAGAGAATGTTCAGTAAGCCAACAGTAGCTAAAGCTTAACTTACAGTAGGCAGGCAACTTTCATTTTACATAATACAAAAAAAACTGTAACAGGTTTCATATCCTACTGTGATGCATGTTGTTCCTTTTATGATTATTCCATATTTACAGGGAAAATATGCTGCTAAACTATGTCTAACCTAAGGACTTGGATGTGCCTCCATGCCATAGCCGCATCATCATTCCTCTTTGTTGGGCTATGGCTCCATTAAGCCCTAGACCCCTTGCTGTCTCCAGCATTTTGGGGAATGAAACTTAGGTACCTGACCCAAAGGGAAGAACTGTTATACCTTAGCTATGTCCCTAATTTAAGCACCTGAGCAACCAGGATTTCTCAATGCATGTAATTCCTCACAGTCTTGATAAAGCTGAGGTTTGTATCACAAGGTCCCACCACATGTTCCAGGTTTTGGCTGTAGTCTGCACAGATGTTTTACAGTGCATGAACTATGGACATTACTCTTTCTCATTTTCTTGTATCCTCCCTTGTACACAACCCATATGCTGAAACTTACCTTTTATTTACATTTTTTGTAGGTAGATTTCTTTATGTGTAACCTGGTCTTCAAGATCAAGCTGTGCTTATGTACTTCTGTGCGTATTTTTCATTCCATTCCCTCAATATTGTTTTCATATCCTGGGCACATTTAATCTAAGATGAATAAGGAATCCCCAAAATAATTTGGTTTCTACAAGTTTTTTTAATATAGACAGTCAAGTAGATAGGAAACCCTACTCAGAGCCTGGACTGAGGGAAAGGCAACAACATTCATTTGCACATTATTAGACACAGGAGAATATACAGAGGAGACAGAGAGAGACAGAGATACTTTCGAATGACACTGCAATGGGGAAAACATCCCACTAAATTTACACCTTCTAAAATCTATGCTAAAATCAACCAATTATGATTGGAAACAAGACTTGATTATTTTTGGTGGTCAGAGAAGTCATTGTTGTCCCACCTTGGATCCCACTTTATCTCCTCCCTCCATATCACACAGCACAGAGCTTACCAGCCAAGAACAGCGAAATTACAGCGAACAGTTATACTCTACATATAGGTAACCTACTAGCTCACTCACAAGCTTTGTCCTATTTGTTAGCTCTAGGCATTTAGCCCGCAGAGGTGTTGCTTTAAAACAGACACTGACCAGAACTACAATGGACTCAATACCTTGTCCATGCTCCTACAATGTCTATGTTCATCTCACAACTTTTCATTTATAGCCATTTCTATCACGTTGTCATAGGCAAAACAGAAAATGCAAACTAATTTTTGACACTCTGTAGTGCCTTATGAGCTTTGACATTGAACTCAAAACGATTTACCTCTTAGCTGCTTGTAAACTCTCCAGTGAAGTTAGGAAACAATTTTGTCTGGAGAAAACCTGAAGCACAGTGCATTCCGAGACACTTGTTTAGTTTGTCATGACAGCTTCTTTGACAAAATGATGTTGAATTTCAAGAAGGAAAAAAGTGATTTAAATTTGCTGGTCTTTTTAGTGAGAATTAAGAATGAATCATCACGTTGCTATTTTAGCTTTAAATCTTCAAAGCCTCTGTCTTTAGCATCATTGAATCCCTGATCTAAATTATTTCTTCAAAGTTCTGTCTCTAAAGTCCAAAATTCACCCAATGCAGATTCACAGTGACTATGACTTCCCTGCATGCTATATGTGTTAGTAAGAATACAGTGGTATTTGTAATATTTGTCAAAATAATATAGTAACAAAAAAGAAAAATAATCTTTAACAGATGCTCTGTACTAACTTCAATAATTTAAAAATATCTGAATAGGTTACCTTTTGCTGCAGAAATATTTGCTGTCAAAACTAGCTCCAAGTTACTCTCCAATACAATTCTGATTACTTCATTTGATTTGCATCAGGGATAACTGGGCTCATAGTATTCCGCAATTTCTAGGTTCTTAAATCCAAAAAAGATTGCATAAAACCAGACCTATGAAAAAATATGTGCCTGGTATTTCTGAACAGTAGAATTTAGTTTCAAAAAGGGAACAAGATAAAATTATTTGTAAATGTTCCTCAATATGCAACTCAGTGGTCTGAGAACAATACTCTTTAAATTTCTTATTAAGAAGCTGATATATCCTGATCCTTACTAAAAACAATAGTAGAAAAGGCAATTCCCAGTTAAGATGGCTGTTATCCTTGTGACCTGATACATTTGCAATGTTACTAGATTTGAGATACTGGAAGAATTTCCCTGGGCAGATCAGATGATTCAAGGACCAATTATGAAATACTAGAGAAACAGCAGTTTTTAACATGGTAATGGTTGATAGTGCCTACTTCAGCACCAAAATTAAAAACAAAATAATTGAAGTTGATCCTGAATATTTCAAATTTTTCTTGTTTTACTCAAATGGTTTAGACAAGAGGTAAGTACTAAACAAAAATTTAAGAAGAACAGAACATCCTAGATCTGTTACATCAGAAAGAGCTTTAGGAAAATTAAAAAAAGCAGCATATTTCTGTATTTAAGATATATATTAATGTTTGTCTGTTTTCCAGTGTCAGAGACTACCAGGTCTAGAAGTGTTCTCTTTGTTTCACTCGAAGGCACTATGTGTCTTCTCTGCTAAAACCGAGAAGCCAGACTGCTTCCTTTTGGGTGTAGATCTCTCCCTGTCATCATTTGGTGGCTGGGGAATGAAGTGGGGGACGGAGCAGCAACCCCTCATCCCTGGACACACAGCCATGCTTCAGCTTCGTCTGAGGCACTGCTGGCTACCTTGCCACCATGTCAGCTGGCCCTCAACAGCATGCCAAATGGGAGAGGGCTGCTGTGGACTGCCTCTGCTCCCTACCCAGCCCAGCAGTGCCTAATGGGAACATCCCATTTTCTTGTGCCGTGCATCATTCATTCCGTGCTTCCTTTAAGAGCAACCTAGCATTTGAGACATGAACAGGTTTGCTGCAGTTTCTGGAGTACAGAAATGCCTAAGTGGAGCCCAGCAGCCTGTTTTTCTTCAAACAAAGGCTGACTTAAGCTGGTAGCTCACACATGAGGATTGCTTGAAGATGCATCAAAAAGTTTTAAAAGCAGGGACAAGACTGGCAGACGAGTGTGCTACTGATTTGGGATTGAGGTACAGGCAAGTGAACAAGATTATTCATTTCATCTGACACCCATCTTCTGCCCCACTTGTATATTGATTTCTGCCTGAGAGATGTTGTGTGCATTTGCACCCTACATCATAAAGGCTGTCTTTACTTATTGTCAGATTTTCTAGAGACCACTCAGCCTGAGTACGCATTTTAGTTAAACCAGCCCTGAATGCAGATGGAGAATGAACTTACAACGCTATCTGGCATGGTAGAAAGTAGACTCTGTGATAAATGCATCTAGCACTTTAGACACTTTAGATTCCTCTGGGATAGCTGCAACATCTTTGAGTGATCACTGCATCATCAAGATGTGGGTCATAGGTTAATTGGAAAGTTTGCTAATGCAATAGTTGTACTGGGGCTATGAAGAACAGCACTGCTTCTTTGCACCATTTTACTTCAGATGCTCTAACCCTTACTTTCACTAAGTAAGAAAACCCACTGATATCCAAAAGCTGAAACTAAGTATCGTACTTGTTGGTCTATTCTGTGTTCTATATCTATTGTTTTCCAAAATTGGTTACAGATTTTAGGAGTCTTTCATCCTTTAAAGTCACTGGACCAAATCCTGCCTTCCCTATTCATATTGATTAAATGGATCAAATGTCCATCAAATTAAGTGGGAATTAAACATGAGTTTCTCCTCAGCAAAGAAGGAAAAGATGACAGGACTGAGCTCAATGGTAATTCACATCACAGGTAAAAACTAAGATGTTTTCCTTAGGGGATTTTCCTTATGTATTAAGCAAGCAAGCTGTTTAACAAGTTCTGACATGTATGTTAGTGCCACATACCTGCACAGCTGGCACACTTGCCAAAAAATCAGATGCTTTTCTTTTACTGGGCTCAGTTTATAAGAAAAGAAAAAAATAGACTTTCAGGCTTGAGCCTTTGAGGTGCAAAGGACCCATGAATGATGATGACCACCTTGCAGGGGGGTTTCTACACTTCTCTACAGCAAGTGGCTTTCCCCTCACTGGAGATAATTCCTGTAGGAGAGCACAAGTGCCAAATCCTGTTTGCTAGCAAGTCAGGAGCCACAGGTTTTCTTTTGCCCATTCTGACAATACTCATCAGCAAGCAAGTTTAAATGCAATCAAGTTTGACCAGTATGCAAGAAGAAAAGAATGTAAGTGTGTGTGTTGCAGATACAAGTCTTTATTTAGATTCACCCCTACCACAAAAGTGGTTTCCTGAGCATGAAACAGCTAATTTTCTGGGTTCTGCAAGTTACAATGAATATTACAAAGACTGGAAAATGCACGGCATATTAAAAAAAATTAAATTATAAGACCAAAAAATAGTAATCCAATTTTCATTATAATGTAAAAAAAAAAGTGGTTGAAAGCAAAGGGTAATCATCTTAATATCTACTAGACTCTTACTGTAGACTCTTATGCCATTACTTGAAGCTGTGAATTCTTATATGTCTTCTGTGAAGGACAAGAAAAATGAATGTCTGAAGGCATAAAATCCCTTCCTTTGTACGAAAGATTTGTCTGAAGAACATTGTCATGGCAAATGTGACTGGTAACATGTCAAATACGCATGGCGACTTGGTGAAAACCAGTGAAAATAGAAATTTTCTCCCTGACAGTAGTTTGCAACAGGCTCCTCTCTGCTGTCATTCCTCACAGAAACCCAGGATTCTGGTTAGCAAGAAGTTTTTTGAATTCCATAACAAATTCATAGTAGATGGTTTCCACTACAGGATATAAGAAAGAAGAAAAATGATAGCTCGGATAGTGTAATGGAATATGCCTTTCATAGTAACGCTTCTTTCTCACAGACATTGTGCTACAACCTAAAAGTGTTTGCATCAAGGGTAATTGAAAGACTGCTGGCCACAGAGATTGCTAGGGAAGGGGAGACACTGAGTACAAAGGCTCTTTCTCCGCAGCTGTGTCAGTCCACTTAAATGACACCACTGAACATACCTAGCCATCCTACATACCCCGGCCTTGCTTTTTTTCCCATCAATTTGGTGCATATGACAACTGATCAGAAGAAAAACTTAGGTAGGAGGTCAGTATAGGGCTTTGTTTCTAACAGCACTAAAAGCAGGAGGTTCTTCAGAAGTGTATGATGTCCAGAGCAGGGGGGGAGAGCCCACCGCAGGCAGCAGAGAAGCACCGAGGATGGTGCCTGCCTAACCCCATGGCAAGGCTGCACACCTGGGGAAAGCTTTTTCCTTGTCTCTGACTCCTCAAGTTGCGCGTATGTAAAAGAACAAGGCTTTAATTGTAATCTACCACAGGGGTCAAAACATCTGGCTAATTAAATCTGGGATCCCTGCTGTATATCCCCGCAGGAACTTTATGCATCTCTTTCTTAGTGAAGTGTCTAAAATTATAACCCAGACTCTGGCCGGCTCCATCCCCTTTGGGCTCCTGCAAAGAACAGACACTGAAAAATGGACCAACCTCTCGAGAGAAGAATTTCACCCCAGGCAGCCTTCAGTAGGCAGAAAGGTATTGTAGCCTCTGTGCAGCACAATATCTGTACTGAACGCAGGGAACAGCACACCTCAGGGGAGCCTCACTGGCATTAGGTATGAGCAAAAGGGTTTCTGTTTTATACCTGCAATTAGTTCTGCATCTTGTGGACAGAAAGAACGATGGTCAGTCAGAAAAAGTTTCCTAGATTAATTTTCTTACATCATTGTTGTTGGTATTTATATAAAAATATAAGTATTACAGTAATTATTACAGTTTTTTCTTTATAATAATTATATTTTATTAAAATTGTATTATTTTGTTGAATTTTTATAATTGCTTTTATTGGAGAAAAGGTGTGTTTCTGTAGAAATCCTTGATTGGTCATTTTTGTATTTAGGGCTTTTTAACAAGTGATATCGCCATTCAAACAGGGTTTCTCTTTATTGTTTCATCTGCCTTCTATCTAAGGTAATAAATTAATAATGATTTTGAGTGACAAAACATATTTTATATATATATATATATATATGCAAACAATCATTTCAGCAACCATATTACTGCTAAACCACTATCCATCATATTTGAGAAGTTGTGGCAGTCCAGTGAAGTTCCCACTGACTAGAAAAGGGGAAACATAACCCCCATTTTAAAAAAAGGTCAAAAGAAAGACCTGGGGAACTGCAGGCTTGTCAGTCTAACCTCTGTGTCTGGCCAGACCATGGAGCAGATCCTCCTGGAATCTCTGCTAAAGTGCATGGGCAATAAGGACATGATCGGTGACAGCCAACATGGCTTCACCAAGGCCAAGTCATGCCTGACAAATTCAGTGGCCTATGATGGGGTTACAGCATTGGTGGATAAGGGAAAAGCAACTGACATCATCTGCCTGCACTCATGCAAAGCATTTAACATTGTCTGACATGACATCTTTGTCTCTAAATTGTAGAGATGTGGATTTGGCAGATGAACCACTTGGTGGATAAGGAGTTGGCTGGATGGCCACACTCAAAGACTTGTGGTTGACACATCAATATGTCAAAGTGGCAACCAGTGACAAGTGGCATTCCTTGTGGAGTAGATACTGGGACCGGTGCTGTTTAACACCTTTGTTGGAGACATGGACAGCGGGATGGAGTGCAGCCTCAGCAAGTTTGCTGACACCACCAAGCTGTAGGGTGCAGTCAACATGCTGGAGGGAGGGATGCCATCAAAAGGGACCTGGGACAGGCTTGAGAGGTGGGCCTGTGCAAACCTCGTGAAGTTCACAAGGCCACGTGCAAAGTCCTGCATGAGGGTTGGGGCAATCCCAAGTACAAATAGGCTGGACAGAGAATGATTTGAGAGCAGCCCTGAGGAGAAGGACTTGGGTGTCTTGGTGGATAACAAGCTTCAACGTGAGCTGGCAATTCTTTACTGTGAGGGTGGTGAGACACTGGAACAGGTTGTCCAAAAACTTGTGGATGCTCCATCCCTGGAAGTGTTCAAGGCCAGGTTGGTTGGGGCTTTGAGCAAAATGGTCTGGTGGGAAATGTCCCACTGCTTGTGTCGGGGGGGGTGGAACTAGAAGGTCTTTAAGGTCCCTTCCAACCCAAACCATTCTATGAACCTATGATTCTATGATTACTTTTTACTATTCTGTTAAAAATAATGCTTAAAATGTATTACAAGAATCCATATGAAAGCAATAAAGTAAAATGATCATAAACCCAATCTCATATTTTATAGAAAATAGGAGTATAAAGTCACTTTGTGTGAGGTTTCTCTGCTGCAAAGCAATTTATCATTTAAGAAAAGACAACTCTCTGCTGTGTTTAAGCATCTAATGTGTTCAACTTCTTGCGACCCATGCAGGAATGGGAATAGGTTTTATTATTTTCAATTTCAAAAAGCTTTACTCATCACTGGTCATGCTAGCACAATCTTTCAGTGCCTGTGGTACAGTAATTTGATGGTTCTAGTAAGTTTGCAAAAGTTATCCCTTCCCTTTTCCATTCTGAAGTTTCAAGCATTTTGCTTACACCTTCCTTTAGCTCTAAAATATCTCAATTTCCCAATACCCTAGGACTACTTCATTGGTCAAACTTTTGGGATGTGCTCCAATGTAATGTATATTTTGTATTGTATTGTATTTTACTTAGGAAAGTCAAAACAAATTTAATGCTACACTGCTCTAGAGAGACTTTCAATTAATTCAACTGAAGTAATATTTCAGATATTTCTCTTTAAGAAGCACACACACTTCAGGAGCTCAAACACTTCACAAAACATTGATGTGTGACTTAGGCTACTTTTATTCACCTTTTATTGTCCTTGATATATAGCATAATTTCATTTACATTACAGGCAGGCTCTATGAACATCTCTGGGCAGTGAATTCAAATTAGATAATCCATGTTATCCCAGTTTATTTCCTCTATTTTATTACAGGATACTGAACAGTGCAAACATTCTTACTTAGCAGCCCTATGCTGCTATATCCTATAACTCCTTACCTAAAAATATGTTTACTATCTGAAGTGGAATTCTCCTGTAGCCATCTGCATAAGATCCATGAAATACACAGTGCTGCATCTTCAGAGGACACTACACCCTTCTGAGTCATTTTTATGCAATGTAGTTGAAGGGAATTTTTTCTATCCCAGTTCTACTCTTGTAATGGCATGTGTTGTCATTTAAAAAATGCATGTAACTATTCATCTTGACAGGCTAATAAGGTACAGAACTAAAACCCTCTAGAATTTTTTATTTTTACAGTATTTAGTGTATTTTTACAGTATTTGTTTCTTACCAAGCTAATAGTACGGTAATCTCTACAATTAGAGAATAACTTACTAATAAACAGCACTGCACACTGCTCAATCTATACTTCCTTTAAAAAGTTGCAATCCATGACAAAATAGATGGAAGAACCTGTCACTTTTAACTTGAATCCAGGAGTCTTAGACTGCTGTAAAACAATAACAGGTATAACCTGTTACTGAGATGGGTAGAGGAGAAGTGAACACAGGAGGAAATAAAATGAAAGGAACCAGGGGTGCAAAAGCTTTCACTTCTCATCAAAAAGAAGTAGCTGTTGTTCACATAAAAGCATACTGCTTTAAGGATGTGGATATCAGTCCCAAGGAAATTGTAAATATATCAGGCTAGAGTATATCTTCTTTGAAGCTCAACATTTACAGAACGTGTTTTCTCTCTTCACTAATTTTCTTAGCTCTTGGCTGTCTTCCCAGGCAGTAGTTTCTCAGGCTAGTATGTTGTGATCTAAATGCTAGGCTGGGTTGTAAGCTAACTTAAAATGCAAAGTAAAAAACAGTGCTTTTAAAGTCAGTGTTTCCTACCTATTAGGTGTACTGTTTCTCCTAAACAATTTGTGAATTTGCTCACAGCAGTCACGCTGTTTCCTGGTGTAATTACTCCGTTAGTGTTCTGACAGATCTATGTATAATACCAAGAACCTTCGCTTTCCACCAAACTCCCTGTTGGTGGTCTCTGGAAGTTTTGTTTCATTAGTGACTTTTGGTTCAAAATCTTTGCAGTCAAGTGGTTTTTTTCCTCCTGAATCATTGCATCTGGTAACCTGAATACAATTTCTTCCAGACTCTCTCAGGAGAGTTTAAGCAAATGTCTGTGTCTTTTTTTCACAGAAATAGTCATAATAATTTAGTGACTTGGTTATAATACTGTAAATCTGGATTTATTTCATTGCCTTTGAAGGAGCTAATCTGCATTTACCCCTGTATTACTGAGCTGAAATCCAGCTCAGTGGGGCTACTCATGTGGAGGATTTGGTCCTTGTAAAATCTCATAACATTGTTTAGCAGCTATCACATAAATAATCCCGAGCTGAAATCTAAGGAATTGACGATATCTTTTAGCATCATGCTCTAGAGCAGGAATAGGATTTCATTATAATAGCTGGGCCAACGGTCAAAATAACAGGATGAGCTTGATTTTAAGCTTTGGTTTCACACACTAATCAAGATGCATTAGCACAACAACTGATAGTCTTTCCTCTTTTCCCTATGTGTAGTATATTGAAGGAGCAAAAAGAGAAAATTAATTTGGCTGTCTGGTATAAACAAACCAAACAACAGATACTTCTGCAAAGATTTGTAAGGGGCATTCCTTCATCTTCCTCAGTAGAGAGACCACAACTCCAAAAACAGATCAAAAGGTTTGGTTGAAGGTTTAAAGGGAACATACGACTATTTTCTCCATTTATTTGTTTACCCTTTAATCCTTTTTTCATTCTTTTTACTGCAATCTCTCTTTTCTCCCTATCTGGGAGTTTGTTCTGAAAAAATGCCCTTCTCTGGAGGTCTTAATTGAAGGACAAAACCTGGGTTCAAAAGGTTGACCCCTGGACAAGTCAGGGGTCAAAGCTCATTCAGCTCTCCTCTTACCAGGTTTTCTGCATAGCTCCAAAAATGTGGTCCCCCTAGTATTTGAGATTCTAATTGTTGACTCTTCCAGCAGTTTCTGGGGCATTTATATTTTAGATTTTTGTCAATGCCTGCTCTCATGCAACTGATAGCATGATAATCCCCAGGCCTTGCAGATGGGGACATATCTTCGATTTCATCCACAAAATACCAGGTAGGTAGGAGAGGTCCTAAATCATTGCTGTGGTGAGTTCACAGCAGCATCAGGTAAAAAAGCATGGGGAGCTCATTGCAGCACAAACTGGAAATGGCAATTAGATATCTAAGAGAAGAAATATGAGGCAGTAGTAAATATAGGCCAAAAATGGACATAGGACCAGAACTCCCTAACCACCCTGACAGTTACATCTCTGCCTGTAAACAACAAATGAGTTCTGCATAGCAGCCCTTAATAAGAGAACAGCTAAAAACTGAGAATATTTTGAGAAGGGCAGAGGATAAACTATTTCAGTCTTGGAAAGCAGACTTCTCTTTATTTCAATACCAGTGAGACTTACAGAATACTGAAAACAAAACACAAGGTTTCATCTCCTTGATCAGGAGATACTGGTGTTAGAATATGTAAGAGGAGACTAAATTGCCACAAAGCAGCAAGAGAGAGCACTTTTCCTTTCCTTCCTTTCCTTCTTCTTTCCTTTCCTTTCCTTCTTCTTTCCTTTTTCCTTTCCTTTCCTTTCCTTTCCTTTCCTTTCCTTTCCTTTCCTTTCCTTTCCTTTCCTTTCCTTTCCTTTCCTTTCCTTTCCTTTCCTTTCCTTTTTTTCATGTAATACTACAATGTAGGTAAAAAGAAGGACAAGGTTTATCTGGCACAACAGGCCAAGCGCTGGGTGTTTAAGGACAGTTCTAGATGAAGTCCATCTTCCTGTAGCTGGTAAGCCCAGTCCTCAGGTAAGTAAGTTTTGCAGGGATGCTGAAGGGACTTCAAGGAGAGGAGCTGGCTGGGATCCCCACCAGGTCATCAGTGGAAGAAATGTGAAGGAAAGACTCTGAGCAGCACGTAGAGATGAAACAGGACAGTTGGAGATTTCAGGTGTCCTGTGTAGTGTGTGGGGTGGGATGAAGTAGCATTTCCTTGTAAAAAGCCCTAGTGAAGCTCAGAATAACAGAGTAAGGAGAATTTGGGGTATGTCTCCCCACGCATGTTTATGCCAGTCCCAGCTTGCCTAACCATATTCCCGGCTGGCGGGGTGCAGCTCAGCTCCATCCTGGAAGCCACAAATCTGCATTAATGTGGCAGGCCCAAGTTTGGTGGCTGGTCTATGGGACAACATGGAATTCCCTGCAGTAGCAGGTGCTGATCACCATTGTCCCAGAACTGCTGCCTCAGTGCTCTCTTTGGTTTGCTGGTTTTCCCAAAATGGTTGATTTCCCTCAATAGAAAGTTGATTTCTGCCTCATATTCACTGTGGTAACGTGGTTCCTTTTGGTTAGGCTGGCTTAGGGTTCAACACTAAGGGGGGAGTCAAATCTGTATTTTACTATGCTTATGAAAATAAAAGGAGAGCAATACCAAAGAGGAAGTAGGCAAAATGCCACATCCTCTGTCACTTTCAGAAAACAAGTAGTACAGCCATTTGCACTAATGCTAAACTGGTGCAGAATACATACAAAACGCTATTAAATCTTAGTGAAATCTTTAATACCCACTTCTAGAAAGAGTAAAGCAATGGTGACCTGTATCTTTCATGACTTTTTATCCACGCAGACTACAATGACTGAAATGGACTCTTACCTTTTTCTCCATTTACCCAAGACCCCTTTCAACATTCTGTATTTGCATTTATTTTTTCATGCTCTGTAAAATCCTACAATTTGTGGGATTAAGAACCTGCTACTTGGCACACATCTCCTCCTACAATGTGCTCTGCACAAGGCTATTTCAGTAATTAATATAAAGAAGGGAAGAAAAGATGCCTCCTGCTTAATGGCTGCTTGGCCCCAAATTAACTGCCTATAACATATTAAGCCCACCAAAGAAAGTGAAATCTAGCCAGAAACAAGCTAGCCCTTCTTGTATGCCAAATGATTTTTCTCTACAGTCACTTTCTCAAAGCAATAAGCTGTTCAAATGAAAGTCTTCTGACTTAACAGGGGGAAAAAGAGCCTTTATCTACCATTGCCAAACAATGAACACTTGAGAACAAAACAGAAGTAGACCAAGATGCTAAATATACAGATAATCTTGACAGCCTATTTATTCTTCTTCCTAAAATTAACTGCTAAGAATGTGACTATGCTCTAAGTACATGACCTATAGTAGGAAGAGAAATATTATTGCATGTGAACTATAAAATAAAGGATTTTTATGCTTCATAGGGGAGGTAAATGCTACTGACTTATGTACCAGCTGAGCAGAGGAAAATGAGTCAGCATGTCGGAGGGATGGAGTTCTACTCTCCATCATTTTGTGCTTAAGGATGTTGGGTGTGAGGTTGGAAGTAAGCAGAAGCTCCTCATTTCTTGCCTCTGTGCAAGAGAGGCAGTCCCATGGCCCACTTAGGAAATATTCCCTATAGAAGCACCTCAATAAAATAGCAAAGAGTATTTGGTCATGACAATCTATACTTCAGCAAAATATGGAAATTACTTTAGTAGAGAAAGTTTTAAGCGAAATTAAAATCGTTATTATAAATTATAGTTAGAATTTTTTGAGGGGAAATGAAAGGCTGCTCAAAAAAACAGTCCTTACTGTTTACATCCCAAAAAGCCAGAATTAGTTGCTTTCCCTGTAGGCGATTTAAGTAGAAAGGGCAAGGATTCAATAAACATTGTGACTGAACTGCCCTTTAATGTCTCAGAGATGGTAGCTGAGCATAAAGGCACTTTGAAAGAACTGTCTAGGGGAAGTGAACATTGTCACTGTCTCTGCTGTACATCTTCTGTTAATGAAGGAATTCAGTCTCGAAGCCTGCTACCAGCATCTTTTATTAACTTGGGTGAAAAACTGAATATAATGTTTATCAATCTGAAATAGAAAAAAAGCATGGAAATATATATATATATATGCTGGTACTATTGTCTACTGGCACATTCAGGCACTATGGTCCTAATTTTCAGTGCCTGCATGTGTAGTTTCCTGCTGTTTAATTCTTTCCTCTTAGGCCAGACTTGTCACACATTTCTGAGACATCTTTTAGAGCAGCTTTCATACTGTCCTAGCATCAAGATACAACCGAAAGCATCACCAGAGACATGTCCTGATAGTCTTAGCTCTGCCATCCTGCAACCAGGTGCATTCCAGGAGTCCTAGAAGTGGCAGTGAAACTTCATTACCTATCCTAAACCATGGGGAAGTCATCTCCTATATAGAAAAAAAGCTCTTTGAAACGCCTTTGCCTATGACGCAGGATCCAGTATGCAAATATAATAATTTTACCATTTAATTGCAACAAACTGTCCCTAAACTGGTTACCTGTTCACCCCTCTCACCTCTCTCCCTTGTCCTAATTTAAAAGTTAAGCAGCATCACCCTCACACGATCAGCAAGATCAGCCAGAACTGACAAGCTGTGAAGTGAGGGGCAGGGGTTCAGGAGTCCACGTAGCAACCTGCCTGTGTTGCACTGCCATGGTAAGGGGGTGGCTGCCTTGCTGCGCCCCAGCCCTGGCACCAGAAGGCGTGGGGACGTACCAGTGGAAGAGAGAGGGCCCGAATTTGACCTAAGAGTTATCTGGGGAAGCTCAGCTGCTTTGGCTCTTCCATAAGAAATTACTAACGCTTGAAATACTTCAGCTTGCTGTTGGGAGAAAGAGGGTTTGGCCCCAGGGGCCAGGGTGCAGAGTACCCACTGCATCAAGAAATGAGTGTCTGACACAAGCCTGTGCTTTTGCAGCAGCTTGGTTTTAGGAGCTCATCTCAAAAATGAGCAAAGTAAAGATACTAACTAAAATTGTTGTTATCTGCTTATTCAGAAGTACTACCATACCATTAGAGGTTTTTCAAAGTTGTCAGATGGATAAATTGCCACAAGGTAGGCAATGCCAACCTGACCCGAGCTGATATGAGCTGTATTACAACCAACTTGTAAGCACCATTTCTGAACTGCTTTATAGAATCATAGAATTAGAGAGCAGTTTGGGTTGGAAGGGACCTTTAAAGGTCATCTAGTCCAACCCCCCTGCAATAAGCAGGGACACCTTCCACTAGATCAGGTTGCTCAGAGCCCTGTCCAGCCTGATCTTGAATGTTTACAGGAATGGGGCATCTACCACCTCTCTGGGCAACCTGTTCCAGTCTTTCATCACCTTTATAGTGAAAAATGTCTTCCTTGTATCTAGTCTAAATCTAACTTCTTTTAGTTTAAAGCAATTATCCCTTGTCCTATTGCAAGTCTGTCCCCGTCTTTCTTACTAGTCCCCTTGAAGTACTGAAAGGCCACAATAAGGTCTCCCCAGAGCCTTCTCCTCTCCAGCCTTAACAAGCCCAACTCTCAGTCTGTCTTCATAGGAAAGATGCTCCAGCCCTCTGATCATTTTTCTGGAACTCCTCTAGACCCACTCCCCCCCAACAGGTTTATGTCTTCCCTGTGCTAAGGGCTCCAAAGCTGGACATAGTACTCTGGGTGGGCTACAAAGCTGGACATAGTACTCTGGGTGGGCCCTCACCAGAGCGGAGGAGCAGAATCACCTCCCTCAACCTGCTGGCCATGTTCTATTGATGCAACCCAGGATACACTTAGCCTTCTGGGTTGCGAGTGCACATTGTCTGTTCATACCCCGCTTTTCATCCAACAGTACCCTCAAGACCTCTTGGCAGGGCTGCTCTCAATTCCTTCATTCCCCAGGCTGTATTGATACAGGGGTTGCCCCAACCCAGGTGCAGGACCCTTGCACTTGGTCTTGTTGAACATCATGAGGTTCACACAGGCCCACTTCTTGAGCTTGTACAGGTTCCTTCAGCTTACCTACTATCCAGTTTCAAATGTCAGAGGCATTCTCTGCAAATGCCAAGCCAAATTTTGACATGTTCTTTATCCACTTTGCCTGTGGAAGGCCTTTGCACCAGCTGGTACTTCTGCGCGTTAAAAGGAAGTAAATGGCAGTAACAATTCAGCAAGGCTCCCAGCCAGGCCGCTGCCCCCCAAAAGGGCACCCTCCCTTATCTTACCCTTTGCCTTTGCACAGTGAGAAAGGGTAGCAACTAGCAACAGTCATAGCGGTGCTCTTTGTGCTATAATTAGAACAGGAAAGAGACTCTTAAGCTACTAATTTGATTTAGGATAATGACCAAGGCCAACTTCTTTTTACCAGATTCTCTGTCAATCAGATGAAAATGGTGCTGTGTCTCCAATCCTCCTCCATTTAGCCCTCATGCTCAAAAGACTTTTGATCCTGCATATCCACCTACCAGATAAGAAGCCAACAGCTTCAAAATCAGAGCTTCCCTTGTCCTCATACTCTGTGTTAGTGTTAGTTTAGTTAGTGTTTAGTTATTTTAGTTAGTTAGTGTTAGTACACAAACTCTGAAACTTTGACTAACAAAGAGGAAAATCAATGTCATTCTGAATCAGGTAAAGGGGGTGGGAGGTCGGGCAGGAATGAAAAACGTATTTTACACACTCCTGTCAATGTTTAAAGCGCTGTTTTTAAATTTACACTTCATGATTACAGTGACCTCCATAACAGCTTACATTCCAGTTCTTCCTATTTCAGTAGGAATGAGACACTTCCAAGCAAAAGGAGGTTTCGGGAAGTGATTCAGAAATTGGTATTATCACTTGTATATGTTAAGGCTTGTTCTTTCAGCTATGTTTGTGTTTGCATATAAGCCTCTGCTAAATATCATCTCACTTTACTGATACGTCTGAAAAACACAAGAGAGGGGACAGAGGCGGGTTTGTAGTTCTGTGTCCCTAAACAGTAACAGGAAAGATCATTTGACACCTGAAGCTTTCTGCAGTATATACACTGCCCAGTTCAGAAGATGTGCCCCAGGTGATTGCCCTTACATTCAAATAGCAGACTCTCAGATTTCTAACAATATTTATAGATTTTTTTTCCCCCTGACTATTTTAAATTCTTTTTAAATGTCCTGGTTCTCTGGTTATGTTAGATTTCTGCCAGCCTCACTAGAATTCTTGACATGTTTCTCCAGAATAACCTTTATCTTTTACCGAACAAAAAGCTTCACAAAGTAAATATAAGGTCTTCCTTACCATTTCCGTGTTTATTTTGCTGCAGGCTACATCTGATCACAAAACTGACACCACCCTCACTTCACAGGAATTTTTCTCATTTAGAAAAAGAGCAAATAAAACAGCACAGAGAAATCAAGTCATAACAGATACCGATTGCACAGTGTCCTCTCTCCTAGTCAGTAATGAATCACTTCCTCAGTGCTGTGAGAAAGGGGCATCGAGTCAATGAAGATGCCCGATTTCTAAAGAAACCAACATAATACATATGATGACATGCTCTACTTGCTGGAGAGGACCCAGAAAAACAAAAGATACAAGGATTCGTGTGGATAATAGTTGCTTTTATTTCTTGCCCTACAGAGTTTAGAGGTTAAAAATGAAACTTAGAATAAATGAGGGCAAATTATCAACTACTCTAGCTTCCAGAAGACCACTCTGCAGACTGAAGTGGCCGTGATGCTCCTCGCCCCTATCTTGCACTGGTATGCCGTGAGGCCGTGAACTGTTGGGACTTTACAGTGTGTCAAACAGGTAGTGGCTGCAGTACAGTGAAAGATTAATTGTGCCAGGCATGTAGCTTGTACACTAGTTCTGCAAGCAGCCTGTTCTTACAGGCTAGTGATTATTCCTTCACCATAGATATCAGTGGAATGGAGATCAGGCCTCGTGTTTGTAATTTTTGGATTCCTGGTGCTGAAATAGGCCACGTACCAGCACTGTTGTCATTTTTTATTAATCACAGGTAACATAGTTCTGGACACTGCTATAGGCTATTTTGTCACTATATATAATTCTGCAACTTTCACACAATTTTTGCAAAGCAAAATGGGAATGAGGAACTAATCCCCCTCAAAATGTCTCATGTCTTTGATGAAGAGAGCTTTATCTACGTGTCTAGAGGCTAATCGTTCAAGTCCCAGCTGTTCTGCCAACTGTGGTTAATATTTTTCTGCCCTTCACAACACAAGACATTACATTCAATAGCACAGTAACTATTATTCCCCATATTCTCCAGTTCTGCTGAAAAAGGAAGTCTAAAAGTCATTTGGACAACACTGAAACCAGGACTGACAGGCCAGTAAGGGATCTTACACAGATTGAGGAGCAGTCAAATCAGACACTTCTAGAATAATTTGCTTCCTATATATTGAATTAATGTTTGACTTAAAAATTTGTGTTAATAAATCTTTTATCGCTCTACATTTCCTACTTGGACTAACAGCATCCAGCCCTTTAAGGACAAGCTGTGGCAGCCTCCACGCTTAGCTGGGACTGTGCTTCTCAAGCTGCAGCATGCACTCCAGCAGAGGAGGGCTCAAATCAGTACATAAATTGGGGTACAGGCTGGTGCTACTGACAAGGGCAGCACCCAAAAAACCCCAAAGAAATAACATTGAGCACCCTTTGTCATAGCAGCTTTTCTTGCATTGCCAGAAACAAGGTGACTGGGTCTGTGCAAAATCCAAAAAGATTAGTATTTAATATAATAAGCCTCTTCCCAAGACACAAAATGTGGCAAATGAATGATACAGCCTGTCACCTCTTGATACCAAATGAAATCCTGCCTGGCTCAAGCAGGGATTAAAGTTTATTTCCAGCTAATTGATGTTTAGAGTCACCGCACTAGATTAATTAGTCTCAGTGCCAGCTTCAGCTTCACCTATTTGCCTGCGCAGTTTTGAGGTAGTTTTTTAGGTCAGGCACAAACTCTTGCTATATGTTTGTGCAGGGCCAAGCATGAGAGACTGAGGAGCCCCCCAGAAAACTCCTGGTAGTAAACTCTCCATGGGGGCTGCAACAGATTTGGTCTGAATTTGGAAAAACTGGCAAAATTTTAAAAATCCCAGGGCCAGACTGGTGGGAATGCACAGAGGAGCAGACAGACAAAAAAAGACAAGTATCACTAGCATTTAATGTTGGGGGCTTTGGATTAATTTTGTGCTAGTCAACATTTTGCTGCTGGTGGTGGTGTGAAATAGTGAACTGTCATAATCAAATATGTCCTTTGTCCCAAAGCACAACGAAATCAAATGTAACCACAACTGATGGAAACTATAGAAAAGGAAATAAAGAGGCATCCCAGAGAATTTCAGTAGCTGTTATCCCTATCTATTTCCCCATTTTTTCCTTCTAAAGTAAGAGTACATAATGGTAACTGGAAAATGAAGTTGTTTAATACCAAGCTGGGAGAAAAAAGCAAATTATTGCGATTTTTTTCAATTAATCAAAATTTTTGTAACACAGGTTCACAGTCAAAATATGCCAATAAATTATAAATGTTTCCATTCTGTTAATTTCTGCAAAGACATTTTAAATAAGAGCAAAGCCCAAAACACTTCATTCTGTAGCAGTTCAACAAGACATTAAAATGTTTGTCGCGGTTTAACCCCAACCGGCAACTAAGTACCATGCAGCCACTTGCTCACTTCACCCTGGTAGGATGAGGGAGAGAATCAGAGGAGCAAAAAAGTGAGAAAACTCATTGGTTGAGAAAAAGACAGTTTAATAAGTAAAGAAAAAGCCACACACACAAGCAAAGCAAACCAAGGAGTTCATTCACTGCTTTCCATGGGCAGGCAGGTGTTCAGCCACCTCCAGAAAGCAGAGCTTCATCCCTCCTAATGTTTACTTAAAATATTGTAGCTCCAAACATCCCCCTCTTCCTTCTCCCAGTTTTATATACTGAGCATGACATCACATGGTATGGAATATCCCTTTAGGATCAGCTGGGGTCACCTGTTCCAGCTGTGTCTCCTCCCAACTTTTTGTGCACTTCCAACCTCCTCATCGGTGGGGTGCTGTGAGGAGCAGAAAAGCTTGGCTCTGTGTAAGGGCTGCTCGGCACGAACTAAAATATCCCTGTGTTATCAACACTGTCTACAGCCCAAATCCAAAACATAGCCCCATACCAGCTACTACAAAGTAAATTAGGTCTACCCCATCCCAAACCAGCACAATGTTTTCCAAAATATTTCTCCTTGCTTTAAAATAAAGTTTCTTCAAAGTCAAAGGTATGATGGGGAAGGGAGAAGAACTAGCAAACAGATATTTGTTTCTTTATAAAAACTGTTTCAATAGAAAGTTTTTTATTAGCTTTGAGTACATGTGCTTCTTTAAAATTATCTGGAGAAAAAAGACGGAAGTCGTAAGGATTGAATGATATTAGAATAAAATTCCAGTTATAGAAGGAAAACAGATAATTCTTTCGATTTAGAGCTAGGAGTGCATTAGTACCATTCTGCCCTTTGGGGGACTGTTTACCTTCAACCAAAACAACCCTGTCTCAGTTTACGAGAAATTCAGGAAGAGCTGCTTTAACAAACTGCCAATTGCAATTCAGTCGGGATTTCATCCTACTCCAAAAAACAGCCATCATAAAATTTTTACATTAGAAAATACATCCCATTACTGTACTTTAGGGTTTCATATTATTCCAGCTATTTCTTCCATTACCAGCTCTCAGTCCACCAATTCTGCCTTAGCAGGCTGCAAGTGAAGTCTCTGTCAGAGTATTTCCATGTTGTACTTAAAGTGTTTCCAAAGCAAAAAAATATGTCATTTGGGGCCCTATATGGAATCTGTAAAATATTTCTCCCTGCACATTCCCACATTACGGCCGTTACACATACCTGTTCCTGATGTTCCATTAATATTGTAGATAGAGCCAGTTACACTGAAAGGGGCAACTGGTACCACCTGAAGCCACCTTTCCACATCCTCAGAAGGGCATTGCACTCAAGCATCACACTCAGCATCACTGAGTTGTATCTTTGGAGATTCTCTTTGTATTCACAAGGATTATGATGAGTATCCATTAACATTTCCTAAGCGAACATTGACACCTTTATCTCACTGCAGAGCTCCAAAAGACAGGGCTGTAGGCACACATCTGTACTGACTGTGCCGTAATCCTACAATCAGTCATCAATAAAGGTGGTTACAGCAGCAATAGCTGGATGTGTGAAGGGGGTCTGCTTGGGAAGTACTCAGTAGGATTTTAGTTGTCTGATTTGGAAGCAGGAAAATGTGACTGCAGACAACTGCAGATAAACCAGAGGGTATGGCTCATGAACTAGGAATTACTGGTAGAGTCCAAAAATAATAGATTTGATCCAGTAATACTTGAAGGTTTACAAACTACCTCATAAAACTTCAATTTTTAGAGTCACTCAAAAACGTAAGAAGGACAAGAAGAAAAAGTGAGTTTCGCTGCAGCCTCTCACCCCTCGAAATCTGTGGGGAAAAGTGCAAATATTTCTGTCTCCACCCTTCCAAGATGACCAGGAAAGGGAGAAAGGGATATTTGTATGGAGGCTGCATTCTCACTCCAGTACCAGCTTTTCTAACAGCTAATGCATAATACAAAGTTTATCCTGAGAAGTTGTTTGAATATTGCTCTCTGGAAGCATGAAGTACTGCAGTTAAACCTACAGCACTGATAACATTGCTGCGTGCACTGGAGCCAATTCCCAGCTGCCAGGAGCCTTTCCAGGAGGTGCTCCAGTGTATTTGTAAACACACACCACCGAAGAGGATTACAGAGATTTGTGAAAGGGGAAATAAAATGCCTATAAAAAGAAGCATTTTCTTATTAGATATAGGGGTTTTTTTCCTTCTGGGGCATAAATAGAAATATGGTAAACATGCTTTCTTATTAATTGACTTGTGCCTGCCAGCAGAGAAACTCAGTTTTTTTCATCCATCTACTCTATCATCTATTATAATTAGTATGGCTATGTTCCATATGATTTAAGGAAATTTCAATATATTTCCTTATGCTGAATTTTTATACTTCACAATTTGCTGGTAAAACAGTAACATGGAACACCGATTAATAAGTATTTTATAATCCTCAGACACATTTAGTAAATCACTCTTCTACTATAGGCTTTCATCAGACAAATAAATAGAAAGAACAGGGGAAACAACACATAACATTTGTAATAAAATCATTCAAATTACTATCAAATTACTATATTTTATATAATACTAGTACAATGGTTGATCCTGCAACATAAGAAAAAAATAAGCCGCATGAAATTAAAAAATCACAAAAGGTCATAAAAATATTCATATACAAAAACCTAACCACATCACACAAAAATGATTGTGGTGATAAAAAAACACATTGCAGATGATTTGTTCCATCTGTATGTTATTCGCCACTAAGAGCTTTATCAACATCATGTGGTAGTATCAAACTGCTGCAGGATTATGACTTAACTCTGCTAGACATTTCCAACAACAGAACAAAAAGTAGCCCTTCTCTCAGCCAAAACCTTGCCAACAGACCAGGTAGTACTGGCCTGGAGGCTTCTGATGTAGGGTCAGAAGTTTCTTATTGAAGGAGACATTACTATGACCAAGGTATTTTCCAACTATAATCAGTACATTGTTTCTGAATCTGATAAATAACAAACAGAGCTTTGCTCTGTTATTCTTCCTATTTTCTAAGGAAAAAACTAAATGAAACAAAACAAAACAAAACAGAACCCTATGTTTCAAAAAAAAAAAAAAAAGAAGAAGAAAAAAGGAATTTTCTTTCTGGACAACTTTTCCATCCCTATCTTTTGTTCTTTTACCTGTGAACCTTGCTGTCTTAAAGCATCACCACAGGGTCCAGGTTAGTAGGAATGAATTAAAACGATACACTGAAAGTTAAATACATCAGCACCCAGGAACTCTGGAGTGTAAAGGAGGCTCTCAAGACAGGTTCAACTTGGCAATTATCCACAAAAGCCTCTCTAGGTGATTTCAATAGGAAACCAGCTTATTGTCTCAAAAAAAGTTTCTATCAGATGTGTTGGTTTATAAATTAAAAACATTTCTCCTCCTCTACCTCCCCTTTTCTCCAGCCACCTGAATTACAGATCCTTTGGACAGGCTTATGAAATTTTAGCTAGGTTACCTTCTTCTTCTGTATCATGACCAGTACTTAGGCTTTGAAGGGCAAGCTACATTTCACGGAAAGTTGACTGACCTGGGAGAACAGGTGCACTGCACTTTTTCCTACTGAGATTCAAATATGTCATTTACCCTCTTAGAAACTGGTGATGAGGTAATTTCATCCTTTCAATGGAAGATACAACACCAACTGATCCATGCATTTATAAAAATGGAGACATTCCCTTCTGATCTTATTCAGTGCTCACTTGCAGGGATGTGCTAAAGGGAATTCATTTTTTATATCAAATATACAAAAACAGTGTCTTTAGGTTGTTATCACCAAGAATCATAGAAACATGAGCTCTTTCCCACCATAAAAAATACATCTACTTTGCCAATGTTAAATAATTTCTGTCTTAGTTCTCTGAAAATGTGATTACAAAAATAGTTCCTATTTCAGCAACAAATCCACTCCGGAAATGTGATCAGAGTCACACCTGCTGAAGTTTTGTGATAAAAGCAAGTTTTCTTCATGTCAGACTCTAGAGCTTTAACAGGTAAGAGCACATGCTCTGGAATCCAAGGACAGAAGGCTGATATATTGCTAAATTAAATACTTACTAAAGAACGGTGTCCTGTGGGGTGCTGAGAGCCCTGTGCTCCTGCTTCGTGGCAGTGGCAGTGCAGGAGCATCACTCGTTAGAGACTTTACATCTCTGGCTGCCATTTGTTATCAAGCAGAGAAATATGCAGTAAAGGCTTTGTTAATTATGTATAAAGGCTACTTTTCCACACAGACTTAGGATGAAATTTATTTACCTCCGATTTTATGTATTATTTTTCAGTGTGCCAGTCATAGCTGTTAATTAAACACAGCAGCTCTTGTAAATGCAAAGGCGGGAACTAGGGCTCCAGGGCTATATACGCACACATTTTTGTAGCTTCTAAAAAAAACTATGTAAGAACATCACTGAATAAGCTAATGATTACAGTAGAGGACTGCAGGGCCTTCCTAAAATGATCTTTAGCAGTGAGGGGGGAGGGAGCCCTCCTCATCAAGAGGCAGCTCTGGAGGGAGAATAACCGTAGCAACTCTTTATTTAACAGCTTCTTCGCCTCCAAAATTTCCTTAATTAACAAACCTAAGGAGAACAAAAGAACTTACAGAGCTACAGCCAAACTTCCCACCCCTAGGCTCTAATCCCTTTATTTTCCATCAGGTGAGAGAAAATATTTGCCATTATGTGTAAAATCTGAGTCCTATACTCAGCAGAACTCTCACTGTCTTTGATGGGATCAGCGTTAAGTTTTGACCACAATCTCAATATCTGGTCCTGGGGTGATCAGAAGCCAACCACTCAACTTTGAAAACATAATAATAATCAGGAGAACTCTTGACTTGTTTTTGAGTCACCATGAGTTGGCCACCAATATCCTGCCTCAAACACAAATGGAGCCTCAGTTTCTACACAAAATCATGGAAATAAACAGTTCTGCCTAACACTTGGGGCATTTCCTTCAGCATGTGTCCCGAAATATTGTCCAGGGAGTATTGCCCTGGAGCATCCTTAACATCCCACAGGAAGATCAACAGCACAGTGATCTTGATGAGCACACACATTCCTTTCAGAAATTTCTGCTGGTAATGGAAATAGGGCATCACCTGAGGAGTGAAAAAGAGCTCAGTTTCACCACTTCTATAGAGGTGGCAGTATTGACTGGTTTAACCACTGAATTTTTCACTGAATTTCACTGAATTTTTAGAGTTGGAAGGGACTGTAGAGATCATCTAGTCCAACTCCCCTGCTGAAGCAGGATTGCCTAAACCACTAAACCATAAATACAGATGTAGGACCATAAACATAAATATCTGCTGAAAATACTACACTGGACATACATTTTAGTCACTGTTTATGGCTGTGTTCACTTCGGCAGATTAACATTACTTCTCAGTAGTCATTTCCCATTGCTTTCAATGCCTTCGTCCCTCATTCAGGATCAGAGAAGTAGTAATGGCATTGATGGTAGTTCTTTCACAGTTTGTATGGCATAGAGAGTTTTCATATAAGAAAGGAATTGTACATGAATAAGATAGTGAAGGCTCAAGGGAAAGGAAAGAGGAAAGTGATTTAGCAGAGCATTTGAAATGTTTTAATAAATCATAAATTTACACTGAAATGTCACTTTAGCAAGTTCCCTTTACACTGATCACTGAATATATTCTTTTTCTGCGTGTATGTGAAAGGCTGTAATGTGCTGCTATATTTGCACAGCATTTCTGAGCAAAAAATTCTGATTGGAGCATAAATAATTTCAATTTTTACTACTACATGTCTTTTCACATAGCCTCTCTTAGTTCAGCATAAGTGTATTGTAGAAAGGAAAATTAAATGTTACAAATGTACAATATAAGCCAGAGATCTCATTCAGAGTCCCTAAAAATATGAAATCCAGAAAAAACCAGGATTCCTATTATGTTGAAAATGGAACAACTTTATGCTCTGCTGATTTTTTAATGCAGCAGATCTTGGAGAGAAGATGTAAGACTATGCCATGCAGAGATGCAAGAAAATATTTTTTGAAGTGGAAGAATCAGATAAATCATGAATCACCAGTGTCACTGCTAAATCTGCGCATGTTCTCATTGCTATTTTTAGATCACTGACCACCATCCTACCATCCTTGCCCAAGGATTTTAAGCACTGTTTTCAAAGACTCATAAAGAAATGAGACATTCAAACAAGAGAAATCAGCATAATCACCACAGTACTTTCTGACTTTCTCTTCTGCTCTGAGCTGCAACCTTCCATTTAAAGTACTATTCCATCACAAAATTTAGAGTTTCAAGCCAGAAAATATTTGCAGATTCAGATACAAAACAAATGATCAATGGATGGATGTAAAAATCAATAGAAATGGTTATATGTCATCAGGGATAAGTCAGCTACCAAAGATACTGAAAATCCCACCTAGTTTTTCTTCCACAGAAAAGATTGAACCACACCAAAAGCAGATATTGCAATTAGTATATTTAATGTTGCTTTACATATAACTCCCTTTGCAAAATAGACTATAAATGGTTTATCTTTATGCATGTTACTGCTACATTTCAAGATTGTATTGCTACAGATCTAGTTCTTACCAATGCTAAATTCAACAAGATTCAAGAAAATGCATAAAAGAGCAAATACTTAAACTCCATTTTTGGAAATGTGCTGCCATTGTACTACTGTAAGCATTATGCATCTGAGGCATCAGGACATAGCATAATTTTTTTAAACCTTTTTAAAACTTTTTAAGCCCAAGATAGAATTTCTACTTTCTTGTCCCAACTCAGCAGATGGTTTATAACCACAGAATCAGAATGATATAGGTTAGAAGGGACCTCTGGAGGTCATTTGGTCCACTGCACTAAGCATCATCAGCTTCAAATTCACACCCAGCTTCAAAACTACACCAAGTTACTGAGGGTCACATCCAGTCCAGTGCTGAATAGCTCTAAGGATGGAGATTCCACAACCTTTCTGGGCAGCCTGATTCAATGATTGTCCAACCTCATTGTTTTCCTACAGTCTATCTGGAACTTCCCTTGCTCTAAGTTGTTCCTTCCTTGAGTCCACACATTCTTTTGCCTCCCTTTAACAGTGACTGAGAGGAAAACTGATCTTGTACAATACAAGATCACCTTTGTTGCTTTGGCAACAAAACAACTGTGGCATTGCAATAGTCCTTGCTACTTGCATCCAGAATTTCTTTCAAAATATATTTTTCAAGTACATAATCATAAGAGCTTTAAGTCACCTAAGGGTTTGCTGACACATTGACTTCATGATTGCACACTGGCATCTTTGATCAGCCTGCTGCAAGACACATACTTGGTTGGCAGAAAAACAAGTTTTCATTGGTAATACTGAGATCTACAACATTTTTAGTCTGAGTTTTTTAGCAAAAAGAAGATTAAGATATCTTAATCAGTCTGAAGTCCCTGGAAAGAAGTTAATGAAAGAAGTTAATTCGTATCTCAGAAAATGAGAAGAAAAGACACTGGTCGATAGATGATAAGTTATTTTCTGCATAAAGCTCGTATAGTCCAAGGGGGAATTTGGAATGGCAGCAAAAGGGAATGGCTGTTTTTAAAAGAAAACATTGCTGAAGCAGTACTTCATATAACCAAGATTATAGCTAAGAGTGGGTAAGTATAGTATATCTTCTCAGTTGTTACTGTGGCAAAGAAGTCCTTAGCTAATTAAGTGAAAGAGCCGAGGAAAACTCAGAAAGATGTGGCACACAGAGTGCTACATCATTGATCTCTGATCTTTGTCACCTCGTTTACACAGCAATATGAATGACCACTGACTGAGTGTTGTCCTCTACATTCTTTTTTTCTGTTGAATGTTTAGTTTGCTGTTTCTGTAAGGAAAAAAATCTGCTCTAGGTATTGACAGCTTGACATAACAGTTTAGAGTAGCCATTACACCTTGTAAAATAATTAGCCACGAAGTGAAGCATCAAGCTCAAGAATGTGCTAAATGAAGCAATCATCCAGCAAAATGAACAGGGAAAGGATTTTTCAGTTATAGTGAAAGAATCATTGAAACATCCATCCATCCAATACAGAAGGTGGAAAATGAAATACTGTGTTTTTACATGTTCTGCTGTGCAATCAGAATAAAAACAAGTGATCTTACAGGATGTACTTTATAAGTCCCACCGGTTATTGTATGGGGGACTATGCCTTTTGCGAGCTACTAAAGCAATAAAAATAATACCAGGTCTCAAAACCATAAGGCAATTTCCATGGAGCTAAAGATACACTTGTATGAAAAAAGGCTTCAGCATGGACTAACATAACTGAAAATTGTGAAAGGACAGATAAAACTGATATAAATAAAGTTCTAATGCTAGCAAGACATTTATAAACTAGGGGAGATAGCTCCAGGTAGCCTACTCATTGTTTGACTAATGAACTCAGACAGCTATTCCATTCAAACACCAGCAATCACACAACATAAATTACCAAGTAATCAAAAAATACCATTAAATTAATTAAATGAGTGCAAGTGATAGTTTGTTTATTTTGGTGAGAAAGCAGAAAACACACCTAATAAAAAAGTAATCTGCACATGCAGACCTCTGACTGTAGGTAATACATCCTGGGGCAGCACTGAAAATGCTCAATTTCATAGTTATGAAATAGTCGGCAAGCTGATTAGTAGGAGACAAAGGTGATGTTTAAACAAAGAATGGCTTATTGATTCCTGATGAACCTCTCGCCAGGAGGTTTATCTCAGGCACATCCAGCAAGCAGCTTTTCTTGCTAGTGGCTGGTTCACATAGCACTCTGCTCTGCCAGTAGAAAGGTCCTATCCCTTCAGGATCACACAGGACTCCTGTCCCCTCCGCTCTGTGTGTACAGTGTGCACGGACAACTGGCAGGAGATTTTCTTCTTCTCCCCTGATCTGTGCTAATGCAATGCTTGTGCTCGTGTGGATGCGTATCAAAACAAACTCCTGGTGCGGGGTACGGCCCCATCTAGGGATGTAAGTATTCCCCAGATAACAGGACAACTCTGCTGCCGGGGTTTAAGCAAACATTTCTCTTTCTATAGGAGTGTGGGTATCACTAGAAGACATCTAAGGACAGGAGCAGGGACATGCAGGCACATGATGTTAAGAAGCCTGAAAAAGTGTAGCTCAGGTTTACAAAAATGACAAAAGAGGGTGCTTCTTCAGAAGGAGCATGACATAAACTTCTGAGTAGCCCTAATCAAAGGCAAAAATCCATCTGTCAGCACTCTCTTGAGGTCACACCATGGATGAATTTGACCCCTGGTGGAATGGGAGATAATCAAAAGACATTTAGGGAAAGGACTTTAATTAAGTACTGCTTAACAGTAGTTATATTATTTTTGTGGTATTACTGTATTTTTGTTATGTATGACTTATTCTTCATTTGATGTTCGTATGGTAATACTCCCTAAGTTGTATAAGATTTTATTAGCACTTTGTCTTATTTGATGGCTTTATTCATGCACCAACTCAAGAGATTTTATAATTGTACTTTCCATTACTAATATAATTCTATACGAACACTGGAATAAGGAGCTATTACAATACAATTGAAGGAAAAGGAACCTAATTTCTTTTTATACTGCAGAGGTGATTCTGCTTCCAGCAACTATGAAGAATATCATAGATCAGAACCTCCTACAGAAACAAGGAAAACTTTTTCAGTGGTCTGCTAAGTTACATATTTCAGACTAATCTTGAGAGAGGAGGAACAACTTTTAATGATTTTGATGACGGTGTTAAGGTCCATGAGAATTCCCCAGGGAATTATACGCAGCTCAGTGACAGTGAGCCACCTCAAACCCCCAGGTTTTCCTGTCAGCTGAGGGAAAACTATTTGCGCCCTACTCTAACCCCCACTCTCAGAATTAGGCTCAAATATGGTGTCTGATGTGGAGAACTGCTCTTTTGGTACCATATATTCAATCTGGCAGATGCTACCTTCACAATAAGAACAGCTGTATCTTCAAACCTTCTGTGCTGAAACATTAATCAGAGGAGATGAGACTACCATTTTTAGCAGCACTCCTCAAGCAAGCAGCCAGGTAGGTGAACAAAGGAAAACAGTTGACAAGTAAAAGTTTCCAGTCAGGCTTTTTTTACTAGGTGCAATGACACTGAGACCTATGCACGGACACAGGGGTGGAAGAGGAAGACAGGTTGTATGCCTCAGCTTTGGCTACACTGGTTCTTCTACCATCATCTCTGAGCAGAAGTACAGCTAGACCCTATGCTGAGAAACCCCAGCCACAGTAGGAACGCTCCCTCTCTTAGAATCATAGCATTGTCTCAGTTGGAAAGGATCTTTAAGATGATCTAGTCCAAGCATTAACCTAACTTTGATTAAAAGAAAAAAAACAACAAAAAACCCCCATCACTAAACCAAGCACTATGTCAACCTGTCTTTTGAACACCTCCAGGGATGGTGCCTCAACCACTTTCCTGGGCAGCCCATTCCAAGGCTTAATAACCCTTTTAGTGTAAAAAACTTTCTTGATACCCAGTCTGAACCTCCCCTGGTGCAACTTGAGGCCATTTCATCTTGTCCTATCCTTCTCCATCCTTGCAGAGAAGAAACTGCCTTGCAGATTCTCAGAAACTGTACACAGAGTCTCGAAGAGTCATTTATCCCACTATGCACTGTAAGTGCTCAAGTCTAGACTGTCAAAGCCTCAGATTACGTTTGCCATCATTCTTTACGATTTTCATCTGTTCTTTGAGAAATAACCATTTCAGTCTTGCCTAAAAGATTTTCTCCTTCTTTATTTTATGGAGATATCCTGTGGAGATATCCTTTCTACAAGAAATTAATTGGCCTCATTGTATACAATTTATTATTTCACTGGGGAAATACAGGGGGAACCTCTTCAGGTCCTGCCTTGTCTTTCCTGCTCATGCACTCTGGCTTAGAATTCTGTTAGAATTTTATGTCATACACCAAAACTTTTCAAGCCACACCTTTAAAAGGGAGACTTTATGTAGTTTTTCCTTGTAATTATTATTATCAGAGAAAAGTAGTTACATTAATAGTGTCAAACTGAGTCAGCAGGTTGTTATCTGTTTCTCCTGGGAGAAAAACAAAGACATGAGTGTATATTTCAGTGATGGATATTTGTTTTTTAAATGTCACCATGATTTCCAAGCCTTGATTCTCTGGGTGGCTCTTTTTGAGTGCAGCAAGAGCTGGCTGCTCCCTTAGGAATGGGAGACGGGCAGTGGGAACTACCCACAGAGGGTATGTCAGAGCATGGTCTGGCAGCCAGGGTCCATCCCACCGCTCCACACAGGAGCAGGGCAGCTGTGGGGGGCTGGAGACCACCCACATTGCTGGAGTAAGGGCTGTCCTTTCCATGAAAACCCATCTTTCTCAGTGAGCCACTGCTCCTGTGGAGGCTGATAGTGGAGACAGACAAGCAGACAGATGGAGACACAGAGGTAAACAGCAGAGACATAGGGTCCTCAGCTCCCCCATGGCCATGCTTAGCACACCCAGGTCTCCCACACCAGCTCACGTTTTGTTATATTGTCTGTGGACAGCCTGTGGGTTGGGGGTGGAGAAAGAGAGAAAGAGAAACCTCTCTTTTCACTTGGGAGAAATGAGGTATGGAGAATCCTCACTCCAAATTCAAACTGACACGGGAGAAGGCTCAGCCTGACAAATTAAATGACATCAGTGTTTCAGACGAACACATTCATCAGCAGAAGTGTGTTTTGCCAGCTGCTTGTACAGTAGACTGAGGGAAAACAAGGGGAACTGAAGAGACACAGATGAAATACAGTGTTTTTTCCATGGCTTTGAAGTGGCGGCAACAGGCAAACATCTAACCACAGGACTGGCCACACCAGTGAGCAGCTTAAAATTTGGCATGGTGGTACCTCCCATTTTGCAAGTTTAAAACGTGCTAACAACTTACGGGTGTAGTTTTGGACCACATTATTTTCCTACTGAACAGACCTGAGATGGAAAATCATGGATATCTTGACCCGCTCTGCTAGTCCTCAGCTCCATTGGAGAAGGACTGCATGTAAAGACTGCATGTAAGAAGAAAGTACGCCATTAAGTAACAAATCAATACACTATATTGACTAATGTCTAAATGGATTCCTCCTCAGACAGACAAGTACCTGCATTAAGTATAAAGCCTAGTGAATATATTAAATACTGGAAATAACACACTAATATTTACAACACAATGGTGATGTGGCCTTATTGCTTTAAGATGACAGTGTTTTTTATGCTAAAATCTCTGTGAGTATTACAATTTCTAATTCCCACACTACATCTGAGTTAAATTATCATGAGTCTCAAAAACTCACGAAATTAATTGGAGGAATTCACAGCATCAAAAACGTGTTTTACATGTCTAGACAAATCTGATTATCATCATGCCCTTCAGAAATACGTTATATATTCCCAGTATGTCAGATTTAACATAGCATTACCATTAAATGTGGTTTAATTTCAGCTAACAAGTCACAGAATAATGATTAGGATGGACCTGGCAATTTATTTCAGTTTTAAGAGATCAATTATGTTAATGACAAGCAAGGCATTTGGACAATGGCATTAGATGGTCCTGAATAAAAAATAATTTGTGTAAAATATATTTCTAAAAATTATTTTCATTATCATAAATAAGTAAGGTAAAATAAAAACCAAATAAAAGGGAAAGTTTTAATTGCATGGAGTTTGCTGAATTGGTAGGAGTATTTTAAGATTAAATGGAATTCCTAGTTATCCAAAAACTTGTACTATGAAGTACAAACTTCACAGTAAAAATGCTGTCTCAGAATCTGCAGAATCACAATTTTGTCATATTAATGGAGAAGTCTGTGGACATTAAAGGAAAAAGTGGATCTAATTCTGCTTCCTGAAGAAGGTATGAATTTTGCCAGTGATTAGTGTGAACAAGACAGACCTTACTAAATGCACTCAGGTTCTCACTTGCTATTTCCCTGTTTTGCATCTAAAGCCAAGATGGCTAGATTCATACTGTCTTCCCTAAATGGTAAAGATGGCTTCGTGGTTATTGATAAAATTGTTTGGGGCTTGTTGAGAAAGCAGGTTATCACTATTGTTCCAGATCCAGAAGTGGGATTGAAGAGCTCCCTTAAGAAACACATTAATTTAATCCAACTGAAACTGGAAAAAGCACAACAGCCACTCAGAGTAGAGAGAAGGCTGAGACTTGGATTGCACTCGATCACCCATGGTAGGATCCAGTTTTGTTAGTTACTGAAAGCTCCTGCCAGTAGGACTGCCTCATTATCTAGATAAACATGATGCACAAAGCCATGCCAGAAGCATCATATTACATAATTGTTAATTTCAGGTGAAAAATTAAGGTATAGAGGGCTTCAATATCATGCTAGTGGTTACACTAAGTGAGAATTGAACATACGTTTGCTATGGGCAGTGAACTCCTGCCCCGCGTCACCTAGCATGCAGAGAGGACAACAGCTGGGGTATGAACACTGGGATATGAAATGTCTTGGGTACAATGCAAAGTGGTCTGCAATTAGTAATTCTTCCAAATGTTCTGCAATATTATGCTCATCTACCACTCACCTGTGTTAGCCAATGCCATTCAGAGTATATTTTGTTGGCTGCACCGACATGAAAAGAATTATGTTGCACATAAAAGGCGTTGTGCTATTATGCATGCCCTAAGCTTTGTCCTGCCTCAGATTTAATTAATATTAATCAATGCTTTTCAAGGACAGGAGTAAGGCTGCTCTTCTTTTGAATCCCTTCTTTCCATAAATCTTTCCTGCCCCAGTTAAGCTAATCAACATTCTTACAATGCTTTTTCATGTGAAATTGTCACTGTTCCTTAAATGCAGTACTATCTACCAATTACCATTTTTTACCGCACATAACACTTCTTTCTTTTTCATTAGCACTTCAAAATATTCTCACGTTCTACAATATCTCATTAAACTGGAATCCTGATTATTTCTATTGTGCTAGCAAGTGTGTCACTGGCACTATAATGGTTATCTTTTTTCTATTTTAACTATCCAAATGAAGCATTTCATTCTTTCCAGATGAATCCCAACTCCTTTTATTCAAACATCCGTATTTATACTTTTTTCCAATGCTACACTATTCCACTGTAATGAACCATCTCTTCATGGCAATCCAGCAGGACATGAAACTGGCAAAATTATGAACGCTACAATGTGGTAATCTCCACCCCATTCTGAAGCTCTTCTTAGCATTGCAGTATCAAACAGTCCCTGTGTGGGTGAGGTACTTACACGTTGCCAGATGCACCTATACTCATGTAATACTCACTTTTTCCCTGCTGTGCAAAGTTGGTACATAATTGTTTTGTCATTGCTGGAAATGTTCACCGTGAAGCAAGCCATGCCCTAGTACATGTAAAAACACAAAATGGAAAGGGCAGTCCAGTTCTTGAATGCTGCCAATATAAATATGAGCCAAGAGAGAAGAGATAACAGATAGATGGAGCATGAAGGTAATAACAAGACAATCAAGGCCAGTAAAACGAGGAATGATCACAGAAAGCAAACTGGAGCCCTTCTGCAGGTATTAGATGAAGAGATAGTTTGACAGAGAGTCACAAAAAGAGAATGAGGTGCTTTTGCAGGTATTTATGAGGGTATGTCAGATGGAGCTTCATCAGGAAAAGTGTTAAGGTGTTTACAGAGGAGGATTTTCAAAAGCACCTAAGTCATTTTAGAACGTGCACCCTATTGGCTTTTAGTAAGGCTGATACTCATAAAGCACTTTGAAAGTGCAGGGTGTAATTTCTAGTCCTCCTGATCCACTTTCAAAATACAGGTAAATTACATTATAAACAAAATCAAATTGCTTTACTAGATGATGTCAAGCATAATTGCCTGAGAGTCCCAGGTGTTGTAACATCATTTTGTGGCCTTTGGTGACTCATCTGGACTGCCTACAGTGATGCTTATTTCACAAGCACGTTGTGGGCCACAATTAATCCTTTGCAAGGTTTCTATGAGACAGTATGAAGGAAGAACTTTGAATGACCAAGCATTAAAGGGCTTTTATGTCCAAAAGCATTGTTATTTGTGGAATATTGGTAGAAAGCAAGACTCACAAGTACCCAACAGAGCACATTCAGGCAGGGATGTCTGGTTTGGCAGCACTGTTGGAACGCAGGTATGTCAGCTGCCTTAACTATCATGGTGGGCTGCAGGACAAGAGGATGTTCATTGGCCGTGGGTCAGTTTTGAAGGAGATTGGTGTAACACTGGTAGGAAACAAGAACTGAGTTCTCTGTGCAATCAGACATTGCCCTCAGAGGCAGAGGTTTTTTGCCAATCCCTTCCAACCTGCCTTGATCTACTCTGAGGGAAAGACCCTTCTCCAGCACTAGCAGAAATACGGAAGCACAGCAGGTAAATACTAGCAGCAGATTCAGGAAGCAGGCATGAGCTAGGAAGCTGTTACTGTTACAGTGATAACAAGCAGTGCATGAAACAACATAAACCACAAATCCTTATGTCAGAACTGAAGTTCTGACTGTTGAGCAGCTGGATTGAAAGTGACTGGCCTAAGGGGATGACAGGGGCAGCAAGTACCTTCGAGCCCTCTCCAGGGAGACTGACCTAATCCAGATCTTTGTTAAAAACTGAAATGGCGATTCTTTTTATCAGAAAGAATGTTCCATGTGTTTTTTAGGTGTCTGATTTACATTAAGCTAAATGAGCATTAACAAACCAAAAGCAACTTATAGCCACTTAAATAAAAACTGATTTTCCTCTCTGTTATCCAGATTTTCCTGCAATAGTTTATGACACTATAAACCTTCTGTGATTCTCTCATTGCCATTAAATCATTCTAGGAAAATGAAGAAACATAAACACATGTAACAACTCCAGGGGAAAAAAGTATCCATCTTTTTTTTTTGTGGGTAAGTTCTATATCAAGCTGTCAGTACACATCCTGTATTTTTTAAAAAGATGGGGCTGGATCTGCCTCATTTTTTAAAATGCTTTTGGCCACCAGTAATGAGTTTTAATTTTTTCATATTGTAGATAATAGGTTGTAGAGAATTTTGTCTTCAATAAAGAATTATTTTTCTAGATGTATTTCTGCTTTGCATGAAATGAAATTTTACTTTAAATAGGTCCTTTCCCAGAAGAATGAGATCATTGAAATCAGGGCAGAAAAGTCCATAGTACACCCTAAGACATGATTCAACATATATAAGCTCTACAAGCTTAGTACATTTGTCCAATCATATGTTATTTATAACACTGAACGTTTGCACTGAACACTGCACTGCTCAAAGCATTTTCTTTCCAACCAATTTCAGTGCATACAGAGCATCAGAAAAAGACTGTACTTCCCTCTGATTAAAAGAAATCTGATACTGAAACTGGAACTGATTTGAGACTGTGACCAACTGTTCAGAGAACCAATTATTTTACACATTAACCTAAGCTCCCCTCAGCAGCTACTGTAAGTGAAGAACATGTCAGATCCTGGTTTAAGATGAAGACAAAATACCACCGCTATTGAATTATCACAGGCTCCATCTGTGCTGAAATTTAAAATGGAATCCAAATAAAAATGTGTTTACACAATTTCACATTTCAGAGTATACATCTGACCCTGTGTTTTTCTATAGCCCACCATTATTTTTTTCATGGATTTAAGTAAGCTTGAGGTACAAAAAATTTTATTAGTGATTCAAATTTTTACTAAAGAATTCAGCAAGTCTAATCAAGAAACGATTACAACTCCTCCTTCTGTTGTTATGCATTCTAATCAGTGAATGCAACACCACACAAAGTGTCAAAATATGGACAGTCTTGCTTATTTTGGAAGATTATCACAGATTCCAAAGCAAAATAATCTGAATTAGGTAATTACTTTGTGTCTAAGAAATCTTCTGAGGATTTGGATATTGGAGTTGAATTCAAAAAAAACCCCACAATCCAATAGGTAAATGAAATAACAGCTGTGCAAACTCTTCCGAAAAATCACTAAACTGCATTGACATTTCTGGCAGAAGACAGAAACTAATTGTACATTCTGATTACCAGTGTGACTACACTATGTCTTAGGGCTAAATTACTCCTTGTGATCTGCTCACTTAAGTGTGAAATCTTTGAAGATGTCTGTACAAGACCAACATAATGTACTTCTTATGCTGTCCCTGATTTTGGAGGAACTATGCTAGTGGGCCTGCATCTGACTTATGGTTCATTAAACATGCTTTCCTGTTTGCACAAAATACTCTTATTTTCTGTCCCTTGTTATTGTCCAGAGCTACCGAGTTCCTTGTTTCACAGCACTTCATTGCTGGGTGAACTAATTCAGTGTGTACAATGTGTATGATCTCTATAGTGTTTCAGGATTCCTTGAGCTGGAAATCAGACACCTTTTCTTAGCATTGCAAGGAAACAAGGAGTATGTGGTCATGGCCATGTGTCAGCCCTCCCTTTGCTCATCATAAGCATTAGAACAGAAGGGCTGATTTTACTTGTATTTGACAGGAGGTAGAGATTTTGAAGACGCTTTTGACACGGAGATGCTTTTGGATGATGCTTTGACACTGCAGGTGGACTCTGAAAGCAAATTTGACCTGAGCAAATAGACTTTGGGCAATGAAGGATCTATCTACCCCTCAACAAAGAATAGTGCAGAAGTATTTAAACTGGTGGCAACTGAATTCCAGTGTCAAAAGCAGCAGCAGCCTAGCTGTGCCCCTGTGAATTGAAAGATAGTATTGCTTATTATTTGAGGCAGGGTGCAGACATACCTACACAGGCTGAAACTAAGCTGGATATCTCCACCATGCAATGTAGGTTAGATGCGGTCAGAATGACGATTGAGAATGAAAGGGACCTCTGTCAGACATTTTTCACACAGAGTGTTTACTGAATAATTCAAAGCATTGTGAGCATAACCAAGGAAATACTGAGTTGGGATTTACCAGCACTGGCACTCTTTTAAAAATGAGACATGAATAAATTAAACAATGACTTGCTTCCCAACTGTAAGCAACTAGCCACCAGGACAGAGTCAAAAGTCAGAAGGGAAATAATGTGAAATTGTAGACATCAGAAGTTCGCTTTACGGTCCAAGAAGCATATTTTTTACCAGAGATGGTAAAATATCTTTACCAAACAGACGTTAAAAGAAGTTTAGGAGTGATTTACAACCTATGAACCCATCTTGGATTTTTGACAGCTTACGTGGAGAAAGAAAAATCATGGTTATGACCTGGGACAAAATTCTCAGACCCTGGGAAAACCAATGTTTAATCTTTGACAAAATAATCAGCACAAAGTAAGTCAGACAGTCTATGAAAGCCTGACCAGTGGTAATGACAGCACTATGGAAGTAAGACAAAATGTAGACTATATGTATGGTATAAAAACACTCAATCAATCAACAACACCACCACCACCACCCCCCCCCCCCAAAAAAAAACCAAAACAACCCACAAATAAAGAGAAGAAAAGCATAAAAAGCCTGAGTTTAAAATGCTGCATAAATCTTATATTATCAGGCATATACTGAAATATTTCTGTTTTGTTAGCTCAGGGCAAAGGATTTTGTACAATGTTGGTTAGTGAAATGTAAGGTTATAGAACTAGAAAAGATACACAGAGGTGCTTGATTCCTCACAGGATATACACAACTTTTAATGCGGGCAAATCCCCAGGCTCTAATAAGATGATGCACCTCTTTTAAGGTACACACCAATCAAGCAATGGTCATATCTCTCAGGGGTAAATTTTTGGTTCTGTAAAAGTAAACTTCCTACTTTTTTTTTTTTTTTTCTGGATTCCTCATGTATTTTTGGATTAGTTCTTAATGATAATGTACATTTGGCCTTCAGTTATTCCTTCAAATATCATCCAGAAAATGTATACCCAGAAAATCTGATAGCATGAACATCTTTGATATTCAGCCTTGGACAAATCACATCCTTTTATGGTATCCTTTACAATACACATGGATAATATATGAAGAAGGAGACAGCAGAAACCCATAAGTTTGAAAGGTGATTTGCACTACTCATATGAAGAAACGGCAATAAAAATAGGAGATTTATGAAACAATTTACTCCTTCATTAAGCAGCAGACATTGTAACTGTCAGCCAATGGCTCTAAGGATTTCAGTACTGGTTCTGCCTAGTGTCTCATTAAAAAGCGATAAAAGAAACAGCAGTCTAACTTAAGCTAAACCTGCTACTTTTCCAAATGAAGTATGCTGTCATATTTTTACAAATTAGAATATATATGTATTTGGATGCATGTGCAGCTACTGAACATTTGACTAAAATTTTAGAAACATCACAGAGTGAAAAACCTGTTAAGTCAGGTATGCATAATATGTAGTGAAGTACAAGGCTTAATATTTTCTTCACCTAATGAATCTTTTCTTTCTAGAGAAAGGTGTGATATTTGACACATCTTTTAGGGAAGATTCGATGAAGTATGCATTGTTCTCTGCTATAGCCTCACAGCTGACTTCCACAGTCCATATTCTGTCTAATTTCTGAGTCACAGATGACCTTGCAGGCAATCTACTTTTATTACTTTCTGTCAGATAGCTGGGCTGATGTATAACTCTATTTCTATAAACAGGCTATTTCCTCAGCAGGTATCTGAATTTTATCAAACGTATCATTTCTCAAAGGAAGCTCTTCATACAGGCGCAGCTTTTCTTGTTTTAAGAGCAGTCTGTAGTTGAAAGAGACGATCACCATTACAAATTCTTCTGAAAATATATGTATTTTAGGAATTGCATACAAATTCCTACATAATGCCACATTTTCATATGAACACACTCAAAATGCATTTGTATTGCAAATGTATGCATGCAAAATAGGCATTTGCACAAGCGACATAGAAAAAGGATTGTACAAATTCAAGGGGTTTTGGCATATCTTAGTCTGATTCTCCATATTCAAGCATTTAGCCTTGCACAAGCTAAACATAACGCACTTTATGTCAACTTTAAAATCTGGGACATTTACTGTCAACATTTTGTGCAATGCAAGAGAAGCAAGAGATAGAGAGTCCCCAAAAGTTCACTTTTTAGACTCGGCTTTGAAAAGTTACATACACCTTACCAGTGAAACATAAGCTGTTGGCAAATACATTGCCTCTGGGTAGTTGCTGTCAATATCTAAGTACCTGAAACGTCCTGACCTCTGTGTGACTTCACTGACATAATTCTAGATTTCACAAAGACATAAGCAAAGAACCATCAAGAATCAATGCACAGCTAAGTTTCCAGTTCTCCAAATATCAATCTAATCCCCATTGTTTCACTATGGCTCTGAGACAGACATCGGTGAGAGTAGTATATTTGGTAACAAGCGATTTTGTTTATTCATGTAACGGAGATTTGAGAGAAAGATATTGTACAAATATTTGCCAGTTGTCCTTTTACCCAAAAGGTAAAAATACACTGATCACAGTGGACCAGCTGAAGCCCTTAATGAGACAGAGTACTTAGTAAAGAAGGCAGATGTATCTAGCAAAGAAACACGAGTCTAAACACAGTACTTCAGCCAACTAAATCTGAGCCATGCTGAACCACAGCAGATGCTTCTTATTCCTGGAAATTTCCAGTTGCAGATATGGCCTATCAGTTTATCTTATGTGGATATGCCTGCCTCTTAACACATAAAATTTCTGGCCCCACAGTCGACACTGTATATCTTTTAATACCAACAGTCTGAGTCTTCTTAAACTTTTTAATGTCTCAACCTTGCACCCAGGCAGATTATTGCCACATGAATGCTGAGAAGCTACCTAGGTCTACCACCAGTGCTGGACTGACGCTTTTAATCATGGTTGTTAATAGTCTGTGACTTGGCTGAAGCCCCTTGTTTTCAAGGCAATTAGTACCCTGGACTTCTGAATACCAAATGCAATCTCTGCAACATCTTTCTGTTACAACAGAGGAAAACTAATACAGAATTAGTAATAAAGTCACATTCAGTCAGATGTTGCTCCTTGACACAGCAAATATATATATTAGATAGGCAAAACTGAATCATGACAAACTGCACCCACAGGAGTCAGAACAGCTCTTTCAAATCAAAATAATAAATAATTGCATGGTGATAACCACTTTCAGTAAGACACGGGGACCACACGCTGTGCTGTCTTGATTTTTGGATAAATTAACCTATGCCCTGCTGTCTACTTGATGAATAAACCTTTGAGACATGTGACAGTGTACAACTAGAACATGATGACTCAACATTCAGGCATTTCTAATCAACACTTCAAAAATTAAAATGCTTAATTAACACTTGGTAAACATTATCTAATTGGACCTTAGAGTGCTCTCAAGTACCTAGCTACTACTATTTATCCTTGACAGGTACCAACCCTGCAGCTAATAAGCTGCTTGCAGCCACTGATGCAGTTGATATCACAGCCCTGTTTCCCGCTCAGAAGCTCCTGACTCATGGTGCAGTTTCATGTTACGGTGAAACTGATCTAACAGCAAGTTGTGACCGAAAAGGGAAGCCTGCTCACCATTTCCCTCAGGCTCCTGTTGCCTGTCTTGCACTAGATTTAGCAGTCATGCAATCAGCCAAGCCACATGATGTCAGACATGCTGAACCTGCTGCAGATAAAGAATCACAGAATGATTTAGCTTGGAAGGGACCTTAAAGATCCTCTGGTTCCAATCCCCCTGCCATGGGCAGGGACACCTTCCATTTAGACCAGGTTGCTCAAAGCCCCATCCAGCCTGGCCTTGAACACTTCCAGGGATGGGGCATCAATAGCTTCTCTAGGCAACCTGTTCCAGTGCCTCTCCGCCCTCACTGTAAAGAATTTCTTCCTAATATCTGATCTAAATCTCCCCTCTTTCAGTTTAAAACTGTTACCCTTCATCCTATTGCTACACCCTCTGATAAAAGAGTCCCTCCCCATGTCTCCTGTAGGTCCCATTTAGATACTGGAAGGTTGCTATAAGGTCTACCCAGAGCCTTCTTTTCTCCAGGCTTAACAACCCCAACTCTCTCAGCTTGTCAATATATATATATATTTGGGGATTCTACCTCTCAGGGAGACTGAATTCACTGAACATGCAATGCAGATATCTCTGTACATCAGCAGGAAGTCCAACATGTTAGACTTGTTCCTGCAGGTGGCATAAGGAATGGGCAGATAATGCATCTAGAGCCTCACCAGCCCTTATGATGTCTTTGCCTACAAAATATTCTGCTACAAAGCAGTCATCTTGCGCATGAGGTACAAATTGCCTGTAGGCTGACAGGGTATCTTTAATCCAGGGTTCTTAGTAAAAAGTTTTCTTCCTGCCTTACTGTGTTTAAGACTTATGAATCATTAAGCAAATGCCACCATGGTTAACCTTCTGCTGCTACTTATGCTGTTTCACAGTAAGAGTAATTATTGTTCAGGTTTGCCAATAATCTTTGGTTTTGATAAAACATGTCTCGTTTTTTTCTTACTTTTTCAGAGAAAATAGTTTGATATATATTTTATTCACTGAAGAATGCACTTATTTTTCATTTTGTCACAACTTAGTAATATATATGTAAAGTTATCTTTCACAGAAAACAAAGGAACAGTCCATGTCCCAAAATTTAGCTCATAAGTATATATTAATAATTGCATATCTAATAGTAAGGTTGTAATTAGGATCATGCCCACAGATCATATTACTCTTAGCACTGAGGTCACAATAATAGTCAGTGACTCAACCAACCAATTGTAACCCTTAACCACTTGGTTTTCATGGCTAGTTCAATTACTTGAAATAAGTTCATTAAATAAGGAGAATATATACTGGTCATCTGTATGCAAATAAGAATACTATTTCCAAGCGCCTACACTAGAGGTACCTTACCCTCCCTCCAACTATACAGCTCCAACTACCAATTTTATGTTTTCCTGGGGCTGTAGATATTCATACCTTTCTGTGGCTTTTTTTTGAGAAATGGCCTCATCTACACAGCAAACACAGTGACCAGGCTGCTAGGCAGAACACCCCCAGACTGTCCCAGTACCCCAAGCAGCAGTCACTGCCTTCCCTATGCTGCCATCAACAATGCTATGTAAACAAAGGACAAAGCACTGAAAACCTGCTCAGACCTTTGATCTCCAAGCTCACACAGGAGCCCCTGATCCTGCTAATCCGCAGCTGCTCATGCTTTCTGCATTCCCCCTATCTTCATGTGCCTGCAAGCCACAAGTATGCCTCCAGCTTTTCAGATGACCGTTCCAGTTCTTTCACATTTGCTTCTCTGCTATCATGGCAACTGCTCCTCTTGTCATCCCTGTTTTCCTACTCCATCATATGCCCTGTGAGCCTGCCACACCATCTGCCTTTCTCCATTTCTTGTCATTTATTCTCTTTCTTATACACTCTGACATACCTGAGCACCTTTGCAGATTCTGACACCTCCAAACTTTCTTTCTCCTTACATTGTCCACATGATCTTCTCTCCAGATAAGGTCTCACTTTACCCCTTTCCATACATGTGTCTCTGGCATCTCAACGTCAGTCCTTCCCCTTACTTTCAGAGCTCTGGCTTGGCTCATGAGTGGACTCCTCTCCCCCTCTGGCTTCAGAAAATAGAAGCTAGAAGAGTGCTAGAAAAAAGTAAATTAAAAAAAAAAAGGGGTTGTACTGGTGAACTTAAGAAAATTAAAATTCCTGGTAAAGATCATAAAAGGCAAAGCATTAAGCTCCACAGATATACAAACTATGTAATCCAGCACCTTCTCCAAGGTTAATTTTTTATTAATTTTATTACCGACAAAGTCCTTTTGGGGAAAAAAAAAGTTAAATTAGATATCATTCTAAAAGAATACACTTTACAAAGATAATTTAGATAATTAATATATTGGGGACAACAGTCTCTGACCTTTGTAAAGTTCTCAGAAAAGAACCTTGATCAACACACTTTATATGGCAATGTAATGACTCAGCTATTGCAATTTTTTTTTGTGCACAGTGATTTCTAGAACTAGACTTTACATCTGTAACTGAAAGTTCAAAATATTTTATTAACAGTGGACTCAATTTTCAAGCTAACCCTGAACTTCTTGGTCTCATGTTTTGCTTTTTGACAGCTGTAGTATCTTACAGCTGTCCCTGTAGGGCTTGTGAGTATTCTTTGTTACCCACAAATTAACAGTATCTGTTGGCAACCTAAACTCCAGCTCAGATTTTGCACCTGCTACACATCAAATAAAACTAGGGATTAATTAGGCTCATTTTCCATACTTCCTTGAACTACAGGGCATTAGTCAACCATGTGGCATAAAGGTGTTTGTACTGAGAGAACTAAGGAAAGGGCTTTGCCAGCACACCCAGTTTATGTGACCAGTGAGCTAGCCTAAAGGATTTTATTTGATTAAGGAAGTGGAGTTTGGCTTCTGGTGTGCTTATGGCCGATATCAGTTTTAATTCAGTTTTCTGACACATATTGCTACCTAGTTCTTAAGCGATAGCTTCAGCCCTTGGGAACTGCAGAAAAAAAAAAAAAATTTTTTTCTCCTCATGCTGGAAACGTATGCTGGTATGAAAATGCAAGGCATACTAACAAAATTTGTGCATTGGAAACTAGAGCTAAACTGGGTCAGAATGAAGGACAGGCAGGCTTAACCAAGGATGAGGAAGGCTCCCACACGTGTACACGCATAAGCTAATGGCAACTGCTGCTCTATTAAACAGCAAAGACTTCCCTTCGGAAGTGCTGCTGGTTACAAGCACGCTTTCAGGCGAGCACGAGTGACAAAAGCAATAACCGACAGTCCCAGAAGGAGGAGAAGGCCTATGGGGGCAGGCTGGAAGGAGGGGCAGGCCCGGCCGCCGCCTCACCATACGAGGGTAACCCCGTGACGGCAAACTGAACGGCCGTGAGGACGGCGGGACCTTATGTGCTCGTAAAAACTAAAGGGCACACACTGGTTTTAAACCGTAGGGCTCCTCGGAAACTCTCCTTCTGCCGCCGCCACCATCCTCTCAGGGCTCTTCGCTGCTATTCCCACCACCCCGCGCCCTGGCTCCCCATTGGCCGCCGCCTCAGGGAAGAGGCGGGCACTATTCCGCCGACCCCTCTCGTGCATGCGCGCTGGCTGCCTGTCCTGGCTTCCTGTTTGCGCCGCTCCGCTTCCGGGTCGGTGGGGGAGCGTTCGGCGGTCGCCGTTGGGGCCGCGGCGCTGCCAGAACCGGGGGCGGGGGAGCGGGGCCACCGCCGCCCGGGCGAGGGGCGGCAGGGAGGGGTGGCCGCCGCCGCCCAGGCGGCATAGCGCGGCGGGGCGGGGAGAGAGCCGCGAAGAGGCGGCGGCGGCGGCGGCCTCCGCCAAGGCCTGGGCCGGCCCGCCGCCGCCGCCGCTCGGCCGATGCGCCCGTGTCGCCCGCCATGGACAAGATCCTGGAGGGGCTGGTGAGCTCGTCGCACCCGCTGCCGCTGAAGCGAGTGATCGTGCGGCGGGTGGTGGAGTCGGCGGAGACGCCGCTGAGCCAGGCGCAGTGCCGCGCCATGTTCGCCCTCAGCACTCGGCTGGTGCTGCAGGGCCCCGATCCCTTCCAGCGGCAGGTGGGGCGGCAGGTGCTGGAGGCCTATGGACGCTACCACCGGGCCGAGTTCGAAGCCTTCTTCAACCGCGGGCTCGTCCTGGGCCTCCTGCAGCGCGGCTACGGCGAGCTGAGTAACCGCGACCCGGCCATCCTCGACTATATCCAGGCGGGGCTGCGCCTCATCATGAGCTGCCCCTCGGTGCTAGAGCTCTTCGAGCTGCTGCAGGTGGAGGCCCTGCGGCTGGTGTGCGAGCGGCCGGCTCCGCCGCTCTGTGCCCGCCTCTGCCAGCTGCTGGGCGACTTCCCCCAGTGCCTGCCCCGCGGCAGAAAGCTCTCCCTCGCTTTCTGCCAGCAGCTGGTCCGCAGCATCGCCCACTTCCAGAGCCAGGGTAGCCGGGAGGCCGAGCTGCGCCTCTACGTCTCGCAGGTGACTCAGGTCAGCGGGCTGCTGCGGAGCGTCTGGAAGGCTGAGCCCGACACCCTCCTGCCCTCCTTACAGGAGCTTTTCGCCATAATCTCTGCCGTCGGTGAGCGCTGAGGGTCGGTGGGAAACGGGAGGGGTGTGGAATCACGGGGGAGGGTGAGGATAGCGGCAGGTTAGCCAGCAGAAAAGCAAAGCCCTACTGGTAGCAGCACCAGTCGCTTTGCAGATGTTGCCTTGGAACCATTGCTTCCTCACCCAGATATTAAAATGCGACTTCTTGGCAGTCAAGGAAACAAAGCCTTCACTATTGTTTATTTAATTTTTTCCATTGAATGGTTAGAGTTGGGAGGGACCTTTTCCACAAAGAAAAGCTAAAGGGGAAATAGTGATTTACTTAACCACAGAGCAGCATGGTTTTTAGAAAAACTCATGTTGCGATGCTTTAAATGACATACCAGAACAGAGTTTCGGGTGTCCTGTTAGGAAAATCTGAAACTCATTATCAAAACTACTTCTTTCTCCTTGCTTCTGCCAGAAAGATACCTTAGGTCTTGGAACTATTTAGTCTACAAAGCTGGGGTGTATGTATGGATTATATAAAACCTGGGTATGATGGGAAGGGTTTTACTGCCTGAGTCACCTAGATGCAGTTGTAAACAGGCCCTTTCTGACCTCAGAAATCCATGAAGTACTGTATTGGCTCATACTGGAAAGTGACTTTGCTGTTGAGGCACTTGGGAAACTTAATATTCTATCTTGCCGTAACTGGTACGGTTAGCGGATAGTTGTTGAGACAGGACATGGGAAATATCAGCTGCATTGAATCCCTAGGCTTAACATCAAGTATGACAAACAATTGGACGGTACTTCTTTTTAGGTTTGAAAAAAACAACCACTTCTCAGCTCCATTGAGGGTGGAGGAGGAAGTTGGTGGATTGTCACTTTTCTTGCATGGATATTAAATGAACAAAAGGATTATATAATTTGTCACTATTCAATGTACTTAATCCATTGAAACTTTTTTATTTGGTTTTGTGATGCTAGAGTATTAGATATAGATAGAGTAGTCACCCAACTTTACAGTTGGGTGAATGAACTTTACAGAATGAAACTGTAAGATAGAGAATGAAGCTTACTTTTTCTGTGGGGTTTTCTTTCTAGTTTCTTACAATATGTTGTGTTCAACTTTGCAGATACTTCATTTGAACCTTCTGTTGCACTGGCAAGTCTTGTGCAGCACATACCGTTACAGATGATTACAGTACTCATCAGGAGCCTTACTACAGATCCAAATGTGAAAGATGCAAGTATGACTCAAGCTCTGTGCAGGTACTATATTTCATTGTAAAAAGGGGAAAAAAGAATTTCTCTTTCTTATTATTGCCTTGAAGTTGTCAGTAAGGTTCCATTAGAAACAAACAAACCCACCTCCTTTTAAAATGGTATTTTAAGTGAGGTTGTTTAGTGTGTTACGGTAATATGTATGATGATGCTATGAATGTTTCTGGTATGGTTTCAATTTAAGGTCGCTGCCTTCACTGATAATGTGGCTTCTTTCTTGTGGTTTGCTGGGATGGATGAAGAGGAGGGTTAAATAAGAGAAAGTCAGCTGTGTTCCTTTTGGAGGTCATCTGTTTAGATCTCCCACTTTATGGGAGATAGCATAAATAGGAAACTTCACGGAGTTACAATCAAGCTGAGAAACAAGGCCTTGTTTTCAGAATATTAACCTTTCTGCTTTTCCAGGAAGCAGAGTGGCTCTCTCACATGATTATCTTATCCTTTGTGCTCTCTGAAGAGAGGAGATGATTGGAAATGAGTTTTACTGCTTAGTTTTGAGATAATTTTTTTTCTGCTTAGCTGTTTTCATGACTCCTTAGTAGGATTCACAGGGGACAGCCTCTATTTCCATCTTTACTCAAGACTCCAGAGGGTTTTTTTGTTCTTTGAATAATGAAAGAATAGGAATGATGTAAAAACAACTGCATATTATGCTTCTTGTCACTCATCGAAACAGAGTTGATGTGAGATTAGTAGCACAGTTAACAGACTGCGATTGAGATTGCAATCTTGGTTAGTATCTTCAGATATGTAAATAATAGAGATGCAGGAAGATGATAATGGGAGAAAGATTAAGATCTTCATGAAGTTTTTTGAATTATTTTTTTAAGCCTATGGAGGAATCTGTTAATTGAGCGCTGAAGGGTAGAAAAATGAGTAAAACAGTTAAACAGGAGAGGAGAATGTTAGAAATCTGTATTGTTTCAAAAAATTTTTAAAAAGTCTTTCAACTAAAAGAACTTCATGTTTGCTATATTATTTTTTAACCACAACCATTTGAGTGGAGTGTAATACTTAAGACATTTGTGTAGTGTAGCACTTGCATATCTCAGTGAATTACTGAGGCTTTTTCACACTGAAAACATTCCCTGTATTTATATTAAATTGAGAAGCTGTATTTCATTTGAAAACATAATTAATGACAAGAAGCAGCATTAATATATTTGAAGTAAGGCATACTGCTTAGGGACTTCGAGTCTCCTTGACTGAACAGATTTTCACAAAGCTGCATGCCCAGTCTACAATTCAAAGATGTGAAATTCAGAAGGATTTGTGCTTGCGAATGATTTGCCAGTAATGTGCTGGTGATTAATTTTCGTGTTAGTGTAATTTTACTATTTCTGTTGTATTACCTGCTTCAACGCAATGTGACTGTGTAATTGTAGCTTTAGAATGGCTTTTCTACATGTTTCTGCTTAGAGAAGTAATACAGTGCCAAACTTCAGGCATAATATGAGCTGTTATTATCAAATAAATGCTCTTTCTTAATACTAGCCATGTGGTGGGGGGCATTTACCTCTTGTTTTCAAAAGGGCAGTGCAATCTTACTTGCTTTGTTCATTCTTTGAAGCAATACTTGATTTTAAGAGGGTCTAGTTCTGTTCTGTGGAACTAACTTTTTGAGGTACCCCTTGTTGGTTTTGTATTTCTTTGTGTTCCTCTGGCAACCCTTTGCAGTAATTACTCTCTTCTGGCTTAGAGGAGTAATTGTAAAGAGGATAATGCAGCTGGAATGTCTGGAGCACCAAATGACAATATTGTCATCAGGCTTGCATCATTCCCAGGAGATGCAGAACTCCAGGCACAACAAGGTCTCCTGATGAGAGTCAGCAGAGCTTGGTGATATCAAATTAGAGACCTTGTTGTTCACTTCCTAAGGGTAACTTTCATGATGTTGCAGAGTCTGTCTAAAGTTGAATACAGATAAAATAATCTGTATACAGATAAATAATCTGTAATTAGAAGACTAATAAATTTAATCTGTTCAGTGGGGCTTATATTAGGCACAGGTTTGTGTAAGGAAGGGTACTGGTTCTATATTGGCTCAGCTGTCTCGTGACATGTTACTTGAAGTATCAGTGAGGAAAAGCAGAAAATTGTTGAATCTATTCTGGGATATATGACTACTTCAGAGGTCTGCCTCAGAGGTCTCAAGAGGAAGTTGACTGCCTAGTATATTGACAAGTATAATGCTTGTTTCACTTTAATCCAAGTGTTTTTGTTCAGAGAAACTAAGAATTTTGCTAAGAAAAAAATCCAGGCATGACCAGGCCCTATGCCCTGTTGGTGAAGATGTAAAATATTGTAGAAGATGTTTTTGGTTTTTTTGAGGGTGCTTGGTAGTCTGAGGATCTTCAGTTGTGTTGTGTTGTTTTTCTAATCTGAGGGATTTCCACCTGAGCTGCCAAGTTCTTTGACCGATGTGGCTAAAAATATATTTTTGTGAAAGAAGTTATTGTCTCAGGTTGCATAGCACAGATAACTTTTTCCTATCCAGAGATATCAGAAATGCAGTCCTTGTTAGGCACATACACGGATAGCAGAGCTGCTCATTTTAGGGTAATATGAAGCAGAATGTCCTCCTGAGGCATTCAGTGTTCCCTTGATCAGGTCAAATGCAAACATTTTCTGTAGTTTTATTCATGATCATCATGTCACATACTAATAACTACCTTTGTATTAAAAATGCAGTCATTGATTGCAACAGGGCAGAGGCCAAGTAAATTCAATGCAGAGAGGATTTAGTAACCAAAATGTCTCATCTTCACCTACCAGCTCTCAGATTTGATGATTTTTTGGACAGTCTCAGGCATGTCTGCAAGCTTACTTCTGATTCCTCTTCTGGCTTTTATTTCTTCTCTTAAGGCACTGACTCGTAAGACCAGAAACAAATTTTAATGATGATTCTATCAGTTACATGATGATAATTTTATCTTTACAGAGGATGAGGTTTCTCTTTACAAGGTTGATCCTACTGAAATGATGGCCATTGGCCTATTAGTGACCATATTTAGTAGTTTAGTAGTTAATTATACTGACTAGAAATGACACAGGATGGCCTATCGTGTAACCGGAGCAATGGGATGAAACATGGGAAGCCCCAGCTCCCATCCAGAAGCCCTGTTTTTTATTTGGAGTTTGAGAGTCAGTGTGGTTTGAAGTGCACATGATATAAACGTGGTAATCAGATACCTTAGAACAGTGGTTCTAATGTAAGACTCTAGAGAATACCCTTTACTAAGGAGTTAATTAAAAAAATAGAATATATTGGCATTAGGCTTAAATTAATTGTGCAGATGTTTGTGCCACTGTTGAAAAATATCAAGCCTACAAACTGAGGAGGGAGGTTTAAAGGTGATGGGACTATGAGGTTTGGGGCCTATTTTTAGGTTAAGGCTAATTTTTTGTGGGCAAATGCAATTTTGGCCTACTTTCTTGATTCCCCCTTTTAGAAAGTACATGGAAAGGGTGCTCAGAAGAAGCATATTTGAATTTAATGTCTTGAGGAAGTGAGAGTTCTGTGTAGATTCAGTGCAATAATTATGATGTGGTTGTGCTTTTTTCTTAAATTGTTTGGGCTTTTTTTTGTAGTAATATAGAAGAAACCAAGAAAGATCTATACTTGATTGTTAAAAGGACTAGTGATTCTGTATTTTAGAGAAAACTTCCTATTTTTTATATGTAGATAGTACATAATTCTAAGATATATACACTTTTGAATATGTTCTAAACACTTTTCAGATCCAAATTCTGAACTCTCTGTAAATTTTAAGGTGATACAATATGCCCTGAATGCACGTCTGGTGTTGTTAAAGACCGTAGTTTTCTTTTTAGTTTGAAATCTGAAGACTGAAACCCCAATTTCAGTCTGTTTGGAGCTTCTTTAATCTCTAGGAAGAACATAGGGGCTGATAGTTCAGCTTCAGATTGATAATTGCTAACTGTGCTTATTTGCAGTGATAATGACTATTTATTAAGCTGGTTACTTATATAAACATTTCAGTTCTGCACTAGAATGTAGCCTCTGAAAATAATTAATCTTTATGAGGAGCTTTTTGAGAACAAAAGTTAAGAAATAAAACTTCTTTCCATTGAATTACAGAATAGAATCATAGCATTATGTTATGTAGATTGAGTGGAGCCTTTGGAAGTCAGCTGATCCAATCCTGCTCAAAGTAGGGCCAGCTTCAGGGCCTTCTCCAATGGAGATAAGAGTTTTCTGCTGAGGTGGAGATGCCTCAGCCTCACTTTGTAACTTGTCTCAATGTCTGACTGCCCTCATGGTGAAAAATTTTTCCTTCTACTTGATTAGCAGTTTCTCATCTGGTTTGAAGAACAGAGTCTTGTACTCAATTAAAGAAAATCCAAAATATTGCTGAGTAAAGTCTCAGAAGAAAAAAGCCTAGATTTCATGTTTTAGCTGTTACTTCCTTGTGATGTTGTCTGTGTGTTAAATTGCTTCAACTAATCTGCCTGTCTGCCTGGAGTGTCAACATAAATTGTCTATTAGTTTAGAAGGATAGAATACCCCTGTCTTTTGTTGCTGATATTTCACTCTATTTTCTATGCACAGATGAAGTCCTTTCACTTTTCTTTTTTCTTAGCGCTAGTGAAGTTCTTCCTTTTGGGGTGCTGATGATAGTTATTACAACACTTGATGCAATGTACTTAAATTTACTAGATTTTAACTTTTTAACTGAGGGTATTTGAGCTGACTTCCAGGAATGCAATTCTGAGTTGAAGCAGCTTCCTTTTCAGATTTCAACTTAATAGTTGGTTTTGGTTTGGTTTAGGGTAAAAGGTGTAGAAGGGGAAATTCCCAGGTACAGATACTTTTTTGCCCTCAGTAGTATGTTTTTGCCACAAAATAAAAATGTTCACTTAATGTCTATAAACCCAAGGTTCATATTCTTAAGAAACATTAATGTACATAATATTTAATTTTGTATGCTTATGTATTTGGTGGTTGCATTTACTTTTAATGTATTAAATACATCATTAGTAATTGCAGAGTTAAATGACTTTAGATATGATCAGAATTATTTTATTACTTGCCTAAGATTCTAGCATTACTTCTTGTGAATTTCTGTGTAAGCATGTAGCTATCTGGATAACATATAGATTCTCTTTGTTGACATTAAAATTAGTGGCATATTGGGGTTTTTTGTTCTTTTTTTCTCACTTTTCGTTAATATTTCAGAATGATTGACTGGTTGTCCTGGCCTCTGGCGCAGCATGTGGAAACATGGGTGATTGCACTGCTGAAAGGACTGGCTGCAGTCCAGAAATTTACCATCCTCATCGATGTCACTCTCCTTAAGATTGAATTGGTATGTTGGAAAAAAATGTTTGAAATGGAAGGAGAGGGAAAGGAATTTGTAACAGCTATGCAATTGCGTAGCATCTTTTGTATTGCAACAGATATTATCTTACATTCACATCATCTTTGCAAAATAATATCTCTAGCTTTCAGTTGCATATAATGACTGTTCCAAATGGTTGTGGATTTGGAGATCTGTTTGCGTTTTACTGGAATTTCACTTCAGGATTTACTGAAGTAAACGTGTGTGTTTTTTAGGTCTTTAATCGACTTTGGTTTCCTCTAGTGAGGCCTGGTGCCCTTGCTGTCCTTTCCCACATGTTACTTAGTTTTCAGCATTCTCCAGAAGCTTTTCATTTGGTAAGTGACTAAATGGTTTTCAATTCTTTGAAATGTCATTCGTGTGTGATTTCTAAGGTGGGTGTAAAGAAAAACAGATTTGATGCTTTTGGATTTCCATTTTGTTTCAAAGCTCCAGAACCAGATTTCTGTGGTTTAGACCACTAGGTTTTCCAGTTGGCAGGTTCAACCATTTAATCTGTAACTGGAAATGGGCATTGATCTTCCTGGTATGTATGTATTTCTGGCAGTAGTATCTGGGCACTGCATTTTATCTTTGACCATACATTTCTGGAAATCCATATTACGTGGTGTGAAGTGTACTGATAAAGTTGGGCTGCAAGTAGACTTTCAAGCACAACTATTTTGGGAAACTAGATGACTGTTATCTGTTACATATAACGTAATCACCTTGGATAGGTGCATGAGACCAAGAAGTACTTCACTTGAAGAAAGCTATGCTATCTGTATTTCAATGTACATATGGGCAAACTGAAGGATGCTATTTTTAACAGCCACTCTTCAAAATGCAGTTCACCAGCTGAAGTGATAGGTACTAGGGTATGATGGTGATTGTATTAGTACAGCAGTATGTGTAGTGCCTTCCATGTTCTCATACTTGGTGTTTAGCTAAAAGTTTGAGTGAAATATGGGTCTTTCAGACTTAAACATACTAACAGCCTGGCACACTTTCTCGAAGCTGCTGCCAAACAGGCCAGCTGCTAGGCCGGAAGGGATCACAAACCCTTTGGTTAGTGTCAAAGTAATTGTCTTCTGCCTGTTACACTGTTGTTCAATGATAGGAGTCTAAAGTTTCTCTGTCTTCCCTCTGCTACCCTAATCTTGGCCTAGGATAGATATTTGAGACGCAAACAAAAAGAGCTATGTAGCCTTGAATATGCTCAAAATGTAAATATTTCATTCCAGAAAAATTGAAAATATGAGAAGACTTACTCTAGAAATAGGCATTTGCTTTAACAAGGAAAACTTCTACCACAGGCTTCATGCACTACTGCATAAACATCTGTCTTGGGAACTTCATTGGGACCATTTTCCCTCAATTTTAAATAACCTTCAGTATCATTTTTTGAGCTACTGCAGTCATGTAGTATCCTGTAATATTTTCCTACATATAAACTACTTTTTTACTTTTTTGTAATAAATGGACTGAATGTAAAATTGTTAAATGCACATTTGGTAAATATAAGTGAATTTATTTTGCAGTGCATCTGAGTTAACATTTCCCTTCCCTATGCTTGAGCTTCATCAGCATAAATTACTTGGGGTTTTTAATAGAAGAAAAACACTCTGTCTTGCACTTATGGTGTAGAACTTATCATGATGTGTACTATAGAATTCTAAAATCCACTGGGATATAAAATTTTAATTCAACCTCAATTCATAAGTGTAACTTTGAGTATTATGCAGCATGCTGCAAGTAAGAATTTGGCTCTCAATTCAAGAGAGCCGAGAACCTGTACTTTTTCTGTTCTTGCCACGTGCTTTGTCTGTGCAAAATTATATCTCAGATCTACTGTATACAAATCTCATTCTTGGAGCTGAATAGCTCTTTTCTCATTTCTCATTGCTATGTGTCCTCATTTGTAAAGTGGGAGAAGAAAAATTCTCATTGCAACTTTCACTTTTTACTCTGTTGTACATCAAATGCCTAATCTTGTTGGTTTTGTTTTTAAATAGTGGATATCTTGCTTACCAAAAAAGAAAAAGGGGGGGTTTCTTAATCTTAGATGTAAAAAATATTCCTTATACTTGGAGAACAATTGATATTTGAAGAAGTGGCAAACAGGTATTTGCACCTGACCCCTTTTACTTTGGTATTTTGAAGTATGTTAATTCTTGTAATTGTTACACTTTCTGGAAATTATGAAATTCTTATAGTTTCTACTCTTTACTATCAAACAATTGGTAAGATCATTTATAATGAGAAATTATTCCATTCACTTCTTTTGACAGTTAATCCATTCTGATCGCTTTGTCTAAAATACTTTGGTTCAAAGTCTTTGCTGTTTGGGACTGCATTGAAATAACGTTCTACTTGATGTTTTAAGACTAATATGTAAAAAGTCTCATATATTTAAAAAAGCAGACAGAGCTGTGCTGAACAAGGGGAAGGAGGTGGTATAAACATTTCTGATTTATACCAAATTTAAAATAGTTATGAGTCTGAACTAATCCTCAAATAAATTACTAGGTATATGGTAAACTTTTTTTAGCTCATTTACTGTCTTGGTTTATAGAGCCTAGTGCTCTCACTAGGTGGAGCTGTGAGCCAGTTTCTGTCTCGTAAAGTAAATAACATGAATGTATTCCTTGGCTTCAGATCCCAAGTGTTAGACTCTGTTTCAGGAAAATTGAGAGGTTTGTTCTAAACACTGTATCTGCAAAACTAGAACAGGATTCTGCACTGTTAGTGGTGGCACAGAAGGAAAACGTTTGCTGTTAATATCCTTGATAGGGTGGTGCCTTGTACACTTGACCATTTAAAATCATAAAATGCATTTTCTGAGATCATAAAGTTCCAGAAGTGAAAGTGATCTAAAAAGCATTGAATAATCAATTATGCTGTTGGAATAATGTCACGAGTAAAGAATTACGTGTGTTTTTCAAGTCATTGTTTCTCAGCCCCATATTTTTTTTGAAGATGATGTCCTGTGTCATTTGGTGTGTGCAAAAGAGTGAAGTTTGTGTAACAAAAAACCTGGAAAAATGAAATTAACACCCTTGTTTGTTTCTGTTCCCATTCAGATTGTCCCACATGTGGTCAGCTTGGTTCACTCCTTCAAAAGAGATGGCTTACCTTCCAGTACAGCCTTTTTGATGCAGCTGACTGAGTTAATACACTGTATGATGTATCATTATTCAGGGTTTCCAGAACTCTATGAACCCATACTGGAAGCTGTTAAGGTATATTTGTTTTGTTTTCACAAATATGAAAGCTATAATCCTAGAGTTATAAATTCTTTAGGAATTCCACTAAAAGAGAAGAGCTAACTACATTATCTAATGTGAATTCTAACTGTTTGGGATATGCTAGAAAAATTGTCCTGAGTGTCCATGATATGATTATAGCAGGCTTTAAGAAAAGCCTGAAATGAGATCCTTCGTTAAAAGTACAATCTAATTTCTTAAGCCTCATGTAACTCTTAATACACTTTGTGTGAGGTTTATTTCAACCCAAGCTGGAAACTGTAATTTTTCAAATGTGAGTTCATAGCACTAAAAGTGTTGAAATAGGTTCTGAGGACTACTTGGCACGGTGTTAATCTTTGGCTAGCTCCAGAACACCATTCCTAAGCACTGCGTCTTAATATTGCAGTCAGTATTGCTTGTCTCTTTGGGTGGAGGATGCTGACCCATTTTGTTTCAAAACAAAATTTGGCTTTTTTTGGATAAATACCTTAAGAGCATATACTTCAAATAAAAAAACCAAACAAACCCGAAACAACACCCCATACCAGATAAAATATAACAAAAATACAAAAAACCCCCCCCAAAACCTACTTGGATATTACTGCCTGATTTTTATAGCAGTAGATTGCAGTTAAATGTTTTGACGCTTATAAACCCTTTAATTATTTAATTCTAGGTACTGTGGACTTTATTCTTTCTTTCATACATTTTGAATTGACAGAGCATGAACATATTTCTAGCAGAATAGAGGATGCTTTCAGGGCCTATTAAAGCTTGAAATTTGAGAGGTAGCTTTTGGTGTTAAAAGGACTGTGAATATACAGGTCAAAGGTGACCACCAGCTCCTTATTCCTGCAGTTTGAGAGTTGAGTAAAGAAGGAGAATACAGGAGCAAGTGAAAATATCAGGCTGCTGAATGGTGAGATCTATTATAAAAACAAATACGAAAACCTAATAAGTGTGTTAAATGCTTCTCTTTTAGGATATGCCCAAACCCACTGAAGAGAAGATTAAGATGATTCTCAGTCAGAGTGCCTGGACTTCTCAATCCAGTTCTCTGCCATCTTGTTTGTCTAGACTTTCTGGAAAATCTGAAACTGGGAAGACAGGTCTAATTAATCTAGGAAATACTTGCTACATGAACAGTGTTATTCAGGCACTTTTTATGGCTACAGAGTAAGTTCTTTTCAACAGCTCTTTTCATTGCTATTTAACTCTTATAATCTGGGAGCTACTGGGAAAAAAATTTCTCTGTCTATAGCATATTCTTACACATTTAATGCTTAAAGAAATAAGGTTTCTTGCATTGTTCAGTACTGTACAGTTGTTTTGCATCAACATTAGTGCAGAATCCAGGTATTGAAGGGAAGTGTTTTTCTTTCTTTCAAAATAAGTAATTATCTGAGCTGGAATAATGGCTGCATTGTTGTTAGAAATATAGTAAGGAAACTAATATATATCTTTTTTTTTCCAGTTTCAGAAGACATGTTTTATCTCTGAATCTAAATGGGTGTAATTCACTAATGAGAAAATTACAGCATCTTTTTGCATTTTTGGCCCATACCCAGGTATGTCAGTATATGGCATCTGCTATTTTTTAAGCCTAGATCTATATACCAAAATTTAGAAATAAGCATGATGCCATAAGTGTCCTCTTGAGCATATTAAAAATACGATATATTCATAGGGGAATGAATCTGCCTACAAACACACAGGTGATGTGGGTGGACTTAAAGAAATCTGTATTTTCTAAGTGGAACATCTTGGTATTGTGTTGGTTTTATAAATGGGCAGTAACAGATTTTCTTTGAGAAGTCAAAATGAAAAAATCCCGGTAAAACCTGACTTGTTATGTAAGTTGGCTAAATAGAACTGTCTATTCTAACAGGGTAAAGGGTGACTTTCTGCAGTTATTTTTTTAACACTAAATTTTAATTGTAGTTCAAATTCTTAACTGCACTTTATTAAGTGTTCACGTTACTTTGCTAGTGCTGGAAAGACATGACACTTTTGTTCTCTTTGATTAATAATAATCCTGTTGTGAAGGGGATGAGGCTGGATCACCTTAAAAATAAAATGGTACTTAGGATATACTGGTGTTCTTCTGAAGAAAGAAAACCAAAGAAAACTTCTTTCTGAAGAAAGCTTTTTTTTTTAAGCTTGCCAATAAGAACAGTAACTGCTCTTATGCATAACATCTGGTTTACACTCACTACGTTTCATATTTGTCTGTAGGATCCACTACTTTTATCTTTGTTCTAGAGGTGATTAATACAAAATTAACATCTCTCTTCCTATGATTAAGTAGTTTTAAGTATTTGTGAACCATATGTTTCTTACAGTTTCTCTAGAATAATGTAGTCCAAAGTTAAATGGTTAATATCAAAATAAAATAAAAACAAATTAAGTAGTTGTATGTAACCTTGTCTTTCCCTGTCTTATGTGAACAGAGGGAGGCATATGCTCCTAGAATTTTCTTTGAAGCTTCCAGACCACCATGGTTCACCCCTCGATCCCAGCAGGATTGCTCAGAATATCTCAGATTCCTGCTAGACAGGTACAGTTGTTGTGCCATTAATGGGAATGAATCTACAGTCTTATCACATAACTTAGAACTGTTATGACTGTAAGCGCAGTCATATAACAGTTCCACTGCATGATTTGGGACCAGGAATTTTGTATTTCATTCCTGATTGTGTCTGGTTTTCTCTATGGTCTACAGAACATTTTTCTTCATGGGTTTAATCTGCAGTAAAATCTGTATACTGTCTTGTATCCACATCGTTTAAAGAAGGTTATAGTGGTAGTAATGTTCTGTTTTTACAAATCTAAACTTGGGTGTTATGTTAGAGTCATGGTCCTGTTGTAAAATCATATGATTGGTGAAAGCAGTTTAATTGTGCATCTGGAACTTCATGTTGGTGGAGACAACTATATTTCCCATACAGGTCAGATAAGTCATGTAGAGATGTATGTGTATTTATAACCAGTTTAATAAAATAGCAAATTGTCTATAGCACATATAAAATTACCTAAATTTATTAGTAGCCCTCTTAATTTGGCTCACTGAGATGTGGTTTAAGCAATATTGCTTTATGACACATTCTACTTCGGGAGTAGTTTATCTCAATAGTGAAATAGTGTTCTCTCTTCCCCCCCCATCCTCTCTTGGGTTTCTTATTTGGTTTGTTTTTTCTTGCTGTAGTTTCTTAACTTTCTTGGCTACAAAATCCTGACCTTTTCTTTGGAAATAGTCTGGCACTAGATAAATAGCTACTTGTTCTCCTACAAAATCTGACATACAGAACCAGTCAACTGGCGAACTGCTTTATTAAGATAATGTAATGGTAAATAATAAAACCATTGTTTGTTAGGTTTTTTAATACTTGCCAGTTCTTTTAATATGTCCATTGTGTTCTGTTACACATAAAGAAACCCACGTTAAGTGCATTTGCACTCTTCTCATTCTGTTTTGGATAGTACGGACCCGTATGGTTCAGCTTGCTTATATAAAAAAATAACTTTTTTAACATAAGACACTTCCAGACACTTAACTGTCTATATTTTTTTTTAGCGTAATTAGAGAAAACAAGTCTGAAATTGTGTAGCAGTATTTGTTTGGAAAATAGCACAACTGCTTGGATTTTTCTTTGTCTTCAGGCTGCATGAAGAAGAGAGAACCTTGAAAGCATTGTCTTCAGCAAAGACTTCTGAAAGTATAATAAATGAAGAGTCCCAGACACAAGAAGCTGTTCATAAAGCACAAGCGTTTGCTGAAGCATCTTGTATGGGAAGTGAAGAAAGAACTCTGATAGAGAAGATGTTTGGAGGAAAATTGAAGACTACTATATGCTGTTTGAACTGCAAAAGTATGTCTCAAAAGGAAGAAGCTTTCACAGATCTTTCTCTAGCTTTCTGTCCTCCAACTTCCTTGGAGAATGTTGGCCCAAAATGTGTGGAACGTTCTGAAGTGAAGGATGACTGTGTGGTACAAACTAATACTTCAGCAGCTAGTCTTGCTGGAGAAACACCTCTCAATAATTTGGAAGTAAATGGTGGCTGTGACAAAATATTGAATGAAGGAACCATAAAAGATTTTTCTAATGAACCAAACTCTGAGAATACCACAAACTCTGAACTCAACAAAGTTCAAGATAATAGGGATATGTCTCAGAGGCTAGTGGGTAAAAACACCTTGTCTGTTACAGACTTACTGAATTATTTTCTGGCACCTGAAATCCTTAGTGGAGACAATAAGTATTATTGTGAAAAGTGTGCCTCTCTACAGAATGCTGAGAAAACTATGCAAATCATTGAGGAACCTGAATACCTCATTCTTACTCTTCTGAGATTTTCCTATGATCCAAAGTGTCATATAAGGCGCAAAATCTTGGACAATGTATCTTTGCCACTTGTTTTGGAACTGCCAGTCAAAAGAGCAACATCCCCTCTAGCTGTTGTTTCAGGAAGCTGGTCTGTTGGTGTTGAAATTTCTGATATTGGAGAAAATCTTGCTAAAAAACTGAAGCCCTCAGGTGCTGATGAAGTGACCTGTCCCCAGTCAGTGCCCTATGTGTTAAGCTCTGTGGTGGTGCATTCTGGTGTTTCCTCTGAAAGCGGACATTATTATTCATATGCTAGAAATGTTACTGGGTCAGGGCCTTCAGGACTTTGCCACCAGTCTACAGCTCTTTCTTTAGTTTCTCCTCAAGATAAGTTGTTGACAGAGGAGAGTCCTTGTACTGTTGTAGAAAATGAGCTGGACACTGAGATGCCAAGAGAATGGTTTCTGTTCAATGACAGCCGAGTGACATTTACCTCATTTCAGTCAGTCCAGAAAATTACCAGTAGATTTCCAAAGGACACTGCTTATGTTCTGTTTTACAAAAAGCAAAATAGCACCTGTGGCTTCAGCACCAGTTCAGCAAACGGACTCTGGATAAATGGAGACCCTCCCCTGCAAAAAGACCTCATGGATGCAATTACGAAAGATAACAAACTGTACTTGCAGGTAAGATGGAAATTGTATATGAAGAGTGGTCTCTTTCAAACTCACAAGAGACCGTCTAAAAGAAAGAAAAACCTTATAAATCACCGGTCTCGCTTACATCTTGATGTTGCTAAACAGGCTTCATAGTAAGGTTATCACTTGGATAAGTGATGGATAGTGTCAAGCAAAATGGAAAATCTTTAGTGGAGATGCTTGCATAGGTCTTCTAGCACTTATAATTCTATCGTAAGCAGGAGAGGCAATAAATTGTGGGAGTAGCTGAAGTCCTTAGCAATGTGCTTACTAGCATGTTTTCATTTGAACTGAAGGCTTACTTGTACAATTGTGCATAGCCAAATCGTAAGACTGATAAAATGAAGACCAAATGCTAATGACTAGACTCTGCTTTTCATGCTCTCCCCAGCACTGCCAGCTGCATGTTCCCTGTGCTCCAAGAGCTTCACCTACTGTAGTCACCTCTTTGATTTCTGGTACAAAAATCCCACTGTTCTCTACATTTACATATGGTTTGCCTTGAGTATTGCTGCAGTGTTTGGAGAGTGTAACAGTAGTGGTGTGCTCTTTGGTGGGGTAAGGTGTTCCTGTAAGAGGTCTAGTCCTACTCAAATTAGAAAAATTACGTAAATTCAAGTTAGAAAAGAACAGCTAAATATCACTGTGGAAAATCTATTACAATAGCTGCAGGTTTCTTAAAAATACAAACAAGAAAACTGACAGTTTCAATTGCAACTCTGCTGCTATTTTCTGTTAATGTATTTGTGTCCTAATTGTCGTTGTTTATGTGCCACCTCTTTTCTTGACTGTACAGGGTGGCACAAAACACAGCTTCTTTAGCAGCAATCTCAGATCATAGAATAGTTTGGATTGGAAGGCACCTGGGAAGGCAAGGAGGGGGTTCGCCTGCCACCCTGAGTGTCAACTTGCCTCTGTTTTCAGTCAGAATTATGGTGAATTTCATAAGTACATAAATGCTTAAATCGTGAATTTTCAAAGTCCAAGCCAGATTATTTTTTATTTGAGGTATATGATTTCAGCAGTACCCAGATAACTGAGTAATGGGAAAGAAACTACCTGTTTTAAGATCACAGCCTGAAGAGAAGTAGTACAACAACTACAGTGATATTGTAACCTTTTTATATAAAAAGCAGAACATTTAAAGGAGGAACTGTCATCCACATTGAATATAAATTCTAGTAACTATTTATTCGCTTATTTTCCTGTTGAATTCAATACTTGCAGTTGCATATTTCAACATTATTAGCATGGTAGGTGATTACCTGAGTTTGCATAACAGAGAATCTTTTCAAATCTGAAAAAGTGCTTTAGCATTAGTTTAGAAACAAGCAGCATTACCTGGATATTGAGAAAACAATTTATTATATAGAGAAGCTATTCTTAAATATGTTTCTCTGAATTAATACTTTCCAGACCATTTCCATGCGGTTTCTGGAATACGCTGGGAAGTTAATTGCTTTAAGCTTTTTGAGAACTGCTGTGTGCCTAGAACCAGTGAAAAATCAATGTGATTTTATAAAACTTAAACACACACGTGGTGCGTATACACAGAAATTGCTTTTTGATAGTCTTCCAGACTAAAGCTTTCTCTACAGAACATGTAGCTAAAGTTAAGTAAAGGGTGAGGGCATTTTCTGTTACAGTTTACAAATGAAACCCAAGTTAGTTGTTTCTTAAAAACCTTACCTTTACAATTAAAATGAAAAAAGAAATATAGACTATATCAAAATATAGGAAAAAATAGTTTCCAAGTATATAGTTGTTGTTTGGGTATTAGTCATTTTGTTTGTTGTTTTTTGTTTTTAATTTATGATCTTTTACCCACCTTTCAGTTTTGGATTCTTTGATACTAACTTTCTTTGTAGGACTCTACTAATTTCAGAGTTGTTGAAACCTGTCCTTCTCTCAGTTGAAATGAGACTGATTAGATATGCTCAGTTGTTAGTATTAATTTGAAAAAAAAAATCCAATGTTGTGTTTCACTGAATGATGCTATTATATTTTTGAGATGTCATACTTCATTGTTCAGAGTTCTGTTTTCCTGTTTAATTCTTAACTGTTTAGTTAAGAATATACTCTTGTGTCCTGAGAAAGCCTTTACTTATTAGAAGAAATGTTCCAAAAAAATCTCAAGCTTATTGCTTTTGTTTTGCTATTGCATGCCAGTTTACCACATGGTAAACTAAAATGTTTTCACTTTAAATAGCAAATCTGAAATATGGGTAGCTCCCACTCCAGTTAAAACAAATTAAAAATGCCATTCTGGGAACAAGTGGCAAGCAAAGGGGATGCTCTACATTTTTTCTCAGTCCAGAGAATTGTACTGACTGTCGAGTTTTACTTACCTCATCTGATATTTGTTGGGATAAAAATAATCACTCTGAAAACATTGAAGATTTTTTTTTAGAAATGAAGGATATTTCTTGCAAAAACCAGACAATGCTGCATGTTATACTTGAACAATTTAATGTAGGTTACTACTAATCGAGTCAATATATACCTTGAAAGAAGAAAGAAACGTGCTGATTTACCACAAACTACTGTACAGAAATTAAAGCGTGAAGGATCTAAACTGCTAAATAATTTCACTTGTAGCATTGAAGATACAGATAGTGTGTGGGTTTTACTACTAATACTCTGTCAAGAAGCTTGGATAATTAGATCACTGCTCTGCGTTTCTCTTGTGTATGTCTGTGTGCATATATGGAGAGATACTTTCCATCCATTATAGAAAATGTTTTGTACTCAGTAGCCTTGAAGCCAAGGTCAAGACTGAAGTTAATCCTATTCTTAGTGCATTATGGCTGCTTCTGGACAGTATTTTAAGGGTTGGCAAAAGTTGCACTTGCAGCTCATTTACACTCCATACCGAACGTGATGTGCATCACCACAAAAAGTCATGTGTAAGGTACTGACTGAGGTGCTGCTGTTTGTGGTAGTGCTTCTGCTCTCAGCTTGTCCCCTCTCTGTAAGGAATCCCAGTGACAGTAGAAGAATAATACTGTTGCTAACAATATTGTGGAAGGTACGTAACAGAAGACATACAAGTTAACTTATTTAGCTGCATAGCTATGCTGAAACCTCATGCTATTCAGTAACTGCAGTAAGGCAAATAAAAAATAAATCCTGCTTCTAACTAAATCTGGCAAAAAATTCATAGCTGTAAGATACGTGTTCTTTTCCTCTACAGTTTTAAGCTTTATGTTTGATATAGCTTAATCCACAAACCTATGGTTGATACTTACATTCTTTGGTAGCACAGTTTGTTAGGTAAAGCTCAACTACTGGTGTTTAAGAGGTATTAAGTTGCCAGAAAACAGTTCTCTGAAGGGATGAAATTGGAGAAGGGAGTAAGGAAAACTCCATTTTTGGTTTGGTACTGTGCTGCATTAAACCAAACATTTTTTTTTAAAATACTTTACCCAAAAAAAGAAAAAACAACGCAGGTACAGTAGCGAGTCTCCCACTGTTTATTTTTGTGAAGAAGTTATGTCCTAAGCTAGTCTCCCACTGTTTGGTTTTGAGAAGAAATTATGTTCTAAACTAAGCAGTTTTGCAGCATAGTTTTTCAACTAAACAGGCTATTTATACAAGACCTGCTATTTTAATCAAAATTTTCTGTTGTTTTCTTATACTAGAAGCGAGTTCTTCATATTCCCTTGTTATTCCTAGTAAATTTACTTAGGTTTTGGTGTGTCTTATAGTTAGCAGATATGCTGTCTCCAGCAATATGTGAATTTTTGTGTAATAGTGTCCTTCAGGAACACAGCCAGCCTATCTTTGTAGACAATGTCCCCCAAATATCTTCCATATAATTTTTGGAAATGAGTATGCATTTCAGTCCTTAGGAGTGTAAAATAGTTTCAAACTTAAGCTGTATTTTTCTAAGAGGGCAGAGTAATTTAACCCCACGAGTATTATTTTTAGCACCTGTGAAAGTACGTGGACAAGACTAAGTTATAGTGCTTTCATGGTAGTATAATGCAAACAGTCTTCCAGGTTCCTGGCTCCGTTCCTTGCTTTCACCAGGAGGTGGAGAAGAAAAGGAACAATTCAAGGTGACCCATGTAATTCCTGTTAAAATTTCCTCCCACTGCCTTTAGGGAGGTATGTAGTGACGAAGTGTCATGTGAAGCAGTATGATGATGCCTGAGCACCTGAATGCTTTCATTTTGTTTTCTAAAGAAAGAAAGGTTGTACATGTCTCCTGGCTTTTTCTTGTCAGTCTTACAGAGCCTGACACCTACCATCCCTCCCTCAGTTTTCCAAACTCTTGGCAATTTGAGAAAGGAATACTAAGGAAAGAAATTACTACAAGGCTTATGAAGCTGGAAGGCCACAGACAAAATAGCGTATGATGCCTCTTAATGAGGGGGAAAGCCTGTGCTCGTCCCCTTCTTCAATGTCTAAGAAGCCACAGTGGCATTCAGCTGAAAAAGCAGCTGGCAGGAGGCTGTGCTCATGCAGGTACTTTTTTGAAGGAGCTGACTCTGACTTTATGGAGTGCTTGAGAGTTCCTGGGATTTACTAATATTAAAACAGAATTAGCCTAGCAATAACATTTGAAATGCAAACAGCTGCACTGCATGCAAACTAAGTGGTTTGTCCATCTTTTTGCCTTTTGTCTGGGAATGTTAATACTCTATGCAGTTGACTGAGTGGAGTAAAAAAGTGGGTTTTAATATTGATTTAATGGTCTTACCTTTCTATTTGGCAGCCAAGAGCCAAATCTTAAAATTGCTAAGATAAGAATTCATATGAAACGTATATCAAAACCTAAGGTTATGTAAGCTTTTGATCAGCAGTTTAATTCTTTAGCAACACCCCATATTGCTATGAAGTATGATTTTAGCATGAACATAAATGGATTTAATTATGATTCACATATACTTAGTGATGTTCAGTGAAATTGGACATCTCGGATTGGCTGTGGATGTTCAACTTGAAGTTCAACAAAACCATTCATTCTTAGGAATCCACAGGTTAGTGATGTTGCTTTAAAAACAGCTTTAAAAGCTGTTTAAAAGTTCGCTAGAAATAAGCTACTTCAAGGATTCAAGTTGGTTTTTTTGAATTTTAATTGTCTTTAATTCTTTCATTTCAGGAGCAGGAGCTTAGTGCTCGAACCCAAGCACTTCAAGCTGCTTCAGCCTCCTGCTCTTTCCGACCCAACGGATTTGATGACAACGACCCCCCGGGGAGTTGTGGCCCGACAGGTGGAGGAGGAGGGGGTGGGTTCAGTACTGTTGGTAGATTAGTCTTTTGACTAATGAAGACAACCTGGAATACACTGGTTCCAAAGCAGCCCAGTACTGCTGAGGACAACTAAAATACTGAACTTTGTCAGATATTGTATCAAGCTTTGAGACTTGATCCTTCTTCAAAAGCAAATGTTGGGGTGTTTTTGGTTATGTTTTATTTGAAATAAATAAGTGCATAATGGAAAAAACTACCTCTTAAAAATTCAGTTGCTTTTATGGTAAGATACCCGTGCTCAAAAGACAGAAAAAGGAGATTTTTAAGTAGTTGCTAATGACATTAATGCATTAAACTGAACAAACGTACTTACATCAGTTTCTCTTGTCCTCATCTACTGAATGAAGAACGTTTTTGGTTTTTTTTTTAATTCTTGATGGTATTGCTTTATGTGGACATCCTTTTCAGATGGGCTAAACTGCATACATAGTCTCTCACCCCCACCTTATTTTCAAATCCGGTACCTTTATGGGTTTCCAGAGATGATGCAATTTATAATGAAGGCAATAATTTAAATGTGACATGAGACGGTACTTTCCAGATTAAAAATTATTCAACATATTTCCACTGTAAATGTAAAAAAAACCAAAAAAAAAATTTATAAGTATTTGCTAAGTTGTTTTCCAAAAAAGTGCATGTTCTATAAGAACAATGTTTTTAAATATAAATTAACTTTGTAGCATTTCTAATTGTTTTGAGGATTTTAAAATTATTTCAGGGACTATATCTGCTTTGTATTGGAAAGAAAGAGATTCTGTATGTGCCTTGCAGTACTTAACTTAAAACAAGCTTTCTGAGGCTACAGAAAAGGGGAAAAATGTGTTATTCAATTTTTTTCTCAGTGTATGAAATTAATACATTTATAGAAAGATGATAGGTTTCCAGAAGTAAAAATATGGTAGTTTGAAATGCAGTGACTTGCCCATTATTTTTTGATTAAAAAAACATTACCTAGTGATCTGTAATTTTTGTGACCTGCATTGCGAAGAAAAAGCTGGTCATAAATACTGAGCTACGTTTGTGAAAGGACAGAGAGGCTACCTGTATTGATCTGTGCTGAGGATCTGTGCTTCTAAGAGTCCTTTGAAGTTTTGCCTTCTGATTTTTTTTTTTTATTTTTTTTTGCTGATAGAAATTTCCGGTGAGTTCGGGTTTTACGTGTCTGTAGGAGACCAAAATGTTGCTCTCTGTGGAGCAGCGTTTGCTTCTTAGGCCAGCAGAGGTTGCGGATGCATTCTTTTTAGTCTTGGCAGAAATAGCAACTTTGGTTTTGATGTGCAATGAGGATAAGAAGTAAATGAGTTACACTGTTGAACCTGGTGATTAATTCTTAACTTGAATAATCTTATAGTGAAGTGTAAATTTATTTAAAGTATTTTTACAGAGTTCTGCACTGTTTTACTGTGGTTTTATATTCTACTAGGTGACAAAGTGCATCCTTAAAAAGCATGCAAATCTGGCTTAACTGTACAAAATAAATTTCTTAGAAAATGCCTTTTAAAAGCATAAAATAAGTTGAGAAAATTAAACCTTGTTCATATGATAACAAATATATGGAGTTTAGTCTGAAAGGTAACTTAGCTTGCAAGCTATTTTTATATTATCACTTAAACTATGCTATTTACTCTGCTATACATTCATGTGTTACTGCTCAAGAAGGCTAGAGCAGCTCACTTTCCTTTTTTTAATAGTTTCCAAGCTTTGTTTTGACTGTTTTGTAGTACCTTGGCTTTGACCTACGCTTTCAGGTCTCTGAACTGGGGGTTCAACTGTGGAAATGTGGAATGTTATGAGACTAGTGTGAGGAACATTCTCATTTCATGTGCTTGGACGAGGTTTTCTTGAAAGCTTACTTTCTCACTTTGCCTTGAAATTCTGTAACTTTCAGTCTAAGAGGGTTTTTTATTTCCTTTTAGGCTTCTCTGCCAGTTAGCTTTGGTTTTAAAATGTTTTATATGATAGGTTAATTTATCTTGTCTTTCCTAAATCATGAGGACACACTAAAAAGCTGTCTACTGTTTGCATTAAAATGGGAGTATTCTGTCTCTCTGTATCAATTGACCCTTCATTTTAAAACACTTAAGTAGAAGCAGGGGCAGGTGTTTTTACTCTATATGAAATCATAATTTCGTAAAGGTCAGTCTTGTTTTTATGTTCTCACAGTACAAATACAAATTATGTAGCTTACCTAAAAATAGCGTGCAGTATGAGTTTTGTATACCTATTGTACTATATTTATTTTATGAGCTCTTAGAAGGCTTTATACACCCTTGTTTGCCTGTTTTAAATTAGGTGTTAAATATGGAAATTTTATATGAGAGTAATGCCAATAGGGTTGGATCTCCTTAGGTATTAAACAATGGTATGTCTCAAACTGAAAATAACTTTTCTTTTCCCTTGTTGACTTCTGTTGACACAGTTACTTTGGGTTTTACAAATAGATTTTAAAATTCAGAATACATATTTGCAAGTCTGCTTGCTGACCTGAAAACCATTGCAGGCCAATTCATACCTAACTTGGAAGGTTTCAATAAAACTAGTGAAAGTGGAGAAGTATCTCACACTCTAAAATGTACACTGGTTTTTTTCATTGTTTACAGTAATGGTGTTGCATGCTCCTATCTTCTGGTCATAATATGAGAGAACAATGTACATATGGTACTTCAATTTTTGTTGCCTGTGAATGTATGCTGGATGGGTTTGTTTATTGACCTTTTTGGCTACGTTCTTGATTTGTTTTCTATTGAAGTTGAATCAGTAGAAAGATGCAAAATATATAATGCTGTTTCTGAAGCTTAGGTGTTTTTGTTGTTTCCTCTCATCAAGGACGCTATTGTACCGAAATCAAGGATGGTAGGTCTTTTAAAATCATATTTCCTTTAACAAGACGTATTGTGATTTGGTTTTGTTTCAGTGGTCAGTGGAATTGTATTACCTTTCATCCATACAGATCATTTCTGTAAGTTTTTTCATGTGGAGCGTTACAGTGGATTACAGTGAATGTCACTCCTGTAACAAGTAATTACAGTATCTATAAGTCCATTTATCCAGGATGAGGGGAAAAAAGGCATCTTTGGATAACCACACAAATCACTTTTGGCTAGCTCTTTTTCCTTCCTTCCCCCCCACCCCTCCTCACTCCCTACTCTAGAAAGTTAAATGGTTTATCTTGTGTATGCTCTGGCAGCTTACTTTAATGAGTGAGACTTTTTTTCTTTTCACCTGTAGCAGGAAGGTTGTTTATAGAGTCAGAATACTGGGGGTTTTGTGCAAAGGACAGGCAAAGGGTGGAAGCACAATAAGCTAAAGGAGTACTTAACTGAAAACAAGGGGGTATAAACTTTCTGTAAATTAGATTTAGATTAGAAACAAAGTTCCTAATTACTAGAGCTAATTCTGGAACAGCCTTCAAGGCAGAGACATGCTTTGAAGGAAGAGCCAAATATATCTATGAAAGAAATGAAATGTAAAGTGGTGTCTGAATAGTAGGCAGCTAGACTTGACAAACCAGAGGTCCCTTCTAGTCCCTTCCTGGAGCTTTGCTCTTCTGTTGGGCTTCCCATCATGGCACACTGCCAGTTTTGGTTTTAAGGCTCAAAGATTAAAGTGTAAACAAAGGGAATATTAAACTATGACATAATAACAACAAAGGTTGACTGCTTAATTTTGGGTGGTATTGGACTCTGACTTAAGGGTGGGGGTGATAAAAATTACAAAATGATGGAAAGTAGAAGCTAGAAAACATGTGATATAAAGAAATGTGCTCAGTTTGTAACTCAAGGGCCATTCCCTGTTAACAGCCTACTGTGGGATGTAATGGGTTGTAGCACCTGATATGATATCCTTAGTAGTCTGTAATCAAATGCAAATTATTGGACTTGTTCAATGGATGAGCAAATGATAGATTGTCTAAAAAAGAGATCAGAATAGACAATCTTAAAAGCTTTTATGTATCCTACAGCCAGTCATCATAGAATCATAGAATGGTTAAAGTTGGAAGGGACCTTAAAGATCATCGAGTTCCAACCCCCCTGACATGGGCAGGGACACCTCCCACCAGAGCAGGTTGCTCCAAGCCCCATCCAGCCTGGCCTTGGACCCCCCAGGGGCAGCCATGACTTTCCTGGGCAGCCTGTTCCAATGCCTCTCCACCCTCACTGCAAAGAATTTCTTTCTGGTGTCTAATCTAATCCCCCCTTCCAATTTAAAAACATTGCCCCTTGTCCTGTCACTACACTTCCTCGTAAACAATCCCTCTCCGGCTCTTCTGTAGCTCCCTTCAGATATTGAAAGGCTGTTATAAGGTCTCCCCAGAGCCTTCTCTTCTCAAGGCTCTATATAAATAGATTTAAGAGACTAAGACTAAATAAGTAACAATAATACTAAAGAACCAGTATTAATCCCGATACTGATATAAGATAGACAAGAATTATACTCAGCCCATTCTCTCAGCAGGAAGCTGTGCCTTCCCAGCAGGGACAGCAAATGGCGGACACTGGCAGCGCAATGGCTTCAGGAGGAAGGGAAGGCCTCAGGGGTCTGGCACAGGGGAAGGAGTTGTCTGGACCCACTACCATCAAGGGAGAAAGAGTTAGGCAGCAAACTTTTCTAATTTATATTGAGTGTTATGTTCATGGTATGAAATAATCCTGTTGGCCAGCTTGGGTCAAATGCTCAGGCCTTTCTCCTCCTCGTACTTGCACCTGGCAAGGCTCGAAAACACTAAAATCTTGAATCCCACAGAGTCTGGCTGGCTATGAAGTAAATATTTTCACAAATTCAGACACTAGAGACTTCGAAAAGTGCAATTTTCCCCAGCATTAGAGAAAAACTAGTCCTGTGTCTCTCAACCCGGGAGAAACTTTAATTCCAGTTCAACCAAGTGTTCTGGCCAAGATCGCAGCTGTCACGGAGCTGCTCTTAGCACATTGAAAACCACCGGCTCTGCGACTGCTGCGCACAGAGCTCGCGGACTTGGGTCTCTGAGCATATTTCTGTCAGCTAAACTCAACGTCAGGGAGAAAGCTCCCAGCAGCACGTGCGTTGGCTTGGCACGGAGGTTTTGGGTATTGAGACATTTGCTTTCTGCTCTCTCGTTGCTGTTATGAACATCAATCAGGCGCTTCCATCTCAAACAATCCAGGCTGTGAGGAGCACAGCGCAGTACACACCCCGCACCACAAAGCCAACGGTCACCCAGGCCTGCAAGGTGGTGGAACACCCGGTGCAGCGATGGGTGCTGTCAACTCCTTTAGAGCTCAGCTTTATCTTGCACCTCGTGGGGTGATGATCCAAGGCAAGAAAGTTGAAAGTAAAAAGCTCTTGGTAGCCAAAACCTCTTCCATGGTCCCAGACAGTGACCAAGGCCATCAGCGGTCCTGTGTGCTCACGCTTGACCCGTGTCCTGCTGTGAAATGTGAGGCTTCCAAGCTGGCAAGGGCAGGGATGTTTTGCAATCTTCCTAATGGGATGACTGATAGGAGCTGACAGGCAGCCTCCCTGGACAGCCTGGCCATCATATCACAGAGAAAATGTGTCTTTCTTATTAATTCCTGAGGCTGTTTTAGCAGACCATGCTGTGCCACACTTTGCTGCAGAAAAGTCCCTTCTTCAATCAAATCTGGGGGAAAATCCCATTGAGATCAATGGCTGTTGTGGGTACAGCAGACCTAAGAGTCTAATATCTGTAAGTCTATATTGTCTCAGAGATCTGTGGAGCCTCTTGCTGCTTTAAGTACTAATTATTGAATTTTCTCATGTCAGAAAAGAGATAAAATTTCTCTTGCCTCTCTTCATAAAAACCAGTTGGCAATCTGGTGGAAAACTGGGATGTAATGATTTTCCTCATCCTGCACTTCAGATGAACAAAAAGATTTTTGTCCATAAGCAGGAAGATCAGTTCACTCTGATGACACTTCACTGGTATCCAGATGCAGCTTCTGACCAGTTCAGGGGTTTCCTACATTCTCATTGCATCATGGCCGAAGCATCTGGTTAGAATGAAAACTATTAAAATTTTTTCAGGGTGGGACAGGCCTTTTCCTATGCATGCCATTTGAGGGATTCAGACCAATCTGGCTTTGGAATACACTATATGTAAGACATAACTCTCAGCTGCAAAAATCAGCTTCCTTCTGCTGTCAGGTACACCTGTGAAAATATGGAGTAATTGAAAACCGGATAGAGAAGGCAAATAAAATAACATAACAGAGAGCTTCTATCATGTTGATACTGATTTGGGAGCTTTTTATTGCTGTTGTTATTGCTGATATTTCCATTCCAGAAACAATTCCACATGTACAAAACCAAGGAATTTAACATTTTTCTTGTATTCTTTCTTCTTTAATAATATCTGCCTCCACATATTCCCTACCTACTTCTATTTTTCTGGTACCAGATCATTCATGGTAGAATAACAGTTGCTTGAATCATACTTATATTTACATGCTAAGAGAATTTATTAATTTAAATGTCAAAATTATTAAAACAGATGGATTAATTGTCTCTAATTTCAGGAAAGATGGGTTTATTTTATATTACCTGAATGTAATAGGCAACACATACTTTGCTGTAGGTGGTAGCTGTTGAAATCTCAATATCAAGCAAAATACCAACCCAATTAAGGTTTTAACTGTTAACAGAGGCCCATAAATCATGTCTCAAAGATGCTCAACATGAACAACCTGGCCAGCAAAGCTCCAGATCATTTAAAAAACCCTACAGGGCAGCTCAAAAGCAATGTGCATGTTTCCCAAGTAGAATTTTCAATTCATTCTGGCTTTTACTGGGTTGCAAAGCAGAGCTAACAAAGGAAACCTGAGAAATCACTAGAGAAAACCAGCCATTTTTTGCTGTTCTCAGGCCCTTATTGTTCCCTCGAGTTGCAAAGGTCCTTAAGAAGTTACACATTCGTTATCGTCTTCCCTTTTTGTATACTGTCTCCTTTCTTTGGGGAGATGAAACTACAGGCAGAGGTTTGTGCTGTTCCCAGGATCATTACTGCTTACCTGGCGTTCCAGCTGCACATCTGCTCATGAAGAACTACAGAGGACATCACACAGAAAGAGATAAAGTCACTTTTCAGAAACATCTCTATATACAGTCAACTTGTCTTCTACTAAATTAGCCACCATTCAGCCACATAAGGTAGTTTGCTATTGCAATGACTCAAGCATGATTTTTCACTGCCCCTTTGAACAGTGCTGTCCATTTTACAGGCTAACCACATCAGTCACTATCTCTGGCTGTCTGATTCATCTCTTCACATTTAAGTCAAGTTCCCAAAAGCTGTTGAGTTTAGTGCTAGGAAGGACTGACATTTCCTTCAGTTAGTTTCTGCATTTTAGTTTCGTTTTATTTTATTTTATTTTTCCTCTTTTGGGGCTAAAAGCCCTGAAAAGCCCCTACAGCAAGTATCCCACATTTCTCCCAGGGGTATTTCCTTGTCAGGGTCACTGTGTCTCTCAAGCACTTGTCTGAATCACCGGATGGATGCAGCATCTTGCTGTTGGCTGATGGGTCTGACTATATTCACCTAAAGCACTCAGTGATGCTCAACCTTTAGCTCTGCCTCTCAGAGTTAAGATGTCTCTCCGAGCCCAGACTACCAAAGCTGTTCAACTGAGCACAGTTTATAATCCCCTTTCACACAAAGAACCCTGCTGTTTAAACTGTGACACATTCCTGACATAGCAGGAACCATGTGGAGCTGACCCAACACCTGCTGAGGGCTTGTGCTGGCAAAAGGTCCTGCTGCTCAGAGCAGTCACAGGGCATTTCTCATCATGAAAACTCTCTTATCCTTAAGAAATTAACAATATTTTTAAAAACTGGTTAAAAATCTGTGGTTTTGGTCAATACCTTCACTTAGAATTATTGGCCAGTCCTTCATTTAGAAGATAATTGGCCCATTCATGGGGATGGTTCTTTGATATCTGCATCCTCTACCTCACTGCCTTGTTGGAGATCTGATTGCCTTTGTTACTACCCCAAGGAAGCGTATCTGAACCAAAGCTAACCGGGCAGTTAAGAGCCATGGTAGTCCTGCTGACTATGCATCGCTCCGTAGGACCAGGTCTGCTGGCATCACAGTGTCCCAGGGAGTCACAAGGCCCCAGCTGGCCCAGGAACCACCTCTGCAGGGAGGCTTGGAGCTGGACCTGCTGCCTGGAACAGACACACAGGGTGGCCACTGATGGCAACAAACTGTCATTCAAGCAGTGACAGAGGCTCACCTTGTTGATGCTGTGGATCAGCCTTGCCAAGCACATATAACCTTCATTTCATTGGCCCTAGAGATGCTCCACCACAGCAATGAAACACTGAAATCCTTCACGTTTTCCCCTGTGCTGAGAAGAAATGGTTGGTAGGAAGTTATACAGGGGCTGAGGTCTCCCACAGCACTCACTCTCCATGCACCCGAGTTTGTGAGGCCAGGGCAGAGGACAGGCTTGTGGGCAGAGATGTTCCCCAAAGTAGGGCTGTATTTCCCCATTCCCACCTGCCGGTATCATGGACAGGGAGTTTCAGGAGCAGCCTCCAGCCTTTCCCATACTCTGTGTATTCCGGGGTTTTTCTTTAATGAGCAGTGATCTCTTTGAAAGGGTTTAAAGCACGGATTTCTTTTCTTCCAAAACATAAAGAGGTACTTATTGGAGTATCAAAGAGATATTTGAAGCCTAAGGTAACCCATCTGCAGTACGTCTGCCTTTCGGAAGTCAGCGGAACACGCGTATCTATCGCTGTGGTGCTCTGCAAATCCGCCTTCAGAATACCCTGCATACAAAATAACTCGCAGAGACTTAAATACGTTAATAACTTAAGAACCTAAATAAGCTGATATTTGATGTGACCTACATTAATGGGGAGGCATTACATGGCAGATAAGCAGAAAGTTCTCGTCTATTGTATGGTACGTGATTTATTCATACGGTAAACATACTGAGAAAAGGATATGGTCTGGCATTCTGTCGACTTAATTTTTCCCCCGCAGAAAAAAAAAAAATAAATATATAAAAATGATGTAAGAAGATCATGCTGGTGAGAAGATATTCATATCACAACAGCAACAGACTTAGTGGCAGGGCTGCCAGCTACTTCTTTATGGTCGGAAAGATATAGAGAAAAGCGCATAGTTCTCACCGCAGTGCACCCATAATTCTAACTACCAGCCCAAGAGTGGAAGCAGTTCATAGAAGAGGCTAACGGCTTTACCCTGACTGATATTGTTGCATTAATAAAAATCATCAATAAAAGCATCAATTCCCGCTGCACTGTAAATGAGACAGTGGCTGAGCGTGCACTGCAGCTGCGAGATAAGGCACTAGAAAGATATCTAAATTTTTGGCTAATTCTAGATGTCAAGATAATTGGATTTTCCAAATTAAACCTTTCTGTAGTTAAAGAGGATTAAGGTTAGGGACTGTAGCAGGGAAAACTACTGTCACTGTTGCTGATACAGTGCCATTTTTCTTCTTCTATGTCTGCTCTAAGCAGGCAAAATGGCAAGAGCTTCATAAAAATGTTTAAGTAGTTATATCATTTGCCATCAAAAGTTGGCACAGAAAATCTTTGTTTCTTGTGCATCTACCGATTTATTTTATGAGCTCTTAACAGAATTTTAGTGCATATTGAAGGGACAATATAAGATTGTTTAGGCTAAAAAGTTTTATTAAAAAAAGTCTGTGAAATACAATAGTACTAGATATGCGAGAATGCAAGGATATTGCAGAGTCAAGGTGCTTGGAGAAGAGCAGAATGTGGTGTTAGGTCAAATATCTGTTTAAAACCTTGATCAAAATAGAGTTTGTCATTTAGGAACGTCTTTTGGCTTTTTGTCATAACAGCAATATACATCCCTCAAACCTTGTGAATGCTTGTGTTTCATGAAAGAATTAACTGCTATTTTAATAGAAGTGCTGACAATATAAATACTCCTTGAGATACTTTGTCTCCAGATGGTTTATAGCAGACTTTCTCTGATTCCCCACACTTTCAAAACCAAGATATAAACCTCCTGACATAGCAGAGCGTGAGTCAGTCCCATAACTACAAAAAGATGTTCCCTGTCATCGGATTACTCTGCAGCCTCTTCTTGAGCAAGTTCTCACATCTTCACTGAAGGGATAGATTTTGTCCACTGCTGAGGTAAACCATCACATTCAATGGACTTAAGTCAATCACGGTCCTTACATTGTTGTACATTGTTAAAGGAGCTCTCTCTTACGTGTCAAGGTCATCTCAAGGACTCCACTTTTCTTACCTCTGCTGAAACTGAAGGCTGGAGCGTAGCACCATGTGACAAGATTTGCTGCAGAGCTCATTTGCAAGACACGCACAAAAATTCCACTTTTTTTTATCATCATTATTGGTTTAGCTGCTGCCCCCATACTCATGGAAGAGCCCAACACTTCTTCCACTCTGAGGCCAGAACAGCACCATCTTCCTTGATGTATCTGAAAGAACATTGCAGAAAGGATCCTTCAGATGGAAAGACACCAAAAGTCATGCAAATGGGAAAAAAACACTCATCCTGTCATCTCTGCAATGACTATTTTGAAATTCCACTGAAGCCCTTGCAATCCTCTCCACAGGGTGACTGTATCTTGAGTAGCTGCATGACAAATGATGTCCAGTCAACTGCATTTCCTGGACATGTTGGCAGATATTCATCCATGGCCACGGACTTCAGTGCATAAAGGCTTAAGGAGAAAAATCCTTAGGGATTTCATCGTATAAAGTTTTCTCCTTCAAAGTTTTTATGGGCTGAAGTTTTATATCCTTAAAGACTTTACCCCATAAAAATCCAAGAGGGTAATAAAACAAATAGCATCTATGTCTAGGGTCAGTAGCTTGGGGGGAGCATGCTCTTGGGTAATAATAATACCTTCAGTAGCATTATTGACCAGAAACTACGGATCTGTTCTTTTCCCTGTTGGCTGACATTTTACCGTTATTGCCCTCTGAGCTAGTCACTATTTGGCTGCTGTGCAGAGTAGCCATGGGTCCACGGCAATGCACAGATAGTGTAGGCATGACTTTGAGCTGTTCTTGAGGATGACAAATCCAAAAGTGAACTTTGCAGGCACAATACAGAGCTTGTCTGGTCCAGTCTCTCATGTTTTTATCTTGCTGCCTCACTCCATGTATTTTAAATCCGAAGTGTATGGATACACCCAAAACTACATTCATACACTCATATTGATCCAGATTAGGAAATGCCTCCCAAACTCTAGAAAATCAGCAGAATACCCAACATCTCACATAAAATGAGGCTGGCCAATTTCTGTGCCTATATTTACACATGAAATTCAGTAAAACTTGAACATAAAGGCCTTGGCTTTTTGGAAAACATATCTTGGAAAACTAGGTTGGCACCATTGTTTTGCTACTGATCCTCTAAGGGGCCTGAATGACAAGATAATTAAAGTCCATAGAAATATGAAACCCTAAAATCACTTTTCTATAAATCAGTGTAGCCTCGTAAGTGTTCCCACAGGGGGAATGGACACAGATCCATTCACAGGCTCACGGGGTTTTGGCAGGAGACACACTTGCTGTTTTCTGGTCTGATACCTCCAGATCTGTGGCATTAACCATGGATAACATGGCTGTGCCCGTGGAAAGCTGGAACTCCTCCTTAAGGGGATGGAGGGGGATGTTATTACTGCCCCAGGTAGTCATGATACTATTACACACATTGGAATCTTGTTAATTTTCCAGGGCTAAATACTGCCCAGCCCAGACTGCTTCCATTCTATTTAATGCAGGATGATGGACTGACTAAATATAATAATCTAAAATATAAACAAATCCTCAAGTGATACCCTCGACATCCAAGCAGAGTATTTGCTGTAAGAGCAGTCGGGGTGCATACGGGGTAGCCCATCCCAATACCTGCTCAAAAACAATTATAGCATTTCTATGGTATTTCTGCACACCAATAAACAGGATGGAAATAAAATGGCATAAGACCATATCAGAGGACCCATTATCTAAAGCCATTAAGGAGAAGGACATAGATACTTAACTGATTGGCCCTCTCAGCCTCCCATTCTGGGTTGGTGGGAGCAGCTGTCAGCTAAATGACTCACAGAGGCATGCTATGTCTTGGATAATTTTACATAGGTGGAGGACAGACTGGAGAACAAAAGTGAGGGTTTGTCAATAAAGCACCAAGCTAGTCCCATAACGATACTTTCTGTGAATCACTTCAGTGTATAAGGTGGTCTGGGAGACTCCCACACCCCGTTAAAAATTACATATCTTTTCCTCTCGTGTTTTTCTGGCTGTCTCTATTAACCTTGTGTCAGTATTAACCATGTTTACGCCTTTGCCGTGATACACTAATGAAATTCCCCCAGATTCCAGAAAGGACCATCCACGTCAAGACAAAATCCTAGTTAAGAACAGATGCAGCCAAAGCAGCACTGAACGTGAACTTGCCCAAACCCCAAGCCAGGAGGAACTGCAGCTAAACCTGCCTGGCATTGGTCGATAAGAAGACCAAGGAAGGCTTTTTCCAGGCTGGTGTCTCCTCCTGGCAGTTCCAGCACCAGTTCATCAGGGTCCACCGAGTGTGAAATCCATCTCTCCGCATAAGACCGGCCCAATGCATCATTTGAGTAATTTTTAAGGGATGACGAATTTCATAAGCTTCGTGTTGCCCTCTGCACAGGACTGAATTTTTACTCTTAATGCAAATGGTGTTTAAACGCAATATTTTAAGACTAATATTCCGTATAGACACAGTGTCTGATTCATGCCAACCCAAGGGGCAATAAGAATGCTTAGTGTTGTTTAACCAGCTCCCAAGGACTGAATAAAACCCTCAGATGAAAGATGTGACCTTCAGAGAGCATGGAATCACTTCTTCTTTTCATCTAAAAGATAATTTATCTAATACTTCTCTCTTCATTGAAGACATAGGCTCGCTGCACTGAAAACTGTTTACAAATGGTCTTTCTCCATTAAATTGATTTTCTGAGTATAGATAGGCAGTGTTTTCTGGAACTAATTTAAATTCCCCTCTAATTAATATTCAAGACCAAAATATGTTATCTTTGCATGACTGTGCAATTATTAAAGGAAAAATATCTGTGAAAGTAATTTCATTTTAACTAGCCAGTAACCGACATGAAATGTATCATTTCTTTGCCTTTTTTAGGCTATGATTGAAGAAGCCATCACTAGAGAAGAATCTTTTTCAGTTATGTACACACCATTTGTGACAGAAGTCAAGGCTGACAACAAGGACAAGATAAAGGATGTGTTTGCTAAAAGGCATCCTGATTATGTGGAGCACATATATACAGGTAACAGTAGATTTCACATGCTTTTAAGCACTGTTTGTGTGTGTGGCTGACCTAAAGAGTTTGAGAGAGCCTGCAGCATGAGCCTGTACATGTCTACGCTTCTGGGGGAGAAAATTAATTTCTGAGATTTGCTCTATGATTGTACATGATTTAGGTAATCAAATCACTACTTAGCAAAGCACAGACTTCACACTGCAAATCCCCATAAAGATTACTTTTATCCATGAAACCTCATGTTTCAGTTGTTGAATTTCATTATTGCAACTAATCTTTTGCTCAAAAGTAGATTGGCAGTGTATTGTGGTGAGAGCAAGACCCAGGTTCATTCCTGTCTCCGTAGATTTCCATCGGTCACCAATGGTCATCCCTGCAGCAGGGTCTTCACTTTCCAAAAACACCCTCCCTTCTACAAGCACTAATGGACTGACCACGATGTTTGAGAGCATCTCAGATGCAGGGGTAGGAATAGAGAGCCAGGTTTCCTTCAGCCTGTTAAAGACAAGTAGGATCCAGAGCACACAAAGGCTTTGCAGAGCCCACTGTCATCTCCTGGTAGAGTGAACTCAAGTAGCATCTCCTGGAGTAAAAAGACACCTAAATTCTAGTGACTACAGCCTTATTTCAAGAGAAATGGGCATGCCATTTTGGCAAAAGAGGGGCAGAGGGATAAAAGATATTTCTTAGTGTCATTAACCTGGTGACTTGGAATGTAGTTGAGCCTGATAATGCTTGGCTTTGATTTGGTGATTGAGAAACGTAAAGGGAAAAGCACATTTCTCAGGTCAAATTCTGGAAAGCCTCTGTCTTTGTCACACAAGCAAAATATGCAGCTTACCTCTCGCTGCCACTTCCAGCAGGGTGGTCTGATTTACACCCAGGTCAGAGATGATAGCTTAGTCCCTGCAGCAGCACTGAGTCCCAGCACTCGACAGATAAATAAGGCTTCTGAAAAACACAAATAGGAATTAGGAAACCAAGTGCTTACCACAAAACCATGCAAATATTTAGCACAAGTAAACTTGTTTTGTTCACTTTTGTTTTGCTTTAGGAAACCAATATAAAAGTAGCTCGTGTGTGTCAAGTTGCAGACCACCCATGTATTGAATTTCTGGCAGTAGCTTTGGGGTGGTTCAAAGAGGGAAAATGCAGAGTTATCTATCACAGAGGTGGTAAAGTCCCTGTCTAGAGTTTACTTGCTGATGTGACTTTGTGGAGAATTTTCAGGGACAAAAGTATTTACATTAAAAAAAGCATAAAATAAAATTCTCTGAATCTGATTTTTAAAAAGATGCATTCATATTTCACATAATCTCCTAAATATACAGCAAGGATGAGACTTCCAGGAGCAGATAATCTGCAAAAAGTGTGCAAGTGGTACACTGAAATTCAGGTTGTGTTCCTAAATCACTGAATGATTCTGAACATGTCCCCAGTCTTTTTCTCAATCCTCACAATAAGGAAAAGGAAGAAGGAAAAAAAAAAAAAAAAAGGAAGGTAAAAGATCCCAGTCCTATAGTACTTTAGTCAATTATAACATGGGATTCAATTGTGCAAGTTCTGCCCTCAAATAGGCTGGTTTTCTAAAATCTATTTGTTAAAAGACTTGCTTTGATTTTACATAAATTTCTTTGAGTACAGGTTCTGGGATTACTGAACTCTCTGGAAATTAAATGAGGTAGATATCCCGAAAAAAAAAATATGTGTATTGGGGTTTTGAGAGTGTGAGAAATCTCAGGCAGGTGGGACCTCTCCCAACCTCCCTCCTTTCGGTCCTGGAAATGCTCCCAGAGCAGATGCAGCTCCTTTTCCTAAACTCAGTGCTGAGATAACTCATAACAGTGTTAGCTGAAGTCAACCAGAGCACTAGGGTTCTCTCAACTTATCTATTCAGATCTGACCTAGCATTACACTTCTCACCAAAAATACCCATCATAAGCAACAAGTTTAGCTTATTGTCAGCGTGGTGCCACCAAGCATTCGACCTGAAGGTCTGTATCTCACATAGGTGAAATTAAAAGTATGAGATAAACCCCATTTTCAGAGTGGGTGTGAAATGCCAGACGTCGTACAAACATGTTCTTTTAAATAACCTTCCTGTTTTGTAACAATCGTCCATCCAATTTTAGTCCAAGTTCTGCTCGAGTGTAAGGACTGAATTGATTTCGAAGTTCTCCTTATTGCCAAGGAAAAAGAGCTGATACACATTTAAATCCAAGTGCACAATGCAGCTCGTGGCAAAATTGAGAAGCCATCAGAAGCAGAACATGCTGCAAGGGAAATATCAGGTCCACTCGCTTTGATTTATATAGGGGTATGTCCGGAGAGCTCTGAGTGGGGTTCTCCATTTGTCACTGTGACCGCACAGCCTGGCATATTAAAAGCAGAACTGATGGAAAACAGAGCACTCCTTTGTGAAAAGTGACACTGACATTCAATCTAGGTTTATTTTTTTTTTGCAGGGGGAAAGGGAGGGAGCAAAGGACTGTCTTGGTTCCCTAAACAAAGGTGTTTTGTACAATTGCTCTGAGCATCTGTCCGCTTCGAGGTCAGGGCAGACCCACTCGGCTGATACAGAGGGGTTTTTGGCAGTGGCAGTGACAAAGTCTGGACAAGCCATAGCACAGGATGCCACGTGCCAGCTGGGTGGATGGGAAAGTACATATAGGAAGCCTGGGGTTACGGTGGTGGCGATGGTAAAAAGCACAGATCTGTAGGTAATCAAAGCTCATAAATTCAGGGGATGACAAAACAGCTTCTTTTGCAGTTAAAAGATCAGGATGTTATGTTACTGAAGTGTTGAGTTATTAATGTTTTGGATGATCAGCACTGAAAAGTGCATAAATGGGAAGAACACGTTTTGTCTTGTGCATCAGCAAAATTTAAGCTGTTGATGCAAAAGGTTGTGGAGTCTGGAATTTCAAAACCCAGCTGTAGCTGGATGGGTTGGTTTGGCCACCTCTGTTTTGGCAAGTTTTCTGGATTACATTTCACTCCATCTTAGATTTCCTATTTTTTCCTTAAAAAAAAAAAAAAAAAAAAAAGCAAAAAACCTTGTAACTTCTCTTGTATCTGAAAACTAATGTGACAAGGAAAATTATTTTTGTTTTCATATTCCAGATCCTCATGGACTTCACACCTTGCCGCAGACGGCGGAGTGGTCGTCCCTGCCTCCCCAGCATTACTTGCTGACGCTGGGTTTCCGAAATAAACATATTGGAAAAACCTTGGAAAGGTGGTCAAGTAGAACATTGCCAGTCTTTTCAGGTATGCCAACTTGCCCAATAGCTGGGATAGCTCAGGGGTGACCTCCATCATCTTTACTGAATCAGGGGGGTTTGGGGGATTTCTAAGGACCCATTTCTCTGTGCCAGCAGCCCTGACTGTCCAGACAGCTCTCTCCATCCTCCTCTCTCCTCCTCCAGTTCACCCATCGTCTTGCTCAACCTTCTGTGGAGAAGGTATAGGAATAAACACAGTATATGATTTTGTGATTTCATTTCTTAGACCAGAAAGCACCTTTCACTCCTCTCACGACAGCAGAAACACAAAGATATTGGGATAACACTGGGAAAAAGATCTTGCCAGTAATGGATTTTATAAGGAGCACCAGATTAACTGTGAGTATAAAAATCACTTTCTGGTGTGTAGCGTGTGTGGCAGCAGAAGCCTGTGAGTGTGTGAATAACATTTTTTGGTGGGTGATTCATTCTGCACATGCTCCTCCTGCGTCCAGAAATGCTCAGTGAATTGCAAAGTTCAATTGGGGTTTACATGCTTTTAAAAAGTAGCCCTAACTATTTAAAAGTGTACCCAGTTTATTTGAAAATGACTTTGCATGCAATTTTCTCAAGTCTTTATGGCCTATTATATTATATCCCTTCTTCACATAACCACCAAAACTATTGGCTGTTTGACTACCCATAGTATACTACACGTGTCACCATGATCTCCATCAAGAGTTAATTACTGCTACTTGAAGCATTTCTAGTGATTTAGATCATGATCCCTATGTAGTGAAGGATGTGAAACAACCTTCAAATCTGGTACGACCATATTGAAGGTATATTAGTTAATTCTACTCCATACTTTCTGCAATAATGTACACAGCTTTTTAGCACCATGGCTTTTGATTAGCACAAAAGGTCAAAAATCAAATTTGCATGTAGACTAGACTGTTTTAATGCAATTCTTAAATTATTCTCCTGAAAATAAGTGGAAGAAGCCTCTCCTGCCAGACTGTAAATGCTAATGTTAACTTTTTTTTCCCTAGCAATAACAGTTTTTTAGTTTTCTGTATGTTGAGGGAATCAGAGCCATTTCCTCATCAGGGGTGTCTTAGCAAATCACAGGATTTATATTCTTAGGTTTTGATACCAGATAGGAGGTTGACAAAAACTGCTACTTAGCAACCCCGAGCAAGGAAGACGCATTAGCTAGATATTTGGGGAAGCTCTATCTCCTTCGTTCCAAGGGCAGCTGCTGAAACAACAGTAAGTGCCTGAACTCACAACGCCTGGTGGGAGGCAAAGGTGCTTAGTGCTTCACCAGAATGGGTGCTCATAAAGCATCTGCCTCGGTGGGAGGCAGGTGGAGCAGGCTGAGAGCAGACCTCTCCAGGGAAAAACACAGCTGATTCTTTCCAGTTCTCTCCTGAAGCCATGTGCTGTTGGCTCCAGATGACCAAAAAGCCCAGTTATTGATGCGCAGGCTGATAGAAGTGGCATCTCTGGGGAAGTGAAATACCTGTTATTGCTGTATGCATTGCACTTCCAACATTTAAGAAGCTAGAAGTATAAAGAGACAGTGGGCTGAGTACTGGCTACAGAATAAAACCCTGATCCTTCTGAAAGCCCTAGTAAAACTCCAATTTTTACCAAATTTTTTTGACCCCACAATTCTCTCTTCATGTATAACACCGAGCTCTTAGAGGTGAGATTCCTCTATTGCGGTTATTCAGCCTCTAAAGAATTCCAGGAAGAGAAGAAGCTTTGCAATCAGGTCTCTTTTGGACTCCCTATAACTACTTTGTTCTGTAAATGGGCTTGGAGGAACAGGAGCACATGGGTCAAGCAGAGATATGCAGTATTTGGTATTCAGGATACAGGGAAAAGAAGCCAAATTGATCGCATAAGAGATGGGAGCAGAGTGGTGTGTTAGCTTTGCCCAAGCCAGTGCCCACTAGCTGTATGAATTTACACTGCTCCTACACAGTAATATTTTCTACCAACTCTAACCTTCACCTATATAAAGAATATTTAAATATTCTTGCTGAAAAAGAAGAGGGCTCTCAAAAATACAGACCGAAATCCCAGCAGCACTGAAGTAAGCAGCAAAAACTTGCCTTTTTTCCAAGGAGGTCAGCAGAGCATCCCCACCACTCAGGCAAGGTCTGCCCAAGGGACACCTCCAACAGCAGCAAGAATGGGCCAACAGGTCTGAACCAGGGTCCTATAGATTTCTAACCAGGCACCAGGAGGTCAGTGTGGGAGCTTTAATGGAGAGGAGGAAAGCCCAAAGATAGCAGAAAATATCACTGAATTAGAACAAACAGCTGCCAATTCTGCATCCCTTATTGGTAGAAACATATTCACTTTCCCTTCAGTTTTCAGAGCATTGAAAGATCCAGGCAAGACAGAACCTCTGACCCTGAGAGCAAGTGACAAAGCCAATTATACTTGATAATACAGATAGGCCCGGAGCCAGAACTTCTCTGCTATTGGTGATTAAAATCCCTTTATGGGCCTGGCAGAGATTTGGCCACTTTTGCTTCCTTGAAAGTATTCCAAGATATTCTTCAAACTAGAAATAAGATTTCATCGTATTTCCATCACACACAAACTAAATTAAAAACTTCTGGAAGACAACCTTCAGACGCAGACTTTAACTTTACAACTTACTTTAAGAAGACAAAAGAACACATTTCACTTCAATACAACAAACATTCCTTTCTTCCACCTTCTCCATTTGCAGACACAAATGTACAAACCAAAATGCTTGTCCTCAACAGATTTTTACTTTAAAAAAAAAAACCCATCTCAGTGCTAAAGCAGAGCTAATTAAGCCATGGCCACACCTAACGTAAGTCAATTCTGCCATACCAGTTTGCAGCTACACAACCTAGAGTTAATTATATGATTTCCATGTGGACCACTGTTGGCAAAACATGAAGTTAAAGGTTAAAAAAAACAGAGCCCTGTCTATTTTGCGTGTGTGTCCCCGCTTCTTCATAAAGAACAACCAGTCCCATTTGAATCGAGCTATTTGTGTACTGCAAAGCAAAAGGCCTTTGAGAGAAAATGTCACAGCCTGGTCCCCACAAAGCATCTTTTGCCACTGGTGGGGGAAATGCCATAAACCTCATCTCCCCAGAAATACATACCATGACACAAAGGTTATCGTAGATGCCTTAGAAGATGTATATCACTCAGACCCCCAGCTGCTCATATCCCCATCGAGATGACCATCGGCTGTTCTACCAAGTGGTTTCACCGGGGTAATTGCTGCTGCTTTGTACACACCGAGTTCTCCTTTCTCCTGCTGCAGCCCCGTGTCAACGGCTCTTGATGCTACTTAAGAGGAAAAACAGCAGCCAGAGGGGCTTATTAGATGGCTCATATTATAAAGGTGAACAAAAACCTACCGTACGATTCGCAGCGTGATGTGTGCGTTTACAGACCTGGTTTGTTGTCTGTTCTTTAAGGAGAGGGGAAGTGTTTACTACACACAGATTTCAGCACACACGTTTTCTGGAGGATACCAGCATTAAAGAAACATTGTGATGGATTCTTTCCGCTTGTTATTGCAATACACTACAGAGCTGCTTGCAAGGCAGAACTTCATTCAGATTTTGAGCTGAAAAATAGCAGTAAAGAATCCACAGTAGAAAAGAACTACTGGGGGGCATTCCAGACTTGTGCAAAGTGGTGTTCTTAAAGCTGATGGTTGAACATACCACCTGCATTAGATACAACAGATCCTGCTTTAAATCTAGGCTGACCAGCCACTTTGCTTTGCTTTTTCTTTAGCACTCCTAGCACTCAGCAATTAAACTTTATTTATAAATAGAAGAGGCATAAGGGATGACTCTTTTCACAAGTATAGATAAACGCAAAAAGTGGGGGTATCATCCCAAAATTCTCAATACACGAAAGGACACATGATTCACTCCACTCACATGCTCTCCAGCTCCTTTTTGTAATGAAAACCTGTCCTATCTTTGCTCTGGTTATTAGTGCTGGGTATTCAGCAAAAGCAGGTAAACTCCATCCAGAACAGGCTAATCTGCTTTTCGTAGGTGCTTTTTTCTTTTTCAACCCAAGGTCAGAGGAATGAAAATGTCCCAGGAA